>JAFIDM010000179.1:895062-944844 GCA_023159025.1 Thereuonema tuberculata
AGTGTTTCTTTAAGAAATAGTTTCATTTATTTGTGAGATTCTATAAAAATGCAGTGTTAACCAAACGCTTCGCAATAAATGAAATACAATGGAAACTCAAACTTATTGAGAATAAACACAGAAAATCGTGTTTCTTTAAGAAATAGTTTCATTTATTTGTGAGATTCTATAAAAATGCAGTGTTAACCAAACGCTTTGCAATAAATGAAATAGAATGGAAACTCAAAGTTATTGAGAATAAACACCTACAGCTTTTTCCACTTTACCGCGTGGTGTCGCTAATGAGCAAAACGCGCTTGCTCACGAATCATTTTTGGCAAGGGGGTTTTACAGTGGGATGCCCTTGCTGACACCAAACCAGAACAAGGTGATCCTAAAGATGCCCTAGACGGCGAAAGACGAAGAAGGAAATAACACAGGAAAGAAAGTAAACATCCATGTCCTCGGCCGGGATTCGAACCCAGGTCCCGCCACATCGGCAACACGGCAGACCGCCGACTTAGAGCGCTCGGCTTTGGCGGAACGGACTAAAAACAAAAATGATTCCCTTTCAATATCTTAACAAATGAAATGGGACGAAAGTAACTACGCTTTGTAAAATGAAACCAAAATTTATATTTTTTTCTGAATAAAGCGCTTTTATTTCTGTAAAAGTTTTTCCGTTAACCTGCCTTGTAAATAAAATTTAACTGAAGGATATCAGATTCTGAGTTATGAAACAATGCATATCTGAGCCTGCTTCCAATTCTATCGTCTACTAATAATTTTTGTGTATTAATAACATAATATTTCCATGAACATATAATTGACACTCAGAGCAATTATTATAAGTCTTTGCTCAGAGTTACTGATGTTCATAAATCTACATTTACTTTAGGATAAAAATATAATTCACAGATGTTACAATCGACTATCACTACTTTAGGCCTGACCTACCACCGTTCCTCAACCAAAACATCCGTAAAATGTTAAAAATTTGAATTGCCAGAACAAAAAGAAGAAAGTAATAGCGCTGCATAAAATGAAACTGAAACTAAAGCTTTAATTAGTGAATCTTTTACCATTATCTAATATCGCAATATATCTTGTAAATTTTTAAAACCAATGTTAAAGATGCTGCCATATCAGTCACTAGGCAAAATATACATGCGCTTACATCTAGTTATGTGATAGGTATATTGTAAATAATACAGGATGGCCCAAAACAAACAGTACTGAAACACGAACGTTATGGTTTCAGTTACGTCATTGAAGTTACAGAGTTTGACGTCTGCAAATAACATCTTCCAAGTGGGCTCCCACACACAGAGTCCGTAGCGGCTCACTAAATTTTGTAGTAAATCCCGAAATAGTGGCTGCTGTATTTCGCGGAAGACACGAAGAACCTCCTCTGTGAGTTTAGCAATATCGGTGGGATGTGCACGGAAGACACGTTCCATAAGCATTCCCCAAATGTATGCATCGGGAGGAGTAAGGCTTGGCAAATGTCACGGATTGGAAAGTCTGTGAACCGAGAGGTGATATTTCCATGGAAGATGTTGATGAGAAAGTCCCTGCACATCCGTGTTGTGTGGTAGGTTGCGTCGTCCTGTTGGAACCATTGATCTGCAAAGCGAATATTTTTCCCTCTTCAGAAGGCACGAAGATCATTGACGAATGGGAGTAGGCATGTGTTCATGTAGCGATGTTGGTTTTGTATCATCAGAACCCCATCTTCCTTAATGAAGTAGGGCCAATGACACCGTACCCTGATATCGCACACCAAATAGTTATTTTCTCGGAATGCAGTGGACATTCCTGCACGATATCAGGACGGGCAAAGCCTATGAATCGGTTCGATCGTCAATTAATGTAACCTGTAACATGAATATGCGCCTCATCGGAGAACCAAATGTTATTCATGAACTCCTGGATTTCATAGGTCATGGCGAGAACAGTACAGTTTCCAGACTTCTTTATCGCCCTCCCTGAGCCAATGTGCAGTGTGGATGGTATAAGAGAACGCTCCGAGACCCTTCAGGTTTCTTTGTAAAGATGTTCGTTACATGCCAAGCTTCAAGGCTGTTTTCTGTAAACTATTTGTATAGTTTCCAATGTCGCCACCGGGTGGATATGTAGCGCTATTGTGCAGAACAATATTTTAGCTCCAATTGTTGCATAACACTTTTTGTATAATTTCCATTGTCGCCACCGAGCTTCAATTGTTGCTTAACAATATTTGAGTGGATTTCACTCCTTTTCATCCACTTGGGGGTGCAGGTTCCAAGGTAGCCCGTGTCTTCCACAGTGTCCTAAAAGTAATTCTGCAAAGTTTGGTCCAGATAGGAGTCTATACGGGATAAACAAAGAACCATTCATTTTTTTATATTAAAATTGTCCACATTATCATTTGAACTATATATAATGTGACGTAACGGTTCGTATTTGGAACAATCCTAAAACCGCAGTTTCCCTAAGTGCGCCAATCAAGCGCGAAGCTCAACAAACCTTGTATTCGAGGAAATCTAAACGTACGGGTCAGCGCGAATTGCCAAATAAATGCAAAAACACACTTATCCCTTTTGAAAGGTATTTATTCTGTCACACCTTCTGGGGAAGTTAACTTAGTTGGATATATAAGGACCCGAGCGTATTGTCACTCTTATGTTGGAACATGGTATTTAGCACACTTGATATGGTAAATTTCGAAGCCTAACAAAACATTTAGTTTTCCGTTAAAGTAAAATTTGACAAAGTTTTAATATCTTAGTTAAATTAGCAGTTTGACCGTCTTTTGTTAGCTGGTCATGACTATAAAGGGTACTGACAAATTTAATAACTGAGACTAATTACACCTGTAATAATAGGTTTTACACCTGTTTTAATAGGTGTCCTATTTAAAGATTCTCCCGCAATAATTTTAAACGGAAATGAGACAGAGTTGGCTTTTCCATGTCTCTTCTCTTAACGAATAGCTTCGGCGGATAGCGTCTTGCTTTCTCCCATCGCAGTTTCACACGTATATTATTCGTATGTATTTTCCTACAGTCCAGGGATAGGCAGGTTCCCTTCTGCGCGTACTAACTTCTTCGGTTGCCTCACTTCCGTTATGCCTCTTGCACTGCGCTAAGTTCGGCTGTTTCTAGTTCGCCCGTTGCCTGAATCTAAGTCCACTGACTGGAACGTCGAGAATTCATCCTGAATTCCTCGAGAAACTACCGCACTCCTGCCTCAAGAATAGCGTAATGTTCTTGCGATGGCTAAAATCTAATTCACGCCTGACGCTAATTCTGGTAGTCTTTAACATAGCTACTACTTGCTACACAGGCGGTCTTTATTCCCTAGCCTTAACAGGTATTTAGTTCTGCTTAGTTGATTAAGGAAGCTATACTGTTCACTAATAGTCCTGGAAACTAATATAACCAAACATACTTAGCTTCACTGTCGCCGCCTGTCGCTCGCTCGCCGCCGGATAGATAGAGGTAAAGGGCTGTCCATCCACCGTGCCCATGCGTTAATGCTGACTGTTTTTAACACTGGAAAAACCTTCTCTCTTGAAGCGTGGTTTTCTGCGTTGTCCCGTGGTAAGGCGTCGGAGGATAAGAGTAAGAGATAAGAGACTATTGCTCTGCAAACAGCTCATTTTAATTGCAATTTCCCGCCTTTCTCGGGTGTAAAATCACGTGGTGCACTTCCTTGGGTCAGACAATCAGCGACCGATAGCACCAAAATCGCCTTATTTGGAGATAGCGTTAGGAAACGTTCGTATTCTAATTTTCAGGGAGTCATCTCCAGCTATCATAAACAGGTATCCTTTTTCTTAATTAAAATAAAGATTGAATATTCCCTTATAAAATCTTCTTACAGGTTCGAAAAAAAAATAACAATGATTGAAATGAGGACATTTCCTGACGACATTACAAGACAGGAGCAGTTTATGACAATAATAAACAAGAAGTAACCTCCTTATATTTCGTTTTGTCATAATATACAATAAAAAATTAATTAATTTAACACCGATGGTTTGAATCTCCCACGGGAGATCATTTTCAAGGCGAGGACATGACACAAAAATTTCTTATGTCATGTCCTCACCTTGAATATGGTTTCCCGTGGGAGATTGAAACCGTCGGTGGTAAATTACTTAATTAATTTTTAATGATATATATATATATATATATTATCACTGTCCACCTTGTCCACATTCTCTTGTTTTCATTCATTTACTAATATTTACTCATTCCACATTACCCATATTTTTCCACAATTACCCATATCCATACATATATGGATGAATATATGAACGATGGACACAAAACACTTGTATTACAACGAGGACCCCCGAAGTCTGTGTCATTGAAAGGGCTTTGTTGAGATTCTTAAATGTCGATTTCGAAGACTTCGATATTTAGATATGGCAAGACTGGATCTCATACCTAAGGTTATTGTAGCTTACTGCGTCCTTCATAACATTTACCAAGAGGAAATCGGTGATTGAGAGTTCGAAGATCAAGATAATGATTAAGAGGGAGTAACTGAAGTAGAGATGCCAGTGCTTAGGAAGACAAAGGGAATGTATTATATAATTATTATAGCTCCAAGCAACACCCAATCAAAAGGAAGTGTTGTTCATTAAGCCCAAGGGATTTTGGCCAAGCTCTGAAAGAAATAAAACGGAGCCACATCATGGGAAGAAAACATAAAATAACATTTCATTAAAATTGTTTCAATTACTTGTCATTAATGCGAGGTTTATTAGTTCTTCTTTTTATTTTGAAATAATAGGATGATACTTGAAATTAATATTTTTGTCTTGTTTTTTGAAATATAAAATTTATTTTATCATATTATTATTATTTTTGGGAGATGTTTCAGAGTTCATTGATACCAAAGTGGCCGAGCACCAACACCACCATCACCAAACTGATTGGGGAACGAAACACAGTGTTGGAGAGGAGCCCTCTTACAAAACAATCTATAGTATAGTTGATCCGGCTGCGAATAATCAGAATAGCAAGGGTTACTATCATAGGTCCTTTTCAGAACTAACAATTGCTATGCAAGAATAACCATCAGCAAATGATATAAAAAAGAAAACGTAAATTATAAAATTTAGGCTGTTACAATAAGCAGGTCTCGGTGAGGAACATTTTCTAAAATGGCTATCCATGCGACCTTGTGATAAGCAGTGGCATTAACCCTCTTTTTTTCATTAGTATGTCGATTCCCTCCTTTTCTGTGTGTGTGTGTGTTGTTGTTGTTTTTTTCAATTATTGTTTTTATATATTTACTAGCCGGGTACCGTCGCTTCGCTCCGGAACCCTTGCATGTAGAGCATTAAAAAAAAAAAAAATATTTATTTAGCAAATTAATATTCAGATCGGAGAATGTATGACTTCCCAGCCTGTTGTGGCCTTCTCCGCTTAACTCAGGTGTATTGCGGGTTGGCGCCACATATCTCGGGCTGCGCCATACACATTTTTGCATGTAGCTTGCAAACGCAGAAACGTTTGTGAATGACTGATATATCGTTCAATAGAACTTTCAAATGCCAACATTTTCTCAATCTAATGTTCTCTTCAAACTTTTATACTTTTCGTTTAAATTGAGAAACAGTCAAAATTTGACTCTTTAAAAGGCGCCATCTTGGAAACCAAAAAATTTTTCGAAAGATTTTTGTAGCACTTTGTTTGTCTTAAAAAGATCTACATTTTATCCATTTGCATGACCAATCTATCTCTTATAGTTTGGTCACAAAATTGGAAAAAGGTTAAGTCTTATGACAATGACAGACAGAATAATGCTTTCATACTCGTAAGATATAATTCTTTTATTTATTTTTATTTTTTTTCTTTCTTATTTTGTTTTGTTTTTGTTTTGCAGGTCGCACATAGCTCTGTTTATGTGATCATGTATGGTTCCTTTGATCTGCGGCATCTGGCCATTCATTGGAAGATGTTGCAAGTTACCGCCCTCATTCTTGTTTGGCCCGAAGATCCACGGGTAAGTAAGGCCGTATACCAGTCCTTGGTGTATTTCTCCTTGGTGTCCTGATACTTTAAATAGACTGTATGCTGGATGTTCCATAACATTGAGAAAGGACTGCATTTCAGAAGTCTGAAACTTGTCTGCGCTTTTTTAATGTGTAAAACTTTTTAACTTTAGCTTTGTGTGTAATTCATTTTTAAATTGTCCTTCCAATTTTAACACATGTAAAAAGAACTTGTTATAACAATTACAAAGAACAGTTATGAAAAAAAGTAGTTCCTACTGAGACTTAATAAAGTTTAAAGTAATTTTTATATGGTAGAGTAAGTGACATATGATCTGATGTAATTTCAACACAAAGAGAAAATTTCACTTAAAAAATTGTCAGGAGAGAAATTATTCTCTATCAATACATAAAGGAGGAAACAAAATTTCTTCATTAAAATATCTACACATATAGATTATGTGATCAAAAATAACTGGATACTACCTGAAACCGTAGTCGGATTGTTCCCCGTGACCCATCCTCAGTAGTGGACATTAGAAAGGGCGTGGGTCCCTCTTTCTTCTTTATCACAGCCGTGACTCTATCGGGAGACTTTCCACTAAATGTCTCAGAGACGTTCAGGCATTCTTCTTGAAGAACTGCAGCCAGAGCAGGTCGTGATGAGGGACGTTAGAGTTTTTAAACGAATTCCATTTTTCTAATTTCTTCCGTAGGTGTTCAATGGGGCTGAGGTCAGGACTCGGAGTAGGCCA
Organism: Thereuonema tuberculata; assembly: GCA_023159025.1. Lineage (NCBI taxonomy): Eukaryota > Metazoa > Arthropoda > Chilopoda > Scutigeromorpha > Scutigeridae > Thereuonema > Thereuonema tuberculata. The sequence goes on from JAFIDM010000179.1 coordinate 901,789, forward strand.
GTCCATTTCTGGAACCTTATTGTCAACAAATCATTCCCTCACAGACCTCGCTTTACGACATGGAGTGTACTCATGCTGGTAGAGGGAATGGTCATAATCGAAGTGGTCCTCGACCATAGACAATACATGACTGACCCTTTCGTAGCAGTAGGGAAAAAAAAAGTTTGAATCCTTAGCAAGTAGATGAATAAAGCTTGGGGAGGGTCTTCTAAAACCTTTTGCAAAACCAATCGGTATTAAAAACTGAAATGAATTGAATTAGCTGATTGAATTAGCAACGCTTCTTTTGGTAAAAATAACAGTAGATAACCCCTTGTTCATCAGAATAAATTGAACCTCATCTTTCACTGATTTTAAGATATTACGTTTTACTAATAAACAAAGCGAGTAATAATTAGGCCTAACACGATCAGGAATGCAGTTACCTGGTATAAATTAGATATACTGTAATGAAAAAGAGTTTTAAGACAGGAAGTAAAGATTTTGAATTCAAATTCAGTTATTGAAATGATTATAAAAATGAATTATTTTTGTAATAGTGTCTTTAAATTGAGATTGACTTGAAAGAATGGCTTTAAAAAAAAATTCACATTATTCTCTTTTTAAAAAATCGTTTAGCGTTACGAAGCAGGATCCCAACTAAAAAAATAAACTATTTATTTTGATAAATTATTGCTTGTGGATGTGGTGACATTAATTATAAAAAATGTATATTTAAAATTATAATTTCTTTTCATAGTTGATTCGGATTATTTTTAACAAAATCACAAACAAAGGTTTTTATAAGCAAATGTTTTATTTTCAAAATTTGTACAGTGGTAATAAAAAAGTATAAAACTGTAAAAAACACATAAATATTTACTTAAGTGCAAAACGATTAATTAAGAGTGATTACGTCATTTTTTAAGTCATTCGAATTCTCTTCATTTTCTGCATTCGCCTCATTCGTTTGATCGTCATTGTTTTCCGCATCTTCCTCATTTATTTCATTCTCATTTCCTGATTCCATCATCGGCTGTTCGATTTCTTCCATATTCTCTTCATTCGTTGGATTGCTATCTTCGCCATTCATTGGATTGTTGTTAGTTTCCGAATCTTCGCCATTCGTTGGATTGTTGTTAGTTTCCGAATCTTCGCCATTCGTTGGATTGTTGTTAGTTTCCGAATCTTCGCCATTTGTTAGATTGTTGTCCATTTCTGAATCTTCGCCATTCGTTTCGTTTTGGGCAATTTCCGGCGCTGAATCTTGGACTGCGCATGCGTCGCTGGAAAACATGGCTTCCACCCCAGGGATGATGGGAGTGTTTCTGCCTTCCACTGAGCACGTGCGCTTCACGTAATCCTGACGAGAGCTGTGAAAGAAGCAAATAAACAAGTATATCATCATCAGGAACGGATTCAGATCAAATTGACAAACGCGGAATGAGATACTTGGCAATAAAATCCAATAAGACTTAAACAGAAGTGAGCTAAAGTATTACAACTTTAACTCATATGAAGAATAAAATGGTGATTTGTTTATGAGATCAAAGGGTGTTTTGTTGTAGCATCTCAATTAAAAACAATAACTTAAAACCTACTTCCTTACAAGATTTATTTATTAAAGCCAAATTTATTTTCAAATACAAATAGAAAGATTTTACGTGAGCTGCACATAAGTACGGAGTTTTCAAAAATAAAGCCTGCACACCTGAATAAAGTTGTAAAAAAGTTTTTTAATTTACAAAATTAAGAAATTACATCACGACCAAAGTGATAAGGACTTCTCTGCACGAATTCGAAACCATGGTTTATTTATTTAAACTAAATAAATATAGGGAACTTTAACGTGTATATCTTATAATATAAAACATAATTGGGTTACCACACAAAATATATGTTATTTTTACGATTGAAATATGAGCACTTTCGAAACACCCAACGTTCTTTGACGAGTAAGATTAAATACCATCATGTTTAAAGAAACGTTGAGTGTTTCGAAAGTGCTCGTATTTCAGTTATAAAATATACCTTATTTTATGTTTTGTATGTCGTGGCCTAATTATATCTTATAAATAAAAATACTTTTTCAAAACCTTCAAAAGTACAGATATTTCTTAGATGCAATACTCCAGTAAATAAATATATAAACCACGTAATTATAATACAGAAAACACAAAAAACACAAATTCTTCACAAACATTGCTATATTTTGCAGAAAGTTGCTTTTTCTGCTTCTTGAGGTTTAATTCGTACAAAGCAAAGTAGAAATAAACAGAATAATTTAAACAAACAAATATAGGCAATGTTTACAATCATTGAAAAGCTTCATAATCTTTACAATGGTTTTTGAATTTTTCTAATAAAAATGGACTTATTTCCACACCTTTTTGTTTATTGAAACTTTGAAAACTATTGATAACATACGCGTCAATGATAAATCTTGTGGATGTGTCAAATATGTTTTATATAGGACAATTACTATGACTATGATCTGGACTATGTCCAAGTGACATACAATGGTTTGCCCAATCAGATATTTCAGGATGTCTGTTTCTAAATATTACATTAGATGAACGAGTTCAAGAGCATATTTAGCGCATTTAGAAACAGACATCCTGATTCAATATCTGATTGGGCAAACCATTGTATGACACTTCGACATAATCCAGATCCATTGGTAACTGTTCTATATAAAAATATATTTGACACAACCACAAGATTTATAATTGAAGCTTGTGTTATCAATAGTTTTCATTGTTTCAATAAACAAAAAGGAGTAAAATAAGTTCCTTTTTATTAGAAAAATTCAAAAATCATTGTAAAACTTCTGAAGCTTTTCAATGATTGTAAATGTTGCCTATATTTGTTAGTTTAAATTATTCTATGTTTGTTCTATTGTGCTTTGTATAAATTAAGCCTGAAGAAGCAGAAAAAGCCACTTTCTGCGAAGTGTAGCAATATTTGTGAAGAATTTATATTTCTTGTGTTTTCTGTATTATAAGTACAAACCTTATTAGCAAGATTGGAAAAAAATTTAGTTTAATATAAGAGATAATTTACAACTCATCACAGAAACTTTGAAAGTGTACCTCTCCTTTGAAATGATGAAAAATTTCTTTCTCGTATTCCTCTTGCAATTCGATAACGTCTTTATTAAGATTGGTGATACTATCACTATGGTAAACGAGACTGGACAATATCTTTTCGTAAGGTAAATATTTAAAACCCGTAAATCCAAAATTGGAAACTTTAATTTCCTTTATTTCATTACTACCCTATAGCAGTGTTTCTTAACTGACAGAATGTATTTCATTTGAACTACAATTTCCTCCCATGTATCTTTGAAAGATGGATTCCCCTGCCATGATTAGAAAAAAAGGTCAACTGTATCAGGCCATGCAGGGCCTGGAATGCGCTGGGAGGTCTAGGCTCCCAGCGATTCTCGACCAACGGAAGTAATTGAGGTCGGATGGTCAGCCTGACTCCCGCCATCCTTTAACCAATTGACAGAGGGCTGAGTGAACCCCAAGGTCAATCTGGAGGAGGAAATAACCGTGGGAAAATTCTCCGATCACCACCGGTAATTGAACCTAGACACCTCCAGTCCATTGGAGTCAATCCCTGACCCACTACAAGGACCCACTTTCCCTGCTTTGACAGTTGAGTCGATCAGTGTAAGAACGTCCCAAGTCCAAAAATATGAAAATTCCAGGTCAAAGCGTTTTAGATGTCTTAAAGCATCAGTGCTGCGGTATAAGGAGCAACAATGTTTCAAGTCCTCTTGCTGAGGCTGGTATTATGCAACGGTGACAGCAATAACATCCCAAGTAACGAATCCAGACAGATTTTCTTATTTATCTCAAAATAAGTTACTTGGACTTAGGACGTTCTTGCATTGACCCATTCAATTATAAAATTCAAGGAACGACCTTCTTCAGTTTCAACAACCCTCAGTTTCTTCCATTACCCCAACAAACGTTTAAGGGGAAAACTGAGTCGTCACTAAAACACACATCAGTGATTTCACTGATATACTTTTAGTCTTGTGATAAGGATCAGAAGACTAATATTCCCGTTCTGTTTGTCTGGAGACAAGTATCATTAAAATATCATTAGAAACAATCAGAACAATCAGAACAATAATGCAACTTTCCGTTGTTATTTTCAAATGAATCTCAATTCATATACATCAGCTGATGTCAATGAAGAGCGGTGAACAGTCGAATTCAGCGGTTCAACTGAATGACTCTTGTGAACCGCAATCATCCCACAATGTTGGATCGTTCAATTTTTGCTTTTCTTCCAGTTTGACCAAGGTTCAGCTACTGAACTCGATGCATGAGAGGCGATTCTTTATTGAATTTGACTATTAAGGTAGTTTATAAATAATAAGTTAGGTTTTTTGTTATCCACGGAGACTGAGAGAATTTCTCAAAACTTATTACTGTTTAAAAACTATACCAAATTTGTCACTTGAACAATAAATATTAGAAACAGTGACGTAATATCAATAATTTTATATTTCAAATATCTCTGTTCGGCCACACATGTTCTTATAAACTTATCTTCTTTGAGTGGCCGATATCATGTTCTCCACAATAGACACTTTTTCTCCTGAGACACCCTGTACAGAGCAATATAGGACAGTTTTCAAAGAATCGCCACCTATAAACATAGCTATTGCTATACTTACTTGTATTTATCCGTATTTAAAATGAAGGTTTCCTCTTTTGTTACTCCCTTGTAGACTTCAGTGAATTAATTATCGTCTGAAAATGTCTTTCAAACTCAGTTTTCCCTGAGATTACAGAACGTAACTCAATATATTTTTTAAACATAATTTTAATTTCTGATATAACGTATTTTTAAAGTAGGCCTAAATGCTTGTAAATAAAGACTATGGGTTTTAAAGGTTCAAATTTAGATCTAAAAGAAAATCTTACATTTCTGGTAGGACATCGATGGGTTCCACAATGATGTTGTCAATGTATAGTTTTGATTGTCTTATGTTGAGTCCAGCCATCCAAGTATTAGGATTCATTTGAAGTTTGTTTTCCCAAAAGATATCCAAACTATCCACTTCTCCAAGGTTCTTATCAGAAGCAACTAAAAACTGATAAGTTTCGCCAGGTTCAAAGGTTATGGCTCTGAAAAAATAATAATAAAGACATTATTTTTGCAAATAAGTGTAGCATTTTATTTACATTTGAGATCTATTGACAAAAAAAAGCAAAAAAAAAAAAAGTGTATATGCAGCTTTTGTTTTTTAGAAATTATTACCGTATCTTCGATACACATCCCATCTTTTATATCTATTTTATATTTTTAAGAAAGCAATCATTATTTCATTTATATGCAAATTCTCCGTTCACGTTATCATCATTCTCGATAACAAAAGTCACTATAAATAAAAAATTTCTTAAAAAATCGCCAATAGATAAAGTTTTTTGTCTAACCAACTGTCAAACGCATAATGAACAACAATTGTACGATTTTACTAACTTTTAAATACTCAAAAAAATTTTTTTTTTAATTTAACCTTATGTACCACATGCTATGGATTATAATAAAAGATATTATATAAACCATTCTGTATTCTGTTTTAAGGTTTTAATGCTTTAAAATGGCTGCTAATATGTATGATATATACTGTTAGAACTCAGGAATACATAAGACACATGGTAGCCAAGTGGTAAGGCGTTTGAGTGTAGACTGGAGGAGACTGGTTCAATCACAGAGGCGGAGGGTCGGGGATTTTTCACGCTGAATTCTCCTCCAGATGGGTCCTGGGGTCCACCCAGCTCTCTGTAGAATGGGTACCGGGTTTCTAAGTGTGGTTTATAGGCGGGTGAGATTTACAGGCGGGAAAGGAACTCTTTCGTAAACCGAAAGTTATGCTTATTTCGTTATTTATTTATTATTTTTTTTTTTCCATTGTTGGAATTTGGGTTTTAAAGTTCAGCAAATCTCTGTCAATTGGGTTTCTTCCCAGAAGGTTAAGACGGGCGAACGTGGGATTAGATCTCTAACAAACCAATAATAGTAGGAACCTTTAATTATCCTGTGCTGCTCACGGTTTCGGATAGAAAAATAAATAAAGATCTTAAAGTCATCTTTTTCTTTCCATTGAAATCGTGGAAACAATGGAAGCGATAAGTCATTATAATGTAAACAGTACAGATTTTTTTTTAATATAAAGAAAAAAGAAAAAAAAATAGTTAAATTCACTTACATTTCTTAAGTTATGTACATCCACTCACTTTTATCATTACTTCATTTAATTTTATTAAAACCCGCGAAAGCATTAAAAGGATTAATAACCATTATTAGACATTGTTAGAAATGAATTCTAATGCTTTTCTATGGAAATTAATGTGCTACATTTTCGGCAACGACTTACTCGGAAAAGTTTCAGTTACACCAACTCTAATCCATAAATATGGATTCCAAGTTTCAGGAAAATCCATTCAACAATTCAAAAGTTATTAGTTTTCCATTTCTTTCCCATTCTTTTAGAACTAAATATAACTATTATATAATAAATAACACGGGATAAATGCTTAGAAAACAGGAAAAAAGTATGCGAACTCAAATCTTTAAGTAAATGTCATTCCAAGAGGGAACGAATTAATATCAAGGGAGACGGATAATGATAGAGAACTGCTGAATAGAGGACCCATAGTTATATTTGATTTATATTACCATAGTTATTGATCCCTATGGTATAACTATTTTTACTTATGTTTCACTAAATTCATTGTTTATATAAACTTTAAATCAAGTGGGTTTTTTTTAAAAATAACTGCTACCTAGAATTAAAATTTTAGCTGAAAATCCAATTAATTTGGGGAGTATTTAAATATCATAATTTACATAATCAAAAATTTTCTTAAAAATCATTATTTTAAAAAATATATATTTTTATTTTTATTCGCACTTTTGAAGTTTATGTAATTTATAATACTAAAATTTCTTTGTAAAACAACAGCATTTCCACTATTATTATTTTTTAAATATATTTTATAGGAAAACGTAATGAAAAAAATTAATTATTTAAATCAGAAAATATAAATCAATGAATTAAGCAGAAATGAATGGCATTATAATTTAAAAATATGTTTTGTTTTATTTATTTATTTATTTATTTATTTATTTATCTATTTATTTATTTATTTAATAGCAATATAACAAACCGCGAGGCATCGAAACATCCATGACAAAGGTCCGGACTGAGAATCTTCTGGATATTCTGGATCCTTTTACTTCAATCTTCATAATATAATAATTCATTATCATTTGTTTTTCTTTCTTTTGATTTTTTCAAGATCATTCACTGTTAGTATTCACTGATTATTAGAATGATTTCAACTTTTGGAGAGCCTGGGGAGAGAGGGGAGAAGTGCCTGGGGCGAGACGGGAGGTCGATGGGGGTTATAATCACCCATTGATCAAAAAGAAAGAAATCCAGAATTTCTAACCATTTTAGGGGGTTGGGGGTCATTAACTTTATTTGTAACCTACTATCAGGAAACTCGGTATGCAAATGCCTTTTGGTTAATGCCAACGATTGAAATTTCATCGCTAATGAACACACAGGGCATTTCCAAAGCTCATGGGAAAGGAGCAATATAAGGAGCAGAGGTCACACGGACGGACACATCTGACTAGTTTTGCTATATTAAGTAATCTGTGAAGATGCCTCTACGATGCACCGCTGCCAATACCAGAAACTGAGCGAGTGAGAGAGAGTGCATCATTGGTGGGTGATCATACAGACATGTCAGCCGCCACCTTGGTCGGAGCGATGCAGAAAGTGAACACATCCGCCATCAAGGGTATCAACGCATAAAGGAAACAAATGGTGTGATTTCGAGGGGATCGTGCGATTTCTAGAGCATCCATAATAACATTATCCCTGTCTTCCATCTAAAGGCACTAATTTTCTCTATGCATTGTACAATATCAAGGGACATCATTCAGCGATGACTGGCAGAGGCGGGACTTCATTCTTCAGGGCATTCACTGTCAGACGTCCTAAAGGGGAAGCACCGTCTGCAGTAGTTATCGGCCCGGAAATTCTAGACAGCGTGTCCAATTGAAGTCGTGTTATGTTCAACGACGAATCCCGTTTCTTTCTTGGCGCAAATGATTACCGTATTAATGTATAGAGAAGGCGTGGTTATCGCTCCCATCCGGCTGCAATGGTCGGTCAGCATAAGGACAGCATTCTGAGGTAACTGTGGGAGAGCCAGCTCTTATAGCCGTCGATCTCCCCTAGTTTTGTTATCAGGTATTTTAACAGCACAAAAATACCTGGTAACATTCTACAGCCAATTGTATGCCTGTTCTATCGCCTTCCAGGGCCTATTTACCAGCATGACAGCGTTAGACCTTACACGGTGGGACCCTCTCATCAACAACTCCATGGAATTCGTAGACCCTCACCCCCACCAATGGCGATTTAGTCCTAAACCTCTCGCCCATCGATCATGTCTTGGATATGCTGGGAAGGCAGTTGCAATCATCACGGAATGCGGCCAAAGTAGCCTAACAATTGCAGAACATCTGGCAGACTCTTTCACAAGACGACATTAGATAATTATTTGTCTCCTTGTCACACAGTTATCGGACTGTCGCAGCTAAAGGAGGATTTACTATTGCTTAAATGATTACATACGTGGGCGGAATTTTATAGAGATAGAACATTTTCTTCGGTGTACATCTTTGCAAGAGTATGTATTTTTTCCGGCCTTTTTTCGATTTATTTTGTTTGAATTTTTGATTTTAATCGTAGAAGTAAATTTAAAAAAATTGAACAGCGAAAACCGAGATATAACAATGATCAAAATCAAAACAATATCCCCAATAAATAGGCTGCCAAAAAAATAAGTGCAATACAGAATATTGTATCAAACTATGGAACTTGAGATGTCAGAACATATAATATGAAAACGAAAATTTATTAAAAAAGTATGGGATTTTGACATTTTGAATCATAAGATAGAATGGAACAAAGTTTACACCGTGGGAAGGAAGGAGACGGAGAAGATAATACTAAAGACTTTATGGCTTCTATAGAATAAAGTATTCCTATAGAGTTGCAGTTCCTGAGCCTGAAGAAAAAGTACACGGGAGATGCTGACAATGATTTATATTGAAACTGCAAACAGTATTACATTGTAAGCAAATTATAACATATTTCTTATATACATTATAAATTCTTTTCCGTTTTCTTTATTAGGTCTACCAAGGGATAGTTGAATGGGCTCTAAGAAGGCAAGCTTCACTGGAATTCCTAAGTAAGACGCCCCTTCCATCCAGAAAAATATGGGTCTCAATGGTTTTAAATTCTCTTGGCGAGGTTTATCTACCCACCAAATTTCATGTCTCTAGCTCTTATGCTTCCTGACTTAAAAATGGTGCAGAACAAACATTGAAAACAGGAGCATAAGGTTTTATATGTTCTGACAGTAACCTAAAAACTTATTTTTACTGGTTTTTAAATTGTATGAAATTCACTTCAAATTGTATGAAATTCCGGTGTCTTGAGAGTAGCGCACATGTAAAAAATTGTGAGATCAGCGCACACTACCTGTCATACGACTGTGATATGACAGTGCTCTCTACCTGTTCACTCCTATGAAAATATCACTCCTATATTAGGAGTAGGAGTGAACTACCTGTTTACTTCTACTCCTACAAAAGAAACATTTTATATATGTTTGAAAGTTTTTTAATCAATTTACTTAAATACTAATAATGCAAAGAATACAAATAAGGGGGAAAATATTTAACTTAGTATCAGCTCAAGCTGTTGGTGCGAAGCGTGTTTGCCGATTAGTTATAGGTTAGGTAAGCTTGGATATAACCCCTCCAGGATGTTTATATTTAAAAATTTTAAAAATTAGCTAACCGGGGTTAAAATTTGAAATATTTTTCACTATGATGTGAGACTAGTGCACTCAGAACAGAGCTGATGTGCGGTAATCTCACGGTGCGTTACTCTCACGTGCGCTCCTCTCACGTAGCTGAAATTCCACCAAAGTTTATTTACTTTTAATCAGTAACATTATTTTTCAAAAAAAAAAAAAATTAAAAGAAAAATTAAAAAACTTTTCCTCTTTCCAATGAGGTTCTTTCACAAAGTGTCTATCAGTTATTTCTATTTTATGTCAGCTTTCATGGAGTTCCTTATCTAACTGTAATTTTTCTATTGATAATTACTATCATTATAAAAAAGTAACTTACTCTGGAGTTAAAGCAGCTGCTGGTAAAATCAAATGTTCTCCATGGAGATTTGCATACAATAACCCAGTTTCTTTGTTTTGGTCACTGAATTCGGATATTGTAACAGAAACGACGTAATGATGCACTAAAAAAATAAAAGTAACAAAAATATTTATATGTAAAGTCTAACAAGATGTAATTAAATAGTTCTTAATATCCCTCTTAAAAAAAATCATCTTTGTATCCTCTACTAGTATATACACCCCGTCAACAACGACGGGAGAACAATGTGACGGCTCTTAGTTGAGATAGAATATTTTAAGTAGAAGTTTATTCTGTGTTTAAATAATGTTTTTAATTTCTTCATTCATGTGGAGAAATGTCTCTAAGGATTCATCAGTTCGTCGCTGAGGGCGAGCTTCTCCATCTATTGCTCGTCTGGCCTGCGCTTGTAGTAGGCTAAAAAAATGAACATTAAAATTTAAATTTTAATCTAGTAGGCTAAAATTAATGAGCTATTTTTTTTTTCTCTGGTTCTTCTCTAATCGCGTCACACACACAGAGGGAGTGATAACGCAATATTTAACAATAAATGGAAAGTGGTTCCCGTGGTCTAACGGCTAAGACGACTGACTTTAGATCAGACGGTTGCAGGTTCGATTCCTGTCGCGGGCATTTCATTGCAAAATTATTTCTATTTTTACAAGAAATTAAAATTATTTTCCAAAGACAAAGGAATTGCGTTACGGAAGTGCGTTAGACACAAACAGATCTGGCAAACTTAGTAAGAGATTAAAATGCGCGGAATTTTTTAAAATAAGAAAAATTCGTTATTTTAATTCTAGTACAATTTTACATGGATTTCAATCAAGAAAAACCAAAATATAGTAAGCTTATTTTGAGAAAAACAGCCGTCTTTAGACAATATTCCATGCAAATTATTAACATTTTCAATGATAATAATCTGTTTTCATCAGCAACGTTTATTGTTACAATATTATTATAATAAATTTAATAAGCATAAAAAAAATCCAGAACAATGTTAGAATAAAGTAAAACATCTATTTAATAAGAAAAAAAAAATCAACTAAAAACAAAATAATAACAACCGAAAACTTGAAAATTTTCCTGATGTTATGGAAGGGCTAACTAAGCAAAAAAAAAAATCTTGCTGATAAATTCTAAACGTATTTTGCTTATATAGGAAATAACAATATCATTAAAAAAAGACATTTATAATACCATAGCAATTTCAATGGCAGTCCATTAGAAGAAGAATCGTAAAAATTGAAAAAATTAACAACAAAAAATCAACTGAGTTTGATAATATAAAAATAAGAAATCTAAAAGAAAATGAAATTTTTCTAAAATTATTACTAATTTCTTAAATTCAATTATACAAACAAATAAATGTCTATTAAAAATATCCAAAATTTCACCTATAAATAAAAATAACTGTTACTTAGAACTAGAAAATTATCGTCCCCTAGCAACCATAAATAAAATAGTAGAAAAGCACATCACAAATAAAATACAAATTTTGTGAAAAAATAAATAAACTGTAATCATTTTGCCTATTGAGCTTCATAACGCACCAGTAAATTATTAGACTTTCAGTAATCATAGTACTGAAAAACTTAATAAAAATAATTTTATTTTACTTCTGACAATAGATCTTAGTAAAGCCTTCAAATGAATACATTGTGAATTATTATTAAAAAATATATTATAATTACTGGGTATTACAGGATCTATCCTTCAAATAATAAAAAACTATTTCAGAAAAAGAACAATTTATGTAAATATAAGTAATAATAAAGCAAAAGTAAAGCAAAACAAATAACTTGTGGGATACCTCAAGGCTCTGAGTTAGGCCCAATTTTCTTTATAATGTTTATGAATGATCTTTTCTGTGAAATGAAAGATTGCTGTATATACATGTATACTGCTTAAATTATAATCTATTCTTCAAAATAAAATCTTATCAATGCAAGACAAGTAGTACAAAAAGACTTTATAAATATTCAAAACTCGTTGCACAATAACATACCGTAAATAAAGATAAAACAAAAGTTTACTTTATAAACGAAAAAAAAAATTAAAAATTTTCAACCAAAGGTGTCTTTTTATTCTCATTCATGTTTCCACATATAAAATATAAATTGCAATTCATACTTTAAGGATGATGTACTAACGAATTTTAAATATCTACAAGAAATAATCTCTTCACTTACTCTGCTACTTAAGAGATTACTCTTATATAATTTTTATCTTATTGTAATTTTATATAAAAAAATGTAATAAAACAAAATAAAACAAAAATCCTCATTTACTACGCTTTATTTAATGCTTTTTTAAATTTTTGGTTTAAAATTTGGGCGAACACAAACTTGATCATCTTGATCATTTAAAAAAATTACAAATTAAAATACTGCAATTAATTTTTTCAAAGAAAGTTAATTATTATGATTTACTAAAGTTATTAGCATCATGATTTATAATTATTATGAGTTTCCAAAACAAAAATCATTTATAACAGATTATTAAAAACTAATATAAAATATTGGAAATAAAAATAATAATAATCAAATAATAATTATCAGACAAAATAATAAAATAAGATTATCAGATCCTTCAATTTTTAATAATTACATACAAAAAATATTAATTTCAATGAGTAAAGAATACAAATAATTTGAATATAAATATCTTTCTAGAAAATCAAAAATATCTGTTATCAAAAATAAAACAAAAATAAAAAATGGCTTAATTAATAAACAACCATAATTTGTTGGGGAGGCTAATGAAGATATGGCGCGAAAGATTCCGCGACAACAAAATGATATTTCCAAAAGTCACCGATAGGGGGAAATGTGGCGCTGTTGTAACCTACGTAGCCGATAATTGCATATAACATAGGTAAAAGCCTTCATGCAAATTTTCGGCTACGTAGGCTACAACAGCGCCAGTAAATTCGGACTATAAAGCAATGGGAAAACTTCAATGCAGACAATGTCTGGACGAGATAATTTTTATGCGAGATGGGGCACCACCAAACGTTGCTTGATTGGTACAGAAGCTTCTATGACATCACAGACGAAAGAGTCATCAGTTGCATCTTTCTAGTTGCCTGACCACCTAGCTCCCCGGATCTAACTCCGTGCGAGTTTTGGCTGAAGGGTTACTTGAAGTCCAAGGTCTATCTTGGCGGGGTCCCGAACGTGACTACCTTAAAGGACAACGTATCACGGGCTGTGATAAACATCCCTTCAGACATATTACGTTCGGCTGTAGAGAATGTTGTGCATAGGATGCAGTTCCTGGTCCACAAGAACGATGGTCACATCGTAGGCCACTTCTGCACGGGGGATTCGAATGTGCTGCATTCAGTTTCGTCTTGTAGAAAAGTTGCACAGCGCCACATTTCCCCCTATCGGCGACTTTTCGCATTTTTTTTTCTCGGAATCCTACTTCCCGTGTCTTCATTAGTCTCTCCAATAAATTTGGTGCCATTCCGGTTGTTCGATTGAGCTACAGTGACTTTGAGTAGTGTCAGTTTGTAATTACGGCCACCTTGTATTTCTAACGTAAGTGACCAGAAAATAGGGAGTTTTTGCTCATTAGGAGTTAGTTGATTCGCATGATCAATCATTTACATTGATAAATCTTGGATTATTAAGTTTCAATTTATTGATGATTTTGATCGACAGTTACTTATCTTGAAATACAGTCGAAAAATTAAGAATGCTAAGTTAAATATTTAGCTGTTTGCTATTGGATTTGAAAGTGATTTAATTTACGGTTTTAGTTGATCATGTTCCTATAGCACTAATTTTAGGCTATTTTAGACGTAACATTTCAATAGGCAGTCTGTACGCCATCGGAGGGCTAGGGCGTGATGGAAAGACATTGCCTTTGTTACTCTAATATAGGACAGGTTTTATTTTCATTAGGAGATGCAATGGCATTTTGTAGAATCCAAGTGATTAGAGCGCTCCTATTCGATGCATTGATTAAGTGATTTTTATATAAATCAATGTTTATTTTCGTAAGTATGTTTTAAGTATGACGGTAATTGACAAGTGTAAATTTTGATGTCTGATGGACGGGGATATGGTACGTATAAGATCGAGTTTAGAGTTTTTTATTCACTAGCAATCTAACCTGACATTGCCAGTGAATAAAAAGCTTTAAAACCCTTGTCTTATATGTTCCATATCGCCTTCCATCACACGAAAAATTTACACTTCCCAATTGTCATCAAACCTACGTTTTATTTACGAAAAAAATAGCATTGATTTATATAAAAATCATTTATTCAATGCATCGAATAGACGAGAGAATGTTTTGAATTAATTAAAACAGGAAGTATTCATTTTTTTCATCTTTTTGTATTTCTTTGTTATCAGTTTCGATATTTCTCGTTAAATCTCGACCAACCACGGTACGTTTTTGAGATTCCAATTGCTCGCCGATTCAAATTCTCAAATTTCCAATCGTTCGCCGAAATTCTATAATGATTTTGATTAATAATGTAGCATTTTCTGGAAGCATACACGAAAGCATAAGGAAAAGATGACCTCATTCCGTGCATATCATTTTTGTAATCGGTAATTTCGAATAAATAGATACAAATCGATTCAACTTCAAGTTCTATAATTCGCCACCAGGAGCGCTAGTGTCAGATTGCTCCTTAGAGATGTCATGCCATCTCTTTGAAATTAGAACACGTTCTAAAAGGGGCAATATGCCTTCCATCTCGTCGTGGCGCGATGATGGGGCGCAGATTACTTCTGAAATGATACATGTAAAGCGGTCATTAGCGTTAGACGCAGGCAAAACCAAACTTTAGAGATAAAGCGGAGCATACTTTTTACTTTGTAAAAAGTCTCAGTATTATGACTTAAATACTGACTTTAACTGTGCTACAAATTCCCTATCCACGATTAGCGTAAAATAAAAGGCAATTTGATATTCAATTAATAAAAAAAATAATAAAAGAAAAAAAATTAAATATTTTGCAAAATTATAAGCAATACATTTATACTCTGCAAATCTACGTAAATCATAATGTTACTCAAGGAAGTGATTGCCTGCAAGTAAAGCATTAAACATTAGTTAAATTTCTAAAAAAAATAAAAGGAAAAATAAATACTAACATATAAATATTATGTTTTAAAAATATTTCATATCTCCTTATCTTATATGAATAATACAATAATGAAATATTATCAAAGTTGGAACTCACTACAAAAGGCTGGCGGATGATGGTTTGTTGTGAGATAGAATTTCTTATTGTAGGCGTTTTTATCTGGATAAGTATCAGCGTGATAACCAAGGCGAGCACATTCTGTGTTATTCTCTCCACACGATGAACATTCACCCATTTCATAGGCTTCGTAATCTGTACAGGCGTGACCTACAAATGGACACTGGGTTGTGATAGACTCAGTAAAAAGATCCTGAGCTCTGCGATGATTGCAGGCAGTGGCTGAGAAAATACCTGCAAAGGATATTCGATTGTTAATTAATATATGATTTAATAGAATAATACTTTTTAATAGCATTTATATTGTATTTTATTAATAAACAACAATGGGTGAGACCAAATTGTTTACCAAGTGACATCCTGGGACAGCTGTTTCATGCTTTTTGGCGATCATCAACTAGGAGCAGTCACCAATAAACAACAAGGTCTCACTACTGAGGCTAATAGGAATAAAGGTGGAATCTTCCAAATATTTTTGTTAAAATAAATTTAACAAAATTATTTTAGTTTATTATTTTAATTATGGCTTGAAACATATTTTAAGATTAATTATTATTATTTTATTTGGCAAATTTAAGTAAATAAATTTCCATAGAGATTATTGATGATGTCAGCAATCATTGTGGATAAAATCAGCTGACCGACTCCGCAAAAACAAAGAACAGTAAAGCAGTAGAACAGTGAAGGCAGTATTGCTGTAAGATAGAACAGCAGATGGCAGTAATGTAGAAGTCGTAACGGTGAGAGCAGCTAGTCTTGTCGCCGAAGTCTAGGTGCATTGGTTGTGGTCCGAAATCTGAACACAAGAGTATGCATACGAAGCTTGGCCGAAAAGAATGCACAAGAGTAAGATTATTTCACAACGTTACAGAAGAACGGAGTGGCCCATTCATTATTAGCGCATCTCTGAACAGAAGTACGAATTATTCATTAGGAAACAGAGGGCGAGATTAGTTATAGAAGAAGTATGCATTTGAAAATACAGAAATCATCGGAAGAACGAGCGAAGAGAGCTAACGAGAATCCCCGCATGATTGAAGCCCGAACTCGGCCAGATACAAGAAGACCGGCTCCTAAGAAGGACAGAATAGTTATCTGCATAAGAATGGTATTTTCCCCGCAATTAGTTATTTAAGAAGATAGATTTTATTAGAAAGAATAGAAATAGGAATTATCAGATATAATTCTATTTCGATATATGGGAAGATTGAAGTAATCGTATTAACGTTAGCAGACGATAGAAAGTAATACTACGTCAGAACGAGACCGCATTGAATGCTGGGAGGAGAAGAGAACCCGCCACGTTCAAAGCCATATGATTAAGCAGTCATGGGACTCGAGAAGACATCTTGAAGAAACCCCTTTACAACGAAGTGAATGGGAAGGATTGTTCTCAAGACAGCGGAGATTCACACATATGAATACAGCCATTCAACGCAGCAATTCTACAGGATACTCACCGAGGTCGAAAAGCCATTAGACGAATTACTGTAAGTACGTTTTTCAATTCTATCTTTTGAGGGAAGAGTACGCCTCAAATTATTGTGCTACGGGAATTGATAAAACATGGAATTAACTTCTACGGAAATTTTGTGTGTGCCACGAGAAAGTAAAATTAATACAGTAAACGTATTATTGAATTAATGAAAGGAATATTAGTAGTCACAAGTAGTGAATCTAAGTGATTTATTCCAGAAATTAGTGAATGCGGAAAGCATTAAGTGCAACGAAAAATTAAGTGCGTGAAATTAATTCAACAAAGTAGTTAATTAGTGAATCTCTTTGAAGTTAGTGAAGTTAACATTAATATTAAATATTTCATCAAGTGTGATTTATTTAAAAGATATCAATTATTAGTTTGGAAGTATTTATCGAGTTGATAAATTACGAGAAAGTGAAAATTAGTGAAATAGAATTTCGTGAATGGAATTTTGAAGAGGCCTCCACGAAGCAAATTATAATTGAAGGACTAGAACTATATTGTTGTAATACTGAATCATTGTTTCATATTGAAACAATCTATTTGTACTTATCATTTCTGTAATTAATTATTACAGTAAATCTTTTAAATGCAAATTGTTTGTTGTCGCGTGTAAAAATATATATATATATATATATCAGTGTGCATCACATGCTCTTTTAAGGAATAATCACCAAACAAAACTAATATTTCATTAGTGAGATTTTTTATTTTTTATTTATTTTTGCTTTTGAGGCAACACTGCAATTCCAATTATTATTCCTATTAGCCTCAGTACTGAGACCTCATTGTTTAATAGTGACTGCTCCTGGCTGATGATCGCCAAAGAGCGTGAAACAGCTTCTCCAGGATGTCACTTGGTAAATAATTTAGTGTCACCCATTGTTGTTTATTAATAATTCAATGTGCAGATTGAATTTTTTATGCATTAAAAAAAATTCATTGAGGCTGGCGCACTGCTGGCACATGGATTTTCTCACTAATATTCCATTAGTGAGTTTTTTAATTGTTTATTTTTATTTTGAGGCACTACTGCTCGTCCGACGATTAATATTGTTTGTTTTCGGATGACAAGACAATTCCCTTTCAATATCAACTGTAGAAATGTATATGGTATTATTTCAAAAAAGGAATACTATGTATTAATGCAAAACTTAGATATTGGTATAAGAGAAAAATCTATTGCTAACTGAAATTTTTATTTACAGCAAAGGTATAGGATTACCCTTTTAATTATTTAATGTGATATCTATTTAATAATAACACTGAAAATAAAATCATAAAATTTTAGAGAGAATTTGTCATATAATACATTGAACTATCAAAGAAAAGATAAAAAGAAATTCAAAATAAATTTTATAAGATCAGTCCTCCCTTTTTGTAAGAATGATTTAGAAACATCGAGATTATTAAAATTTCAAAGGTGGTATATTACTCGACGAAATTAGAAATGAAGGATTAACTAGAAAGTCAGGCCAATAATATCAGATTGTAATCAATACAGAAATGACTGAAATGAAGAATTATAATTTCATAGAATAAAGTGAGAATTTATGATATAGGAAGAAGTAGAATAAAACAATCAGGTGCGATTTGGCTGTAAAAGTAAGTGAAAGGATATCAAGTTGAAAAGATGGAAAAGTATTAAAATTATTTCATTGAAATTAATCAAAGGGTTTAATCAACGTACTTTTAAATTAATGAATTTAAACCTAAAATATATATTAAAGAGAAGAGATGTTTTTAACGTTCATTCACTGAGAAAAAAAATAATCTTTTTTTAGATATACAGGGCGGGCATAAAAGAATGGTGGGGTTTTAAAGACATATATTTTCTGTACTGCTTAACGTTTACAGGCATGATATCTCTCAATTGGAAGTGCAAATGGTCCAAGTTTGATGTGCGTCGCTCAAAGTCGATCAACGTGCGCACCTTTCGTCACCCGGCACACATTGAAGCCGTAGTCTAATTCCTGCCAGATTCGATGAAGCATGTGAGGTATGATGGCCTCCACAGCATGGATGATCCGTTCCTTGATATCACTGATGAATCTGAGCATTGGGGATGCGTACACGTTGTCTTTCAAGTACCACAATAAGAAGAAGTCACATGGTGTTAGGTCTGGAAATCTGGTGGAAACCGCGGGAGGTGGTTGTTCGCATCTGTAACACATCCAGTCTAGCGCTCTGTAAGTACGCGATTGAGGACGGGTCACACATCATGCTGGAAATGCCGTCTTACGGGATATTCATATAGGACATGCTTCAACGACTCTGGCAGAAATTAGACTATTGTTTGGATGTGTGGCAAAGGTGCGCACTTTGAGGAACTTTGAACATCAAACTTAGACCGTTGTACTTCTAATTAAGAGATGTCAGGACTATATCCGTTAAACAATTCACAAAAATACATATCTCTGAAACCCCATCATTCTTTTATGCCCACCCTGTATATTACATATAAAATACATAATCTATACAAAGATTAATTTTTTCAACTGTTTTCTTTTACTAAGTAAATGAAATCTCAAAATATCTCTTTTCACGTACTGTCTTATTGTATATCTTAGGTTTCATTGAATTAAAATTTGAAGGTTTACTGAAAACCGAGCTGAATTCAAATTAAAAATTGCCTACCGTATATACGCACATTGTAAGGTGTGAATTAGAAACAACAAGTTAAAACACAACGTTTCTGACCATCTACTATATAAGGTGTAAAATAAAAAACAAAAAACTAAAAAAAACCTCGTCCAGTACTGGAGTCGTTAAATTTAAAAAAAAGAAATTCGAAGAATATCATACAGGCTTAACGTTTTTACTAATTAAAATGTGTCAGCTTCAGTTACGAATTTGGATTTGAGAATTAACTGATTTACGATTAAGTGTGTGCTTGGTAGCCCAGGGGGTTTAATTTTCGATGGAGATCGTAGATATTTTTTCCTTCAGACAGGTCTCGTCCCTCTGCAAAATGTTTCTGTCCTGGAGTAAAAGGTGGGATACATCGGACTGACCACCCGACCCCAACTTCATCCTGATGGTTGAGAATCGTTGGAGCCTATATGTCTTGTAAAATGGGATCCTTTAACATTTAACGATTAAAGTAAAAGCAATCATATTATTGTAGGGTTAAACTTTCCATTTTGTGATTAACTTGTAATTTTTTTGCACGCCTTTGACTCTTTTTACACTTTAGGTAAGAATTGAGTGTCACAAGCTCATAAGAGGAGCCCAGTGAGTCTCAAAGGCTCCCTTTTATCATGAATTAATATCTTTGAGTTCTGAGGTTTTGAAATGTATTCTGTATTTATGAAAACCTTTTAAGATATCGATATTAAATGAGGGAGAGTAAATAAAAGCAAATACCTACATTTTAGCGAATACAGTTCTTCCTGACTCGATCAGTCGAGGTTTTTGAAAGAATTATGCTAATGGCACACCTACTATGGCATCATTGTGTGGATGATGCGAGCAAACCATTATGACTATAGTCCTTTCATTATATTTGTGAAGGCACATCACAACTCCATATATGGTGAACGATTGAGCATTAGTTATTCCATGTACTTCCGTTTTGAAGATGGCGGCTGCTGGACACACACCGTTGTTCGTTTGTGCCAACGAAACTTTGAAGAGTCAATCGAGAGGAATCATTTGGAATGTTATTTTTTATTTCAAGTCGTCTATCTCTGTCGTAAACAGCTGAAACAACAGATATTTCATCTCATTCAGTTGTTAAATATTGCTAAGGAAACCGAAGCCTTAATTACCACTAAGCCTAGTCCATTGTTTGAAACGACGGGCAAGAAAAGAGAGCAGCCGGCATCGATAACAGAAATGAACGATTAAGTTTTTTTATGAAATCGAAAATAAATAAATAATAAACAAAAATATTCTTAATATTGAAAAAATAATAAAAATAAAACATTGTAGGGCGAGGACAAATAGAATGTAAATACCGGAAGTAACGTATAACGACATTCCAGACGAGACCGAGCAATAACTCTAGTGAAGAAAGGAAATGATAATGATTGGTTAACTGAGATCACGTGTCTTCACAAATATAATGAACGGATTACAGTCCCATAACTGTCGAATTTCAGAATACAGCAATAACCGAATACAAACTGCTGTTCAACTTATGGTTTTTTTTTCTTTTTTATAAGTAATATTTTAAAACTTTCAAATTTTGTATTTATCATAAAGATTTTATTTTCCAAAAACTCTAATCTAATACCTATTTTTCCTATTTAATAACAGAAAGAATATATTGGTGTAATAAATAAATAATATAAATAAACAAAATTTTAAGTTAAAGCACAAAAATGTTTTAAAAATAAACTACCTTACATAGTCCAACAGGTTTCTGAACCTCTAAGATCGCCTGTTGTTAAAATTCTGCACTTGATATTTTATAAATTACAACGTTGTATAAAATTGTAATATAATTCCATAATATTTTTGTTTTTTATGTCAGTCAAAATGAATTTGATACGTTACATTACTAATTAATATAATTATTGCATTACCTTCTAAAATGCCTTCTCTGGCCATAGCTGAAATGTGATTGGGAACATCACAGCTCTTGAGGCTGTGTCCACTGTCAGGATAGAAGTCAACATGTCCCACAG
This sequence comes from Thereuonema tuberculata, assembly GCA_023159025.1. NCBI lineage: Eukaryota > Metazoa > Arthropoda > Chilopoda > Scutigeromorpha > Scutigeridae > Thereuonema > Thereuonema tuberculata. The sequence continues at coordinate 923,378 of JAFIDM010000179.1, forward strand.
GCTGAATCATTCCAAATCCTACAAAGAAATAAAAATACCAAGAAGTTCCTGAGAGAGCTTGAAACCTATTTTCCTTAAATCACTTGCTTTTCTTTCTTTCTTTTCTTATTTTTCAATTGTTAACAATATATAACGTAAAAAGATAAGGGTATTTTTTTTAAAATTCCTTAAAAATATATATATAATTTAATCCTATTAAACAGACTGTATCCACTGCAGACATTATAAGATTACTTAGCGAATACTCCTTTGCTTGACATAGATGAACATAGATGAACAATTTGCGTCATCTTTTGGCGCTACATTACTGACAAGAAAGATATTTAAAATATAAAAGTTAGATCTATGTTGTTTGTAAATGTTCACGTGAGGTTTCAAGAAGATTCACCCAGTGGTTCAGATCTTTATAGGGAAAGACGCACAAGCTCATTGATCTGATGCATCTCACTCTTTAACCTGCTTTTATAGGAAAAATAATTGAAAAAGCACTGCATAATAGAGAAATACTAACGAAGGTGTCCTCTACGATGTCCAGATCGAAGGTCGTACAGTGCTACCGGCGTTTTTAAGAGAAATTAGAGCTCTGGGTGACTTGTGACTGCACGGAGCGAGGAAAACAAGACTTTGGTGGTGAGTGTGTTCTCCAGAGTCCTCGCCAAACCATTGAGGAATCGCTAACGCTACTCACTTATCGGAGACCAGCTGCCAGTGCATTTTAACGGAAGATCTTAACAAGCACCGTGTGTGTGAGCACATTGTCCGTCACTTTTTGGCTTCCGAACAAACGGATGCGGATATCGGGCGAGTTAAGCGATCCTATGTTTTGGGATAAGATCATCCCAGGTGATGAAACGGTGCTATTTGTTTGATATTCAGTCAAAGCGTGTTTCTTCAACGTGGAAATCACCGTCTTCACCATCAGAATCACAGCAAAAGGAAAGTCATCTTGGAGGTGGTTTTTTTTTTTTTTATTCTCACGGCATTGTGCATTCAGAACATTTTATGTCGTTTTCGGAGTTCATTCGTCGTAAACGGTCTGAGATGCGGCGAAGTGGACAATGGTACCTTCTCAATGACAACGCGCCTGCACATCGCCAGAAATCATACTAATGTGCTTCCACATCCCGCCGATTCACCAGACTTAGCCCCGTGCGAGTTTTATCTCTTTCCACTGATTAAAAGAAATCTCAAGAGACGTTGTTTTGCGTCAATCCAAAGAGGTAAAACCTGCATCGCAGAAGGTATTCCCGATGGTTGCAAAAGATGGCTGACAGCAATGCTTCCAGAAGCTTTACGAGCGCTGGCAAAAGTGTATCGTCGCCCAAGGGGATTATTTTGAAGGTGGTTGTGCGTCGATGTTTTAGACTATTCACGATAAGGAACTATAAGCAAAGTTCCTGAACTTTTGAATCCTAACTCGTATAAGAACATGAAGAGATTATACTTCATCCCAGATTAAAAATAAAAATAAAAATAGAGCAATGGAGGGAGGGTAACGTATTAATATTCACTCAAGTCATAATAACTTAAATGGATTCCATTACACTTAATTAAGGCAGTAATTTACGAAAAATCCGCTATAAATATATCATTGAAGATCTACATTTTGAAACCAATTTATACATAAAAGAGAAGTCGTTAGATCAATGCTGAGAAGTTTTTATTGGGAATTTTTCTGATAAACTTATAAGAAATAAGAAGACACCTGTCTCAGCTTTCTGCTCATTAGGTCCTATTTTCCAAAAAAATTGAAAAAAAAAAATAATTTTAATTATCAGAAACACTTTTAGGTAACACTGTCTAAAAGCTAACGATTTAACATAATTTATACTGATGATGAACGCGAGTTGAATCCATTGAAGGTTAAATTTTATTTTTTGTAATTATCGATGAAGAATTATTTATTTATTTTGTGTTTCAATTATTTTTTTCCCTATTAAAGGGTGCAATCGTACAAACTAAGAAAATATTTATTATGATCGACACAAATTTATTATTTTCATAAATGAACATATACAGGATGTCTCAGAAGGAAAAATCAATCTTCTGGGAGGTCGTATTATAGATCATTCTACGAACATAATCAGAACGATTTCCGAGATAGTTACTTAGATGTACAATTGCAAAGTTATTATAAGAAACAGCTACGTATATTTCTAATGTTTAATGTTCAAGTGACAAATTTGTGAAATTTTCAAAAATTCCACCGTCAACATTACAGCAGAAACATTTTAAGAAAGTTTTCCTGTTCCTTTGTGGCTTTGTGGAGTCTAATTTTAAATAAAGAAAATATCCATACAATTTTTATGGCTGGCCGAATCAAAGTTTGGTAATATTGTTACCAGGCGTTTCGTCCGCTCCCCCTTCAGCGCTGTCGACTCGACCTTCCCTGCATACCTCGGCCGAGTCGACCTATCCTACGCCTATAAAACTAGGCGCGGAGCGCCTGAACATCAGTTCGTCTCAGCGGCAGGAGCCGCAAAGGTCTCCAGTTTGGAGCGTTCCACCTTGAAAAGATAGTTAGTGTGGCGGCAAGGCAGCCGCAGGGAGAAGCTCTCCGAGTTAGTTCAGAGGCCGAGAGCCTCACGACAGTCTCCAGTTAGGAGAACAGAGTTAGTTTGGAGGCCGAGAGCCTCGTGCCAGTCTCCGGTTAGGAGAACCGAGTTGGTGTTCGGCCCCGAGTGGCCAAGGGGAAAAGTTACCTTCCCAGTGAAAAGGACGTTTAGAGTGTGTATCTGGGCTGAGACCCAAAAGTAGTCATCATAGTACGAAGAAGGCGTTTGTACAAAAACGCAGGAAGTCTAGGCCACCTCCAGCGCGGACAGCAGAACTGCCCTTCCCGCGTTGGAAGCCGAGAAGCACGGCGTACGCAAGCCACGACGCCGGCGGCAGACGAGAGGTATCGCCGTCCAGTTCAGCGGGGATTAGCAGACCACTCTCCCCGCTAAACAACGCTCAGAGCCGGCCAACGAAGGAGACGTTGCCGGCAAACCGAAGCTATTCGAAGTCCGGAGTTTCAGACGGGTTCCCCGCGGTCGAGGCGACCAAAAGGACCGCCAGCTTCATCAAGCCTTCCCGGAGTCGACACCGAAGAGGATCTGCGAAGCCCGCCAGCCCTCCTTCCAGTCGACGAATACGTGGAGTACGTCAGACGCATGCTGAGAAGTCGACACCGACCCCTCATCAGATCCCCACCCACCCCGTTGCTTACGATTTTGGCCGACGGCAAATCTACAGGCAGCAATATTATCGCAAATAATAACGAAAAAATAAAATCCTCAACCAGCCGCGGGACCCCAGGCGACAACCTAGATTCGCCTCCCCTCGGGCCGGCCCTGGTTGGGATATTCTTACCTAGAAGCGCAATGGATCGTCCATCTGTATGAACAGCATCGACGAACTGAGCATCACCTGGATCCAGTCTCACTATCTCTGGAAGATTCTGGAAATATGGTTCGGCTGCATCCAATGCTACAAAATAAAACAAAAAAGAAATAAAAGCAGTAAGGATCTACTTATAATTATAGAGTATTTAAAATCGGTTAACCATTCTTAATTACTTTATTATTAGCTCTTCAATAAACTTGAATTAAATTTTTTGTTAATATTTAACTTGAATGGAATGATTTGAAGACCTAAATAAATTAACGCACAAAACCAATAAATAGATATATTTATACTAATCTGGGGAGGATTGCCGGCGAAACTAGTTGTACATTTTTGTTTTAATTTTTGAGTGTAAATATGGTTATACGACTTAAATAAATTAACTCACATAATTAAACATCATATCCGACACAATAAGCAAATGTTTAAATACCACATTTATTTCAAAACAGTAAATTTTCAAGGAGAAATAAACGTCTCCCCTTTTTCAAGCCTTTTTACAAATAATAATAAAAACGTTTATTTTTCCTTGAAAATTTGAGGTTTTGAAATAAATGTGGTATTTAAACATTTGTTTCTTGTGTCGGAGAAGATGTTTAATGATATATATTTAAAGAGAAGAATCCGCTGACATAGGTCACCTCTGTGACCCCTTGAACAGCGTTGGACGAAACACAGAAGAAGAAAGAAACAGCCATGCCACTGCCGGGATTCGAACCCAGGTACTGGCGCTCTGATCGCCACGGCTGGCCGCCGCCGAGACCGCACGACCACGCCAGCACGGCTGTTTAATGATATACATTACAAAAGAAAGGAGTTGAAGAAGAAATATGGGACATTTATATGTAACTCACAGAACTTCTACTAATATTTTTCTTATTATAGTATTTTTAACGTGCTGAATATTCAATTTACAAATCCAATGATCCAGCACAAAATTACAATGATTAAAACGTTAAAACATAATAATAAAACAACGTACGTAATCGGATCCTTTTACTTCTAGATCCTTTTTCAAGTTCTTAACCCCCTTAAAAAACCGTTCCTTCCCTCTGGAAGTCGTCGTGTAAAAAATTCATTGGATTTGTAAATTTAATATTTTTCTTCTTATATTTTTTACTTCAATGAGATTTGTGACATTACAAGTTAGTTATTGTGAAGGGAGATTACTCAGCTTTTTATACTTGGTTGAGATAATATATGTATTTGTGATAAACGAGTTACCTGATCAGCATTCTATATCACTCGACCACATCTGTACGGCAGTCATAAATTTATTATTATTATTATTTATTATTATATCGATGATTAAAAAAAATGAAGTTAAAACAATTAATAGAATCTAATATCGAAATTTAAACATTATAAAGTTAATGTCTGATCTGTAAAATTTAGCTTTTGAATCTATTTTTTGTGGTATTTTATCAGCAAACAAAAAAAAAAAATCCCTTATTAAAAAAGGATTTTAATTTTGTAGGTATTTTTATTTAGAACTTTCACCACTAATCTGATATTATTAGTCATCCCTTATCCATTTTTTAATTGTTTTTGTATCCGTTTACAACACAGTTAATTTACTCCTTTTATAAGAGATTGAAATGCAATCATGAAAATGCCATCCTATTTTAATAGCAGCCGGAGGTAGAATAATGGCGGTAGAGATTAAAGAAAACTTCCATTTTTTTTTTTTTCTCCCTGCTGTTCAGTTTCTCTCTTTTGTCGCTTGGTGGCGTCCTGATACTTTTTCCAATCTGATATTTTCCCTGACGATCAATTTCACAAATGTCAAACCAATTATTAATGTCGCAATTAGTGTTATCACAATGGAACCTTTGTGTGCAGGTACCCTCAGAACCAGATCCCATTAATACAAATGGTGGAGGGTTTAAATGATGGAATTTAGTGCATGACATGGGATATGAGAGAAAGTCTTTATCCACGAGACAAATTAGCAGTAATACAACTACATTCCGCTTCAGATTTCTCTATACCACTGTTAGATGATTAACAATGGTATTGGCGCATGCCTTCTTTCCATTAGGTTTCAGCAAGAATAAAAAGTAACATACTAATTAAATCTACCCAGCGCACAGAGGAGTATTTGCATGAAAAAACCGGACAAAATTATATGATGTTTGTAATGAAATGAAAACTTACGTTTTATTAATATATATGCATATTCGTTGAATAAAAACGTATTTCCACAATAGTTTTTTTTTTTTCTTAATTATTGTAAATTACATTTCAGTCCCGTTAGGAATAAGAATTCCTATCAAACTGGTTCTGGGATTAAGTAGTTTTACAAAACACATAAAACATAAAACATACACAACACATAAAAAAAAAACAATAAAAAAGTGCAATTAATAGATAATGTTACTGTTGATTACATAATGAATATTAAAAAATTTTAATTATATAAAATTATATAAAATCAAATTAAAAGTTAAAGTTGCGATCAGGCCCAGAGGACCGCGCACTGCAGCTGGAGGGTAGGCTCCAGTGCTCAGAACCTACGGGACAAAGTTGAGGATGGGGGGTCGGCCCGTCGCTCGCCCGCCTTTAACTCCCGGGAAAGAAACCCGGTATCCATTCTATAGAGGGCTGGGTAGACCCTAGGGCCCGTTTGGAGGAGAAAGAAGCGTGGAAAAATTCCCGTCCTCCGCCGAGGCCGGGAATCGAACCCGTCACCGCCAACCCGCAGCCAAGCGCCCGTACCCACTCGGCTACCAGGCCCACATAAAATCAAATTAGAAAATTTAATTATATACTTAAAAATTATGTAAAGAAAAATAAATCAATCTCAAAAGTAAATACAATTGTATATATAATTACATCTTATACATAAAAAAAACACATAAAATAATATTAATACAAAATGCAGTTGAAACCTCATATATATATATATATAATTATATAAATATATATAATTTTTGTTTTGTTTTAAATACCATATTTATTCAACATAAGGTATCTTTTTGTTTTGTTTTTCCAAATTTTCTTAGTGAATATAAGTTTTAGAACCTTAATTTGAATAATTTTTAAACTCAAGATATATGTCATTTGTATTTGCCCATATATTAATACTGTAATTTAATAAGGAATCAAACAAAGCATAGTAAATAAGTATTTTTGTTTTTAAAGGCAGAATATTTTTTATGTAATAAAAAATATATATTGTTAAGTTTAATTTTTTATGTAAAAATAGATATTTGAGAATTCCAAATAAGAAGATTGTTTATAATTATACCTAAATATTTAAATTACTACTTAAAATAATATCTAAATACAGTAGAGACCCGATTATTCACGAGCGGATGACCCGCGGTGCGGATTATCCGCGAGAGCCGCAAAAATTTTTTTTAATTACGAACCTCAAAAAAAAATAAAAACAATTTTAATCTAAGCCAGGGAAAATACAATAGACCCTACAGTGCGAAGGTCGAAAATTACTGACAGGTTTATTGTGCATTGTAATCCTATAGGCCTTCTCGGAATTTGTGGATGCAAACATAAAGCTAAGGTACCTGCTTTACTGAACATATTTTAAGAGTTTTACATATTATATTTTTTGTACAATAAAACGTAGTTATTAGTGGGGAAATATTTTTCTTCGTGTTTACACCTCATTTTTAGTCTTTTTTTTTTTTTTTTCGGGTTATCCGCGATTTTCGTCCTCCGCGAAGCCCTTGCCACCCAATTCCCGATAATCTGGGCTTTACTGTATTTAATTATTATTAGTAATAATCGTTTGGGACATATTATTTAATATTATTATAAATAATGATATATTTTATAATATATATGCAATTAGTCACTTTCACAATCATCGTTGTCATCATCATCATTGTCACTACAATGAACGTCTGAGGAGTTGGTAGGTTCATTTGCAACCTGTAGATCCACAGCCTCTTTCGAAAATGGATTAAGTTTCTTTTGTGGTCTGCGTCTGCTACTGCTCAAGGATGGATCTGAAGTCAGTAGTAATCTTTGCAAAACATCTTTGTTGCAAAGCTCCCGTGAATATTTTCTGGCGAAATTAAGCCTGTATTGCCTGAAGTGCTTATTCATGGCCTCTGCGGCCTCTTCTGATAACTGGCCGGAGGAGGAATGGAGGACGAATGAGGAACAACTTTTAATGTTGTAGAATAGATAAGAGTCTGTACTTTTAATATTTCCAAATATAATTGCCCGACAAAGCCCGACACAGTAACAAAAATGCCTTTGAGTAAACTTTTTTTTGTAAAAAAGACACTTATCATTTACATGATCGAAAACACAATCGGATACTTGGCAATTCAATATCTAAGTGATAGAAAATTATTTTAAAATACAGAATATACCTTCTTCTTCCATAATTAAAACAGTTATTTTAGCAGGACACCAGAAATATTCACAAAAAAACCTTCGAACGCGCAACAAATATTGCCACTCGCCGAAAACAAAGAAATGCGATTAACACAATGCCTATATTCCGACTGCTCGTGCGACGAACAGGTACGCGAGGGGAATTGTTTGCGTCCACTAAATGGCTCACTGGTTACTTGGCTTTATAAAAAAAATGGTTTGTAGGTACTAGCAACAGTTTCTGAAATCGACTTTTGTCCGGTTTTTCGATACAAATACTCCTCTGTGCAGCGTGCAAATACTAAAAAAATAGTTTTTGATTTCGATATTTTGATGTTGTTTTTATTTATTTTTTTTTTAATCTTAGTTTTTGAGGGGGTCACTTAGTTCGTTTCCCTTCGTAAGTTGAGTCATTCCATGCTAGGTAGCCTTGCTTAATAAACTCAAAGCAGCTGTCCTCTCATTTTTCTTTCATTTTCCTTTTATTATACAGGGTGTATCAAAATCTACACAAATTCTAGTGAGAGCACTAAGACAAATTCTTTTTTCTTATGTCTGCTGACATCAACCTTCGGTGCTAGAGAGCGCTATTTAACGGCCCAGCAATCGGTTCCAGAGAAGATATGAACACCAAGACAAACCTAAATGAATGGACAATATATTTATTCCAAGAAGGTGCTCAAAGTTGCGACCGGCAACATCAAAGCATGCATGGCAGCGTCGAAGCATTGATTGCTGTACGTTTAGAAATATTTCTAGCATTTCGCGAACAGTTGCAGCGATTCTTGCGACAATGTCTTCATGAGAATCATGATAATAACAATAATAGTGAATAAACAGGTTGTTCATAATTGTTTCTATTCATTTTGATTTCTCTTGATGTATTTAGATTCCATATCTTCTCTCTGGCTGATTACAGCGCCCTCTAGCATCGAAGGTTGCAGTCATGCATTCATAAAACGAAAAAGTTTCGTCGTCTTGCTCGGTATCGCCCATTAAAATTTGTACAGACAGTTTTGATACACCCTGTATATTACATTCATATTTTAGAAAAAAAAGATGAAGTCGCTATTCCAACTTTTGAACATTATTTGATTCTTATCTTTTTGTAATTACAGCTTTATAAACTTATGTCTTGGTAGTTTTAGGTGCAATTTCTATAGAATCAACCAGAACATCACATTTTCACTTTTATTTTCAGGGATTAAAAATAAAGAATTTTTTTAGGTCTAGCGCTTACTGCAATTAGCTTCTGAGCTATTGACCATCACTAAGATCATTCTTTAAAAAATAGTATTTTCTTAAAACTACCTATAAATTTCAGCTTCCTAGGATATTTAGCATGTTTAGTTATCATGATCACAAAACGAGTAGAAAGGCCAACAGTATTTTAGAATTAAAATTACATTAAAAAGTACATTGTGTACTGGTTTAACTTGGTTTTTGGCTCCAACCAAAAAGAATAGCAACGAGACACCCAATTACTACAGTCACTAAGAACCTTTCTTAGATACGCTATTCCTTGGATTGCCTCCTAAGGCTTGCACAAACATTATATTAAACTTACAATATTCCTATAAGTTCATATAAGTCTATATAATTGCTCCTACCTATATGAAATACCTTTCAAATACCTTTAAAAGAAATGCTGTAATTTTGATAGATTAAATTAATCACGAAATTAGTATAAAATTTATAATCATTATTCTCTATCCTTCTCTATTTAATTTTAGATGTGAAGAATTGTTCCACGATTTTTACCCTACTTTTAATATCAAACAATGCGATCATGTATATGTATCTATGTGTTCTCGCCTATTAACTTCTGAAATCTTGTACAGATCTTTTTTAAAACTTTTTATGCATATTTAAGGACAAAAGACAATAATTTTGTACTTATATATTTTGGTGGTGATTTCTTGTCGAGAAATTAGCGAGTGAAGATGACAAAAAAAAAAAAAAAGTTTTAGAACCGAAGAAATGGGTGTTAATTTTTTTAACTGATCCACTAATTCTGCGTATTTGGACAAAATTAAAATAAATTGGATTTGATGAAGGAATGACATTATCGATTTATATGTATGAAGATTTAATATTGACCCTAAGTTAGTGGAATTAGATCCATTGTGTTGTATTAGAGACAAGAAGATCCTCGTACTTATGTTTACAGAGTAACGTAGTACTTAAAAAATGAAGAATAACATACTTGAAAACTTAGTATATTCAGGAAATATTCATTAATTGTAGTAATTATATGATTACACCAAATTACACAATCATATTTCACAATAGTCCTGAATGATTAAAATGTGAACATTCGAATACGTTCCATCGTTCAGAATTTCAACTGATGTCTTCTATCGGGAATTGTTTAAATCTTCTGCCATCAGAAACGTACATTGACATATTCATTAGTGATGTCGTAGTTCTAATCAGCAAATTGAATTTTGCACAAAGTCTCGATTTGTCAATAACACTAATATGTAGCTAGGCTTCTAAACCATTCTCAGTGATAAAATTTTGTCCTTAATTGCCAAGAACACACTGAGAACAAAAAATCCCATTTGTTTACTGACTTGGTAACATTTCACGGGGAATAGAATCACAGTTCACCACTGGGAGAATTGGCATTTATTCAATCTTGATTCACTGCATCATTTCGAGAAATACATTTGCTTGTTTTTTTTTTTTGTTTTTTTTTATAGCTTTCTCTATTTATTACCCAGGCAAACACAACACACAAAAGCTAGCATTACAGAATAATCATTGCCTGGCATCACTAAAGATGCATTATTCAAACATGCATTTCAGTTTAAAGTATTATTGGAACCAAATATTCACGTGTTCCTACTCAAGATTCAAGCAACTTAAGTAAAGAAGATTTATTTTATTTTTATTTTTTTAATTGAAAAATTTCTACAATTTGTATTTTGTACTATTAAATTGCAACATACATATTTATGTTGACCAATAAATGTTAACATAATTTTTTAGCAACTCATATGGGTACTAATGCTTTTGTCCTGTCAGTCCGTCCGTATCTCTAACAACCCTCTAACAACTTCCGAACGGAAGATCGGATCAGCAAACGAACTTCATCATCGTGTTCAGAGGCCCAAACGCCGTAGGAATGGGGTAGTTATTTCTGTCTATCCGGAAAAATGAGGACAGAGTCGATTATTACAGACACGGTCGAATAATAATATAGATTGTATAGTAGACACTCTAAACTAAAGTATATCCAAATTTCAACTCGATCGAGTCAGTAGTTGTCCGGGAAAAAATTTCCAAACTTCACGTTTTTTCCGGTGGACAGTCGGCTTTCGTTGCGCGGCGGTGACCCTCCAACGCTCCTTAGAAATGTTCTAACAAGTTCTCGACACGTTCAATGTCCGCGTAGGTTTAATGGGTCGCCCTTCATTTTATGCTTTAGCCCATTTTTTTTTTTTTATTTGTTGTTATTTGTGATTTTCGCATTTAAAAAAAAAAAAGAGAGAGAGAGAGAGAAGAGATTTTAAGTACAAGATTTTAATGAAAATAAGCTTCAATATTAAATGAATAAACTACAACTCTTTCTTCTTCTAGAATAACACACTATATTTCGAAAACATAAACAGTTTCCTTCCTCAGGTATATTATGAAGTGAAACTAAATAATTCTTTCAAGCAATAAAGCAGTTTAACGTGCGTTCAATAATTAATGTTAAAATGAAATGTGGCCAACGCACATATTAAAAGATAAAAAGTTAAAACATTAAAAAGGTAAAAACTATAGTTTCAACTCGACATCGCGAGCCGCGAGCTTTAGACAAGAAGACAGCTGTTATATGGAGAAACAATCGAAGGTAAACCAATAGAAAAGCTGGGAAGTGGGATGACAAAAATGACCTGACATCTAACGATCCAGCAAAGAACTACAAAAGAAATAAAACAAAAGAACATCAAATAGGTTTAATTAATTTTTAATTTCTTTTATTAACCAAAGCCACCCGTGTCCCTATCTTTCCTGGGAAAACCATAAAAATAGATAGTTTTAACGGATACCGTATCGTTGTAACATAAAGGATCCATTAAAATTCGAAGGGATTCCTACATTTACGACGTAAATCTTGCGCTTCGTGGCAAACAATAACCGGACGTTCATATTCTAACACGATGTAGGTTTCGGGTACATGAATCGTGGTTAAATAATTAAAGTCGCCTGTACTAACCGCAGCAGCATGCTGGGCCATACTAAATAAGTTTCATGATTTAATGAGAGGAAACTTTTTTAGTTTCACTCCATAATATACCTGAGGAAGGAAACAGTTTATGTTTTCGAAATATAGTGTTATTCTAGAAGAAGAAAGAGTTGTAGTTTACTCTTTAATTTTTATATATTTTGATGTAAGTTTAGGCTTCAATATCTTTCAAGAACTTCTTGTTTGAGAAGGGATAGGAAAATATCTTTTGATAATCAAAAGTTAAGGTTAGTGGTTATAGCATCACCATGTCCATATGATCAAACGAGGCTGCGCAATACAGGAAATAGTAGGGTAAAGTCTCCTAATTTGTACCGGTCCTTAAATTGTACCGCTATGATATCTTGTAATAGGTATGTCTTGTGGCGTCGGCACACGGCTAGTATCTTCACTGCGATGTACTGGCACTACTCTACTAGCCACATCTTTCTATGACCTGTTGTTTTATCACAGTCGACGTTTTCATGTTCTCTCTGTTTTTGAAGTTATTTTGATAAGAAAAACCTAAGGCCCCATACAACACAAATTATGTACAAGAACTAATTTTTACATAGTCTAAGATTCTCAACTTAGTTGGCATTAAAATTGCATGTTTGTATTAAAAATTAGATTCTTCAGTAATGAAGGAATACATGTAGAGTTCAAGATGGCGATGTCTCCTAAATTGTACCAACCAAGTTATCTTAAATTGTACCGGTACAGTTTAAGATAATATTTTCCAAAAAACGTTAAAATTTATGTTTTCATTTGCACCAAGGCTTAAAAATGCATTAAGTGTATTTTGTTAAGGCTTAAAATTAAAATGTGTATTATGTTACTCAATTTTTTCAATTTCGGTACATTACTGACCGAATTTAAATTTTTATTCGAATTTTTTAATAGGTTTTGAGTTAGAGTTGGGGTAGTTTTTTTAAGTAAGAAATATGAAGATTCCAGTTCAATAGAAAATAAATCTACATTTAAAAGTATTTTATATGAGGAAATTATAACTAAAAAAATTAAATGGCCTTCTTAATTATCATTCTAACTAACTTAACAATACGCTCAATTCTCATGTAATTTAAATAGCCTATTTTTTTTTTAATTATTATTATGGATGCACAATTTGGTCCCTCAACGTTTAAACATCGAGTAGGAGCCATTACCAATCATTTTGACTCTTAAAAGTATGAATAAATTGGAGTAAATAAATATTTTTTTGAAAAAAAAAAATTATAATATTCACCCCCCCCCCCCTTAAATTTCAGCTGTTTCTAATCAAGTACTACTTAAATGTTGTTGGCAAAATAATAATAATAAAACAATATTAATAAAACATAAGCCGTCTTTGCATAAACTCATCTTTTACAGAAATTATGTGCCTGGTACATTTTAGGGGAAGGGTGGTACAATTTAGGGAACGGTTTCCTAAATTGTACCAGTTGACATATTTTTTCTTTTTGTTGAAAACTATGTATGAAACATATTGAAATATTTGCTCAAATACGTGAAAAGCTTCAAAATCCATTGCTTTGTGTTTAAAGTCTAAAAAAGTTCTTGCCCAACCAATTAAGGAAAAATATGGAATTTAGTAAAAATGGTACAATTTAGGAGACCTTACCCTAGTTCAACGGAACGACGTGCAAGTCGCAAAGCATCTGCCTTAAACTTACACAAAGAAATTGGTATTCATTTGACAGAAGGTTGGGTGAACCCTCTATTGGTCAGCCTTGGGACCATTTGGGGGAGGAATAGTCAAACAAAAATCCCCGACTATTGTGAATTTTAGAAGCTCATAGATAAGCAATCAAAAGTTGCTGTGTGGGTAGCAAAAAAAGATTAATAAGCGTGAGAACATGTTTCTCGTGACAATTTCAAGGTTGGTATGTTAGTGATTAACTAAGACAAATGTGGGAAAAAGCACATTCCGAAAAAAATTATCGGAACTTAACGATTAAAATTCCAGATGATTTATATTTACGTTTACCAATTAGTAAAAGAGTTCATTATATAATAGGACTTTTCTTATCTTTGACTTTTCTTTCAAATATAATAGCATTTCAAATTACCCTAAATTATCTAAAGGATTTGTAATATTAGCTCAATCTGTTTTAACTATAAAAATTGAACAATTGAAATTTTTTACTTATTCGCGATCCTGCTCTTCCGACTGTGAACATAATCCTTTCTTAATCTTTTTGTAGATCTGTCATTCTTTTAATGTGTCTATAGAACATCAATCTTCTCTCTTTCATCAAATCCCCCAGCCTCTCAGCATTTCTATAAATCTCTTCATTGCTCTTCATTTTCCAAATTCCCCACTATATCTGGCGCCCAAGATTTTTCATATTACCTTTCTTTCTTTTCCAGTTCATTCATTTGTCTTATCACATTTATTGTCGTACATTCTGATGCATAAAGACACTCCGGTCTGATTACTGTGTTATAATGCTTAATCTTGGCCTTTATTGATACAGATTTCTTTTATTATATATGTTTTTAGTTAGATGAAATGCAACTTCCGTCTTACTTGTTCTCGCCGCATTTGCCTCTCCATCCAGTGTTTGGTTGTATCCATTCACCTACATTTTTTTTTTTTTTTTTTAAATATTTTTTTTTTTTAAGAAATAAGGGAAAAAAGTTATTTTCTTTTTATTTTCCATTTTTGTTTTTATTTTTTCATTTTAAAGTTTTTTGACCATTATATGTTAATTATTTTTTAAAACTGTTCTAGTATCTTCCACAGCTAAACGTCGTTGTGTTTCCAATAATGGACTACAGTGGAACCTCGCTATTCGTACACAATCCGTTCCAGGAGGCAGTTCGAATGGCGATTTATACGAATGGCGAATCATTTTTTCACATAAGATATAATGTAAATTCGATTAATCCGTTCCAGACCCACAGATGATTGCTTATATAAACCTTTGTAATAATATGTTAAGCTTAAAATACATAAAAACTACGAAAACAATAAATATATAGGCCTCTCTTATTATTTCTTTCTTTTTCAGTACAGACGATATGGTTGATTTCGCCATGCCATACTGAGTTGCCAGGTCAGAGACACGAGTTTCCCTTTCAAACTTCGCAACGATTTCTTTTTTTCAATTCAATTGTCCTTCTCACTGCTTTCCTTTTAGGCTTGGTTGAATTAGTAATCTTTTTTGAACCCATGGCTATACTATTTTTAATAAAAATAACAAAAAATAACAATAAAATAGCACAAAGTTTCACGAAGCTTGCGTGGATGATGCGTAGCGTACGGAAGCTAGCACGAGACTAAGCTGAAGCGACCGCGTGGCGCGGCCAGTACCGAGGTCGCGGGGCAAGCGTACGAATGGCGAGTTGAATTTTACTTGAAAAAGTTGGACGAATAACGAGTTGTATGAATAGAGAGGCGGACGAATGGCGGGGTTCCACTGTATATGGATTTTTGTTTTTAGTGAAGTTCGTATGATGGACACGGGAGGGCGTTTTCGGCAATACATTGGTTGGTTACTGGTCCTTATTAATGATTGAAGCTAATCTTCGCTACGGGGTCAACATTCCTTGCGGCCCTCGATTTTCATTGGTGGAATTATGCTTAAATGGAGTATGTTGCAATTAGTTCTTAGCATTGAAAAAGAAATGTAGTATTAACATTTTGAATCATGTCTGCGAATTAAATTTTTGTACTTTTTAGTTTTACTTTGTGTGTTTGGCTATTTATATCTTAAATTCATTTGCACACATTAATTGTTCCTAATGAAAATTTGTTATTGTCTTGTAATTTAAGATTAATTACATGAATTAAAAAAAATAAATAAAGTAAAACATACAATGTAACGTGTTCTTGATAGTCTTAGTTTTTCACAAGCTGATATTTTTCTTCTTACAGAACCAGTTCGTATAAAATAAAGAAGTTTTAGAACAATTAAGGAAAAAGTATTAAAATGTGTTTTGAGTTTTTTTTTTTTTTTTTTTTAAAGCTTTCTCAATTAAGGTGATTCCGTCGCCAGTTAGTTTAATTTGCTAAATGGATTTTTAGGACGAAATAGCAACAATTGTCATGCTGCGCCACCCTTTGATATATCTAATGTTACATCTCTTGCTGAATTATGATTTCAAAAGAGATTCAAATCCATTATTTTATAAAAAAAATTAATAAATAGAAAATTATTTGTAATAATAGAAAAAATAATAACTAGGTTAATTAATCTAATTAAAATTACAAAGCACGACCCTGGTTTCGAGTTCATTAGAGAACCCTTTTTCGAGTCTTTTTCTTTTTTCCCTCTGTCTTTTTTTTTATTGGTGAAGAAATCCCCATTGGTTTTCTTGGATTCAACCATCTTATTGTAGGCACTTTTTCTTTAACATAACTGGATTATATCCTTTGTCTGAGCAGACGAACATTAGCTGCTTCCTTTCCCTTGAAATACGAAGGTGAATGAGTTCAAGAGGATGGACTGGTTAAGTGTGTCGTCACAACCTACGTCGCAGTTTCAATTTACTTTATAAGATTGAGAAATAAAACTGAAGTAATAAAAAATTTGACTTAACGTTCAAAAGACGAAAAATAAACAAGGAAGGACCAGCAATCCCATTAGCGATCGCATAATGCCCCACGGCTTCTACACACAGCGAATGTTAAAATCTCGGAAACTTTACAACTTCACCTGCTATGACCTATGCTCTGTATAGAAGACTAATAAGTCAAATTATAACAGTTTTCTAGTATAAAGAAAAACCAAATGACCATGTACAAGTCGCAATATATCACACGCTTGCATTATTAAAAGTAACTCTATTGTTGATTGACGCGCAAAACTCATTTATTCAAACCATTGTAATTCAAATCAGTCTCCATCAGTCTCCATCCTCGATACACCATTGGAATTCAAATGAGGTTGCAGCAGTGCTGTTGTCCTCCAATAATTCGCAAAAACCTAGTGCTCGAAATAAGTGGCCCTATTGGCTCGAAAGTATAAGTTAATATTCGTTCTCAAATTAGACTTTTCAGTAAATTTTGTCCAGCTACCGGTTTGTTCCTGACTGTCAAAGGCTATCTAAAACCGGAAGTGGCGTGGACTGGAAGTCGATTTTACTAACGCCACCTTGAAAATAATCCTGGTTTCAAGATGGCGTTAATTTACACCAACCTTCAGACCGCGGGGAGTCCAGTGATGTATGATTCAGGGACACAGACTTCCGGTTTGAGCTATGGTGGACGTTAGCTACACATGAAGATATGGGAATTGCAGTAGTTTAAGACAGATTAAGCCATGAAAAGTAATAATTTTCATAATACAGCTCACTACTCTCACCCCTTGTCGAGGTCAATAGGCGAAAGTTCTCAGATCCAGGGCATAGGATAAGAAAAAAGTAATTTTCATACTCATTGCATATAGTTATATACATACAAGTGAAGAGCTATCTGTATGTTCAAACTACTGATAAACATTACCATTAAATATCACATTCACGATAACTTAAAACTACCTATCTTAGAGAGCTGAAATTTTAATACTATGTCTTGATACAATTTAAATTACAGATTAATGAATTAATTGCTAGTTTTACTAATTTCATTAATTGCTAAGCCTTGTGAATTAAATCCAATGGATTTTGGTAAATGTTGGACCAAAGGGTCAGAAGGCTTAGATCAAACAATTTTCAAACAGCTCATGATAATGCGCCGTTGTTAAAATAATTGCACATGAGTGTTCTTTGTCAAAATCTAAAGTACATGTAAGCTATTCGACGAATTTTCGATATTCGGATGAAAGGGGTGTAAACGGAGGGCAAACATTCTTGATGGGTATATGTATCTCCGAAACCGCTTGTGTTGGAAACGCGAAATTTCACGTGAGTGTTCTTTGTCAAAATCTAAAGTATACTTACTCGACGAATTTCCGATATTCGGATCCTAAGGGCGTAACTTTCCTGCAGTGCGTGCGTAAACCGCTTAAGTTGCAAACAGGAAATTTGACACGAATGTTCTTAATTCAAAGTTTCAGTTTTTAAGTTACCTTGATGTAATTAGTTGTTTTTGAACAAATAAAAATGATTTTACATTACGTACGCGAGGTTTCCAGAGCGAAGCGAGGGTAGCAGGTCTTCAACATAACTTGTAACTACCACGTACCTTTTTTTTACCAATTGGAAAAGTTTCAAAGTGATCACACAATTACAATTTCTGCGTCATCCATATCAGGACAACTCTTTTTTTTAACCCGCGCGAAGCACCAGTATTTTTGCTAATTAGTAATAATTAGAATTATTTAACAGGACTACTAGTCTCATAAACAATAAAATGACATATGTAGGATATCTGTAAATAAATCACTATCTTTCGTCAAAATCTGGTTAGCTTTTCCTAATACGATTTGTGTGGATAGATATCTGTGGATGTGTGTTTTTTCTTTGGTCTAGATTTTCTATTTTTTTCACAGCAGACAAAATACGACAGAAACTTAATATCTATTAATGGTTTAATATTTACCTGTGATTCTTGCTAAAGTGCCATTGAATCTTTCCCCAGCATATCCACAAATGTGAGCTCCTAAACTGTGGCCGATCAAATGCACTTTGTTTCTCTGTAAGCCGTATTTATCCTGAAAATAAGTACAAACTTAGTTATTAATCTCTATTCCCTGAAAATGGTAATTTACGTAAACTGAAGGAGGCATCTTCTAAGTTCGTGTACGACTCTTCATGCTGTAGTGAACTACAACGTAATTCAGGTTTGTAGTCAGATTTCACACAAGTCATTACAAACAACAACTCAATTGAATACATAAACATTAAGATAATGACTGCTATTATTGCAAAATGTGTTTTAAGTACCGGTATTACACAATTGGCTCATTAAATAAATTTTATAATTCAATTAATGTTGAACTTAGGATAATAAAACTGATGTGATCACAGCCAACTAAAAGTATAGGACTGGGCGCAGAAAAGAAAACATTAGCAGTATTTTTATTAGGGTGTCGCGTCGTTCCAATATGATAGTGGTTGTACAAAGGAGGTTTTTTATTGTTTTGTACTCTATCGAAAAAAGTTGCATCATTTGACTAACATCGTGAAGTTTGTTTTGTTCTGCGCCCATGCATGTATTTTTAGTTGGCATTGACTATGACTTCTATTTTCTTTTAATCTTCTTAGATAAGTTTTCGAGCTGTAGTACAAAGTCGAAATAATAATATTGGTTGATTTGTGAATAATTCCAATTTTAATTGTTAATTCAAGTAAAGCTTTAATTTTTTTTAAAAAAAAAGCAATTTACGTTGACTACGCAGCATTTCGTTTAATAATATTTTAAGAGAAATGGTTAAACTTTAGACAACAGCAAGTTCAATTAGTAATATAAGGTCTGAAAGGAAAGTATAAAGAACTTAATGCAGGGGAATGTCTAGGATTCTGTTTGGACGAGAGACGAAATTAGAAAACTGACCTCTAATTAAAAAAAAAAAAAAAGAAAATCAGTAAAAACCCCTGACTAAAACTCACTCTAAGAACATAGTACTTTAATTTAATGTAAATCTTGAATTGAAGAGTGAATGTGTGTGTATAAACAATGCACAATTGACTATATCTGAAATAACTCAGCTATCTTATTAAAAAAAAATATTTTCAAGAATCGTGATCGATTCCTTCACATTACAAATGCCCTTTTCATAATAAAGGGTTCTTTACTTTAGTTCAGTTCCTTAAATTAAAGTCCTACCTGGTATCTAATTATAGTTGATTATTAAAAAGATATTTGGGAATTTTTTCATTATTACTGAAGACAACATCTTTCACCACTAGTAGATATCTCTCATAACAGGCTTCGTTGTCAGGGTGGTAACTGCCTTGCTAAAATTCTTAAAATCATAATAAAATTCTCCACTGCTTACGAGAATATTCAGTTTAAATCACTGGAAATCATTGTTATACCTTGGATATTTATTCCTTGGATTGATACACTAAATGTCTTTCTATTTTTCCTTGCGTACTATCCTAATTTCCGCTTTTCCCCATTTGTAACTCAACAATCTTTATAGTTGCATTTCCATTCTTGTGCTTATTATCATTTCCCTCGTGTTTCCACACTGAATTTTATGCATTACTTTTATTACAACATTTTTACCTGTGTTAATGTTAAGTCAATCATCCTATTAATAGCGAAAATTGTACGGATCTTTGTAAATTTGTAAGCAGAGAAATAACCAATCAAGTGCAGCGTTGGAACATGTCAGGCATGACGTCACGCCCATGTTTAAACATGGCGTCTCTAATATTCTTCCCACTTCACCGCGACGGATCGCGATTACACAATTATTATCAGTGTATTGAGATTTTCTTTCCCCCATAAATGAAGTTTACACTGAAATGCTTGAAGTGTAATAATTTATCAGAGGGTTCGTAAAACACCGGTTTTTACATAATTTCGGCTGTGTAGCCGCTCTCTCAATACTCAACAAATAGGAGATAATGACGATGCATGTGCCATCATTGTTGCCCAGACAGAATTATTGGTATTGACTGTTGGACATTCGTTATTGTTATTGTTATTGTTTTTGTTGAAACTTGTAAATCAATTTTTATTTTATTTTATTTTAACAAAATTTGAGTTATTCAAATCGTATGTGGGCTGTTGCGGAAGTCATGGCTTCTAAAAAATGAGCTTAGAACATCTTTTTCAATCTTGTGTTTTTCAAAAATTTCAGGATATTTCAAAAATGTGGCATTTGTTTTACTTCCGTTAATATTGCCTCAATTTCGACGAGCCTATTCTTTTAGGGCAGCAGATTACCATTATGTTTCATTATGTTTATAGAAACCGCAGCGCTGGCTCTACGAAAGTGGTAAATCAATTTTTAATTTTTTTTTTTATTTTAACAATATTATAATATTATTTAATAATAAGTCTATATTCAAATTTCATGTGGGCTGTTTTGGAAGTCATGGCTTCTAAAAAAATTAGCTTAGAACATCTTTTTCAATCTTGTGTTTTTCAAAAATGTGGAATTTGTTTTACTTCCGTGAATATTTCACGGGTCGCAACTAGTAAATAATTAATCGTTAAACACAGATTTATTAAAATTTCTTTATAAGATTAAAATTATACATACATTAACTTAAGAGTTCGAAAGCTCACTTACATTAATGTATGTTTAATTTTAATCTTATAAAGAAAATGTTATTAAATGTGTATTTAACGATTATTTATTTGTATGCATTACTTTCTAGGCAGATGTTAGATCTAGATCTACTTTTTACGTATCTAAAGAACTGACCTGTGAAAACAATTAGATGCTTGTTTGAAATTAATTAGAAAATGAGTATAAAAAGATATTTAACATAACTTTTAAAAAGACTTTTACAGTAAAACCTCGTTAAGTCGTCACCCGGATAAGTCGTCACTCCGTTTAAGTCGTCGTTTTCCTTTGGTCTCGACAATGTCTCATACACAATAATGTAAAATAACCCTCCTTTACCCGTCACCAAATTTAATTCTACTCCGGATAACTCTTCACCCTCA
>JAFIDM010000179.1:954880-964936 GCA_023159025.1 Thereuonema tuberculata
ATCGTCCGATTTTGACGTCACGAGCTGATATAATCAATAAACGGGCTCAAAACTGCGCGTGAAGTCAAAATCGGACGACTAAATTGCTGAAAAATTGCATGGTGTTCGCGGGGCTTGATTCGAAATCTCTTAAGTCTATAAAAGCAAATAAAAAAGTTAATTTGATAACATTTTTTTCGTAAGATTTTACACTGCATTATCCTTTTCCATTACATTTTCAAATATTTGTATCTATTTTTATCCCAAAGTTGCAATTTATCGGACGCAGCTTTCTGTTCTAGCAGCATCAGTTAAAGAACACTTGAACGACACTGTTTTGGCAACATGCGTGCTGGTATGTCTGCCAACTTTGAGGCAGACATTTTGAGGTTTTGTTTTTTTATTCAAGTGATAATATTGAATTTTGTTTATAGGGTTGATGAACAATGAAGTTACAGAAGAAGAGTGGACGTATGCCATGAACTGTTTGATCGACTAACGATGTTAGTTCCTGAAGAAAGAAACATCAGGACGTTCTCACACGAGTTGCAAAGTTCATTGATTTTGACTGCGGACTTTTTGAATTTATTGTAAATCTGTAACTGATTTATCTCTTGAATAACAAAGATTAGAAATACAACTAATAAATTGTAATTGGACATTTTGGGAAGCAACTGTTATTTTATACCAAATTGATAATATATATAATTTTCCATCCAAAGCATCCTTGCCTTACGGAAGTGAAATTTGGATTCTGAATGAGAAAGATTCTCAAAAACTTCTTAAATGAAATTTTTAGGATCTCTTAAATATTACAACATTAGATCGTCAAAATAATATCGACGTAAGAGAAATATTCTATGAAGCAGTGGCGTGCGGTCGATGGACTAGTAGAACTGTAGGACTCCTCTAAGTCTCCTCTAAGTATTTCCTTCTATCAGTCACAACAAGCAATCGACTGCCCAACAGGACTAGTTCCGAGAATTCTGTTCCTC
Organism: Thereuonema tuberculata; assembly: GCA_023159025.1. Classification (NCBI taxonomy): domain Eukaryota; kingdom Metazoa; phylum Arthropoda; class Chilopoda; order Scutigeromorpha; family Scutigeridae; genus Thereuonema; species Thereuonema tuberculata. Next base: position 955,855 of record JAFIDM010000179.1, read on the forward strand.
TTCGGCGTTCTATGGTCAAAAAACTTCCGTATCTCCATTCTTGTTAGAAAGAGTATCTTAGTCTTTAACATTTTTATAATTTGTTTTCTGTGTAGATTTGATAAATAGTGTCGTAATAATGCCGTCCCCTTACAGCTGGTCCCTCCGAAAATTGTCACCGCACCCCCTATAATTGTAATATCTTTTTCTTACTACTAATTTTGCAACTGTCATTCAAATAGCGCTATTGCAGAAAACGTTTCATATGTTCAATTAACTTTATTCTTAGCATGACCGATATAATGACCTCCCTGAAGTATTCTATTTAAATAATCTATCATAGTCCTCGAATCAATAGAGTTCCGATCCACAAATAAACAACAGCATATTATTAAACGATACTGATCTAGGATAACTGTTTCTTCCTACTATGTAAAGTGGCGCCACCTTTTGGTAGAAACAGAAATTTCCGCCATTTTGAATTCCTTGTGATTTGTATTTTTCAAATTTTCAACATAATTTAAAGCCTTTAAATTAGGATTGCGCTATTTGAATTTCGAATAAATATATATTATATTAAACTTAATTGCCCTACAATCATCTTTATTATCTTTGTAAGTAACTTATATCTTAAAACTTTCAAAAAATATAATTACGATAATTGAAATTTATTCTACTTCACTACGAAATATTAATCATTGTCAGAACAGAGTGAAAGAAAAACAGAGTTAATGAACTGTTTCTCATCCATCAATGTAGTTACAGGTACAATCTAATGCGGAAGTCATTGTGTCAGCGAAAACTTACTCTCAGCTATTTACAAAATGAATCTGGAAATCTATTCTTCCAACTTCCGTTTTAGATTAACAACACCCAAAGATTGGATGTAAATAATTGTCATTAAATAACATCTGTATTATTGATTAGTTACGTCAATTAAATGGAAGCTTATGGAGTAGTTTTGAAAGATGATTTCCATCAATACAGTATATAAACGAGCCGTATGGAAAAGCTCTAGTATTTTGTTAATTCATTTTCAACTTAATGATTTAGTTAGACACGTTTATGAACTTAATGAAAGTTTCAAGACATTGTCATAAACCAGCTGTTCTTATATTTATAAAGCGCGAAAGGTTAGCGGAAAACAAAAACTGAAAGAATCATCTGGTAGGATCACCATTCTCTTTTACTCAAAAGGGCTGAGCGCACTATCACGTTTACCTTCTGTCTATGTTAATTGTTTTAGTATGATAGTATGTTTTAGTATCGGCCTGTTTCATTCTCTGATGACTCCCGATTAGGGAAGAGATTTTTAAACTTGTAAGTTAGAGGGGTTCATTTTACTTGATAAAGGAACCTAAAATTAGGAGTTCCGAATGCATACTATTTTTTTTAACCAATTTACATACGTTATCAGTAGGGCAAGGCATTTAATGACCTATAATTTGCTAATAAATGACAAATAAAAAATTCATTTATGACCTAAAAATACTAAAAAAAAGACAGAAAAATAAAAAAAAAAATGACCAATAAAATATTTGAATTTATTACATTAAACATTTTTTTTTTTTACCTTTTTTAACTTTGACAACCAAAAAAAAAAAGATTATAAAATACTTAATATAAAACGAGATTCAGTTGGAACTCTTTTGCGAGCAGGTTTTGTTTCCTGGAAAAATTTGTTGATGATTGAAAATGAGGAAACAAGCAAAAATACTGAATAATAAATAAAATCTCAAAGTATAATAAAATGACATTGCCTTCCAAAAAACTACTAAAAATGCTCAAAATGACCTAAAAATTGCCAAAAAATGACCTATTCCTAAAAAATGCCGAAAAATGCAAAAACTGCCCTAACGAATTGCTTTTATTTAACCAATTATTTACTGTTACAGATTTTCATATATGCCAGACATGTTTCAACCTTCATAGAAAAAAAGATGCAAAATCATCAAATGCGTTGCCCTATTTATGAGAAACATCACCATAATAAGATAGAATTATATTCTTTTCTTGTCCGATTACAAATTTATTTTTTTCTTTCTAAGTATTTTTGAGAATTATTTAATCAATTTAATCCATTTAAGATTATTTTCAAAGGATAATTATTCATATAAAACATAATTAGGCCACCACATACAAAATAGAAAATATGATATATTTACAATTGAAATGCCAGCACTTTCGAAACACTCAACGTTTCTTTGACGAGTAAGGTATTTACATCATTTTCAGAAAAGGATGTAATTACTTTAAAAATACCTTAAATACCTTTAAACATGACGTAAATACCCGTTTAAAAGTTTTGTCAAAGAAACATTGAGAGTTTCGTATTTCTATTGTAACTATAACTTATTCAGCGCCGTTCCGAGGGCGGGGCGAGCGGGGTGATCACCCAGGGCGCCGCGGCTAAGGGGGCGCCACGAAATAGGATTTTTTAAAATTACAAAATATCTTTGTATTTATTTTACCTCCACAAAGAAAATAAATAAAATATTTGCCATTTATAACTCTTGTAAAACCAATTTACAGAAAAAGAATATTGGGATTACAAACTAGTTCAACAATAATATCGAATTTGAGACTATCGGAAAATTTTTAAGGTTAGATGTTGAATGTCTGAAACTGAAGGTACTCTTTAGCATAAATCTTTGCACAAAGTCATTGTTGCATTATTGATGGGGGGGGGGGTGCGCCATGAGACGTCTCGCCCCGGGCACCTGCAGCCCCAGGAACGGCCCTCAACTTATTTTATATTTTATGTGTAGTGGCCTAATTCTATTTTATATTATAAGATAGACACGTTAACGTTTCCTCGCATATTCATTAATAACAAATTGATAGTCTTTTAAATTTGACAACTTCTAATCTGATTATTAGAGGCAATTTTGGAAGCTCGAAATAAAGAGTTATAAATGATAGATCTTTTATACAAATAAAATAAAGAAGTGGTTAAAGAAAAATGACTGCTGCTGCTCCTTTTCAAGTCGCTCTGCTTCATATTATATCATCAATTCTCAATCCTGTAATTGGCCAAAGATCTTCGAAACATAAGTACTTATATTAAACTCTAGACAGCACAGTTTAAGGCATTTAAGTGAAAAGCTTTTGGGTTACAAGGAAATGGTGATTCTGACAGACGATTCTTACGCAGAATTAAAATGAAAAGTTTTCTGATTTTGAAAGAAGTTTTCATATCACCTTAAAGTGTTTTTGAAGGTCTTTCGCCAATCAGTTTTGCGAGTATGACGGAATATGAAACAAAGCAACTCCAAGAGAAGCAGCCATTTTTTTTTTTTTTTTACCTCTTCAACTAAACGGAAAGACATAATAAATCAACAGTCACTTTCTGAAACTCATCTTTCGAAAGTAACAATACTTATTCTAATTACATTTATTCCTTGCTTAAAACATAACAGAATTTATTTTATAAAGAATTATCTCAATATTTCATGAGAAGCAAACGCATTTCGCAAACGATCATGGGAGCTTGACTGAAATGATAACAGCGCCATTCAACAGAGAAAAATTTAATTAAATGTATTAAGTCCGTGTGATAGGTCGCGAAGGAGGATCATCTCTTGAACTTCTTTGAAGTTAGCTTGAATACTTTTCATTCAATTACCTTTAAATAGATCTCCTGACTACAAATACCCTTAAGCTGAACTGCAAATATCTTGTTGAAGTTAAATAATCAGCTCTGAATAATTGGTGAAAAAATATGTTTGTTGTAAAATGAAAACAATATTCATATGATGTATAAAGACAATCTTAGGAAAGAAAAAAAAATACATAATTGGCGAACGAAGAAAGACAAGGTGAAACTAAAAATGGAAAAGGAGTTATTGTTTTTTCCGTAGAGAAAACCTAGTAGATCAACGTTTCACACGATCTTGAAAAACATGAAGAAATATAAGAAGTCTCTCATCAAGGCCCAATCGAAATCGATTCGATGGAAATTACAAAGTGTGAATTAAAGAACATAAAAGTCAATCCTATGAATATCCCAACTAATATTATAAAAGTGAAAATCTGTAAATTTATATGTCGTTTAATCACGCCTCAACGGCGAGACGCATCGGATTGAAATTTTGCATGAAAATAGTCTATGACACGGAGAAGGAAATAGGCTACTTTTCATTCCGGTCCATTTAGTAGTTTCCGTTGGGATGAACGAAAAACGTTCCAAAACTCCCCAAAATGAAAAACTTTTCAAAGCTGTCGATAGATGGTGCCACCGCAGTTTTAAATCAAGTGCGTTTAAGGACATTCTTTGCAGGCGCGGAACACGATTAATTCACGAGTTACCAGATAATTCTATTAGGCGATGTGTACGTTGATAAATATACGATATATCTCGTAGTTAATTAATACGCTGGATATTATTTACAATTTAAAATTTAATTTAGAATATAACATTAATTTCTAACGATCACATGTTTTATTACCAACTGCGGAAGGTTTCAAGTGATAGGAGTCTGGAGAAGGCCACAAAAGACACCGTAGTTTTAAATCGAGTGCGTTTAAGGACGTTCTATGCAGCCGCGGAGCACAATTAATTCACGAGTTACAGAATACTTCTATTAGGTGATGTAGAAATAGAAGCACTCGTTTTACGCCGGTGTTGCGTTCCTACAGTGACGTCGTAAATCGAATCGACGTAAAACGAATCCATTATGTAATGTAGACAGGGGGTTACATTATAGAATACTTTCCACACATCCAAAAATATCTGGTTTTTATTTAAACCATGCTAAATATAAGTTTTTATGACTAAAATTAATGTAAATTATTTACGTACTTTCATAGGCCTATTAAATTAACATAAAACAATAAATAATAACTTAATTATTATATTATATATTATATTATGTAGTGTAAAGTGTGTCAGAGTTCATTCCTTTTACACGACATGCGCACATTTATTTTTAAAAACTTTTATCACTAATATGTATTTATCATAGCATTCACAGGCAATCAACGCGGGATGACTGAGCGAAACAAAAGTGAGGGGAGGGGCCACGAAGACGAGTGGGCGGAGTCTAAGTACAGAAGTTAAAGTTGACTGTGTTCACCATTTATGGCTGCATTTTCGCTCAAGAAAATTAGTTTTTCTTTCTTCGCATTTTTTATTTTTTTTTTAATATATTTTTCCTCATTTTGGCCTAAATTCTAAACCGGCGTAAATTGAACCGTCGTAAAACGAGGATTGCCTCTAAACGATACTGTTAATTAATACCTTGTTGGATATCTTTTAAAACTTAAATTTTAATTTAGAATACAATTTGTTCACGCGGAGATTCTTTGGAGGCGCGGAACACGAGTTATTTGATAATTACATTAAGCGATGTATAAATATACGATACTGTTAATTAATATGTTCGATATTTTTTTAAAATTTAAACTTTAATGTAGAATATAACATTAATTGGTAATGATCATGTAATTTTTTTTTTTACGAACTGGGAAAGGTTTCAAGTGATAGGTGTTGTGGAGAAGGCCACAAAGAGCTGGGAAGTCGTATAATCTCCGATCTCAATATTAATTTCCTAAATAAATAAAGCGTTTTTTACATTACTTGTGCAAGGCTTCCGGAGCAAAGCGACGGTAGCCGGCTAGTTTAATGTAAAAAGTAAAGTTACCTGATAAGAAAATATTCTCTCTAATTAACAATTGTGTGATGAAAAGTGAAATATATTTATATGAAAAAATGTGCATCATTTTGTGCCTAAACCCAGATTTGTTTCAATATCGTAAAACAAAAGCTTTGTTAGTTAGTCTTTATATATTTTATCTCTACTGCAAGTGTCGTATTATTTGTTCTGTACTACAAGTATGTCTTTTTTTACTGCCAAAAAATCTTATAATATTAAGAATTTAATATCTCTATCGTATTTTATGAACGTTTCGTTGACGAATCTGGACCAGTTAAAAATCCCGTGTCAGCCCACAATTTGCCTGTCTGTAATTCTGTTTTCCGATTTTTACATTATTGTTTGTGAATCTACTGATATGATTGAAACAATCCTTTCCTTACCTTCATCCAATGTGATTTCGTTCCATCTCTGAACCCATGGGTAATGAACTTGGTGGGTTTGTTGGGGTTGAAGTTGCATTTCTTTAAGGCCCGATCGTCTTTTGGTCGAATCACTTGTTCTCGGATTGGGTTCTTTCGTGTGTAGAGGTTGTAGGAAATTGAAATTTTCAAAGGGTCTTGAGGGAGGACGCTGATTGGACGATAGAGAGCATGGTAAAATGGAGATCCCGTTTCAAAACATCCCAACTCCTCATAACATACAGAACGATCACCTGAAAACAATAAAATAAATAAATAAATAAAAAGATTCAACTGAAATAAGTTCTAACCTAATAAAAAAATAAGCACTAAAAAAATTTAAATAAAATTTGTGTTTTAGAAATAAATAATGAAAAAATCTTATCTCAAAGAAATCAAATAAAAAATAAATAAGATTTTTCTAGCTTCTGACTTATACACTTTCCTCAATCAGAGTTTAGGAAAAAGTAATTACAATAGTTTCTACATAAAAAAAAGGTAGAAATGCGTTGATATATCTTTCTCGTTAAAAAATAAAACATCTTATAAATATGAGCTATTTTTATATAATGAAGGATTTCTGCCACTATATGATTGGCAGTGATGGAGTGTTTTTTTACACAGAGGACTAACGCATAGACACTTATAGTATATCCATGTTTCTTTATATATATATGTTACATACAGAAGAGAAAGTGAGACTAAAATCGTATAATAAAAAACCTTAGAAGTATTAGACAACAACCGGAGGAAGAGAAATTCAGTCTTTAATTTAAATATAAACAAACTGAATAATGAAACAGTGAACATCTGAAATTGAATACTAGAGAAGCGTTTAATATTAATGATAATCAGAATGGCATCGTGTGAGGCTCCGGTGATCATTAGCCAAAGTGGATTTCCGGAGCCAAAGAAAACAAAAAATAAAATAAAATAAAAGTAATAAGTCGTATCGGTAAGTTAGAGAAAAATAAGCATCAACAAAGTTTCAAATTTGATTTGTTTAGTCTCCTTGATTTCACGTGCTGTTACCTCAGATAGATTTGGCTTCTATCGTGAAGCAAAGCAGAGAAACGTTTTAAGTTACGAGAAACTAATCCGTGTTATCAGGGAATTATATATATATTTTTTTATACAGGATGACTCAGGAGGAGTTATCGCCACTTACGGACCTCATTTATGACGATATATTGAGCAAAGAAAGTCCTATAAACCCGGGTCCTATTCTCAATATTTACAGTTACAATAATGTGGAGATTGTTTGTAAAAGACCTCTTTCGTTAGTTGAAAGATTAAAAACAAATGAGAAATAAAGAATGAACTTTTCAGAAATAATGTTTTGTTTTATTGAAAACTCATTACTATGAAGAATGCTTATAACAAGACTCAACTCAATAGAATTAGTGTGATTTTGTAAATTGTTCTGATAAGTGCAGTACAATAATGTAATGTTGTAGTTAAAACTTGATACAACTTCCTTTAAGACGCAATTAAACAATTCACAACACATTTTCAATTTCAACATACTAATCAATAAAACAAAACATTATTTCTGAAAAGTTCATTTCTTATTTGTTTTTACTCCTTCAACTGACGAAAGAGGTCTTTTACAAACAACCTTCACTTTATTATAGCTCTATAAATATTGAGAATAGGATCGGGGTTTATGAGACATTTTGTGCTCAATTGTTGTAAATGAGCCCCGTAAGTGACGGTAACTGCTCCTGAATCTCGTGTATAAATAGATATTGTCATCCAGTACTTACCGAAACACGATATTTGGAAGCCACTCACGATATATGGAATTAAGGAGTAAATCCACAACAAATACGTAAAATACGGCTGAAACTTTCTGGAAATCATTATTTGAAAGTTAGCGTCAGGGAAGTATAACTGAAAACGAAATGATCGTTATATGAAGTGAAAATGCGATCCTTTTCCAATGTTCCAGAAAGAATGTGAGCGTGGGATTAATATTAGGAAAGAGGGAATTTGTCTTCAATATAATCCCAAGGGAAAATTAAACCTCTACAAGCATGCGTAATTTCGCAAGGTTTTCGTGGAAGGAGGCCTTAAATGGAGAATTAACGAAGCCGTAAGACAAGTGAAGGTCCACAAAGTCAAGTGATAATTAACGTTTAGTTTTAATAATGATCGCTTTCTATAAAATCTTAATTAATCTATACTTTTTAGGAATTTATTAATAAGAAGTTTATTATAATTAATAAAAAATAAATTTTAATAAAAGAATTTAATATTTAATGCAGAAAGGAAAATTATATAAAGAAACATCAAAAAATTCCTTACAAAAATAAAATGTAAAAACTTTTGTATTTTTTTATTTTTTTTTATTATTTTTTTTAATGATATTTACAGAAAAGTTAAATGTCACGCTGTAAAAACATAAAAACAAAGATATTTGAGGCGATTTATAGCATACATTGTGTCACTTTTTAAAATATAGTATTTTTTTAATAACTTCATGAAATTTTTATTTTCTCGCTTTTAAATTTTAAATATAATTTTTTTTTTTAATAATAAAACAGTTAATCGTTATTAAGTATTTTTTTTTTTTAATTACAGACGTTATTTTACAAAGCCGTGTATGTCAACCTTTTTTTTTATTATTTTTTTTGACCCACGGCACACTTTTGATAAACTCTTGTGCAAAATTTTTTATTAGCATTTGGGAGCAATTGTGATAGCGATTGTAATTGGGAGGTAGACCAAAATCGGTAGCTATTGGGTTTGTCCTGTCCGTCCGTCCACCCCTAACAACTTCCGAACACAAGATTTCACCATTGTGTTCAGAGGCCCAAACACCGTAGGAATGGAGTATTTTCAAGAGCCAATGCCTCCCCATGTTTGAGATATTTGGCATTGTTGTAATTGCACCTCCACTAACAACTCCCGAACGGAAGGTGGGATCGACAAATGGATCGCACCACCGTGTTCAGAGGCAACCATCTCATTTCAATTGGCAGCTGTAGCTTGATATCACTTCTAGCTGGAGGTTGTCACTTCTAGTCCATTTTCTTTTTTTATTTC
>JAFIDM010000179.1:965036-990833 GCA_023159025.1 Thereuonema tuberculata
TTTTTTTTTTCCTTATTTTTCCTAACGTGGTTTTTTTTCCTAACTTTTTCTTATTTTTCTTTACGTTTCCTTTTTTTATTATTATTATTGTTAAGTTTTTTTATTATTATGGGTCGTCCTTAAATTTATGCTTCAGCACAAAATTATCTTCACTTGTTGGTTTTATTGCGTGTAATAGAAGGCTCTAGGGAAAAACCTCAGTTATGATTTACAGAAAAATAACAATCTATTTATTGTAAACATTTAAAACTATACTGAAATAGTTTTTAAGTTGATATTAATTAATTTTAAGTAGCCTTCATTCTTAAAACGAAACCGAAAATAGTCTAAATTTGTATTTTATTTTTTTTCTGTGATACTTGATTCTAGTTTAGATGAGAGAATTTGATTAAATACCTATTACAGATTCACTTTCGTATCGGTTGCGAACCTCTGCTACAAAGGAATCATTACGACCAAATCACACGGTCAACGTTTTCGTCATGTTTTGATCATTGAAATATTCCTTGTTTTGATGATTGTTCTTTTCTCATTCGATTTTATTTCTTCAAATACCACGTTCATAGAAACATGAAGCAATGCTTTATGTGATTGGCTGCTTTTGAAGCATTTAAAGAACCAATCAGTGACAAGACCAAGGATTTTCAGTTTTCGTTATGGCTCCTTTATGCAACACAATTTCCGTAGAATATTAAACGAATTTTAGCAAGTTGTCAACCTCTTGTATTACATTTTAAAATCTCTTTTATTTAAAGGAAGAATAAGAATAAAAGGAAGAAGCAAGTGAATATAAGATCGAAGAGTGACAAGTACTTCCATGATGAGCTGTCGTTTCAACAAGAAATGAAAAAATCTCTTTGAAAAATAGATATCTGTACTTTGTGATGCGTAGAACGAATTTATTTCAGTGAAAATACTGCTTAATCTTCTTTACTTATCTACAATATTTCGTTCAGATAATTTCTAAACTTCTTCAGGCTGTCTCCGAAAAACATAAAACCGTTCATACTTAAATTTTGAGCTTTATAACAATAATGATGGGTGATGCGTAGTTCAAGGGATCAAGGGATTATTTATCATCGTGGGGATTAAGAATGTTCCTGAAATAGAGGTCTCACCTGATTGGTCCTCAGCAGAAGAGGACCGAGGAGAGATTGGTTGGCATAGGGAATCCACAGCTGTTATACATGAAGCCTCTGTTGTTGTAAATAAAAACAGTTAATGACTAACTGTAATCAGTAAAGTTAGTAATTACCTGTTAACCTGTCTCTGCCCAACGTTAATTTAAACAACGGAACAATATAACAATATAAAAAAAAGAGATGCGACATAAGATATAAACAATTGATGTGAATTTAGCCTTATTACGTAATATTCTTTTAAATCACTCCAATGAATAATTGTTTACTTGAAATCCTTTTGCTTTAGTAATAGTTAAAATGTGTTAATAATAAACATTTCTATAATTAATCTGATCTCTTTGTCTTTAATTTGAAAAAGGACTTCGACCATTAGGGTTGGGTTGTGGTTGTGAACCTTCAACAAGCAATGGTCTGCCCAATCAGAAATATGCCAACCACTGTTCTTCAATGCCCGGATGTGCTCTTGTAATTACTGCTTGAGGATCGTACTTCCAAAATATATGGCATCGCAATCTCTGTGCTTTAACTTATATACCACTGCCATCATCTTTTGTAGGTCATGTTCTTTAGATTGCTTCGGAATCACAGAAAACAAATTACCATTGTTCATATATATTATGAAAACATCATTCGTTTGCATACATCTTTAATATTTAAATCAATTTTGATATCTTGCGGTAATCTCAACACTTTCTTATACTTTTTGGATGTATTATCATTATGCTTAAAAAATTCTTTGGTATTATATTCTACAAATTCAATCGGATAGTCATTAAAAATCAGTAACTTTTTCTTCATTTGTTCTATCTTGTGTTTCATAGCTGTTTATCTTGCCCGTTTTCTGTATTAAAAGCTTTCTTGATGTTTCGATGATGTGCTAATTGGGATTTCATGATATGGTTGATTTTGTACATTATGTTTTTTCATAATGTTCTTACGATAAATTCATTCCATTATTATACTGTAAAGTTCAAAATTTATGTATTAATGGTTTTATGTTTTTCGTAGACAGACTGAAGAATTTCGGAAATTATCTAAACGAAATATTGTATATAAAAAAATGAAGACTTATATCGTTTTAGTAAGGATTGATAATTTATTTTATAAAAGTAATAAGCTTGGATTGAATCGAAGCAGTGGTAAAAACAGCGCCGGCTGGTTCGTTGACGCCGAATGTTGGGGTTCTCCTTGATTTAATGGTACGTCACAGCTTCGTCGGCCTTGACTGGTCCTCACTAATGACATTTCACTGAATTTTAGGACAAGTTCTAAAGCCATTTAAATGATGAAGAAAATGACGACAGAAACAAATCACATGAGGTAAAACCTCGTTAAGTCGTCACTCAAGGGACCAAACATTTTTGACGACTTAAGCGGAGTGGGTGTTTTTTTTTAAAACAAACAAACAAACAAAGGTTGCGTGTTTAAGAAAAACCACCCTCAGAATTAATTTTGAAATCCAGGCTCAGATGGTTTGGACACATTACACGATGGATAATACCCGTATAGTCCACCAAATATATAATCGACAAGGCAATGGACGCAGATCACGAGGACGACCACGAAAAAAATGGATAGACAATATTTCAGAAGATCTCCGTTATATCGATTATGACATTCCAACAGCTACACTACATGCACAAGTCAGGACTGAGTGGAAACACATCATTTTGGACGCGGCTACGGCATACCAGGGCAATTCGAGTTATGACGTAACCCATGGAGCCATGCCCCAAAGAAGAAGAAGAAACAAACAAAAAATCACTGAAATACAGTATTTTCTTGAATTGCTGTAGGATTCGGTGAGAAAAACAAGATTTTCAGAAATCAATACACGCAAATGAATGAGTGGAAAATATATAAAATAAAAAAAAACAAAAACACTTTTTATAGTTGATTACATTTTAATCGTTTTAAAAGAAAGGCAATGTCTGTCTTTGAAACGTTCCAGCCAACCATTGCTGGCGCCGAAATCTTCAATGTTCAACTCCTTAGCAATTTCCATGGCTTTTTTTTTTTTTGAGAATACGGCAGAAATAGGCGCATTTTGCGATCTGGCATGTTTTAGCCATCGAACTAAAACCTCCTCGATCTCGTCAAACTTCGATTTCCTCATTCTCTTTCTTTTGTCTTTGCAGTCAGCTTCTTCAATTACTTGTTTCGATGAAAGAATATCGTTTAATGTAGTCCTGGGAATACGATGTTTTTTGGCAAAAGCTGTTTTCGAAACATTTGATTTTTCAAAAAGTGCAATTAAGTCTTTTTTTTTCTTTAAAAGATAACGAGGTAAGTTTTTGTTTCCCTGGCCATGTTAAAAACGTAATCGAACCACGAAATTGCAAGAGAAAAAAATAGCCCTTATAGCGCGGCTTACCGTAGCCTTCGTAATACTGTATCTATTTACGGTACATTACGAAGGCTACGGGCTTATTCGTTATGAAATGAATTCACACAAGAGCCGTCAAGAAAAACGTCTACACTCGACAGAGTCGCAGGGAGAAGTCTGCTTTGAATAATTAGCAGCGAGATTCAAAGAAACCAAATCCTCCGATAGGGTAGGAAAGGAATGAAGTGACAACCATGGTCGAAAATTCCCCGTAAAGGGTTGACTTTCTGAAAGTGAAGGGGCGGGGCTGAAAAGACAACACGATGGCATGCAAAATGGAGACGAAAGATGCTTTTGGCCATTTTTGAGGATGATGAGTTATCCGGAGTAGAATTAAATTTGGTGACGGGTAAAGGAGGGTTATTTTACATTATTGTGTATGAGACCTTGTCGGGACCAAAGAAAAACAACGACTTAAATGGAGTGACGACTTATCCGGGTGACGACTTAACGAGGTTTTAATGTATATTATCCGCGAATAGACCACGTCGGACCATGCGCTAGCCCAACCTGACAACGTCAGGACAAGGCTAGGAAGTCAGATACGGTGACGAGAATTCACCTCTCGTCGAGAAGAACCCTGAGAAAGTGAATCCCAGGGAAGAACGGATGAAACACAGAAGAAGAAAGAAACAACCATGCCACTACTGGGATTCGAATCCAGTTACCGGCACACTGGCCACACGGCAGACCGCCGTCTAGACCTCTCGGCCAAGCCGGCAAAGCCCATTATATATTTTAGAAAAAATGTGATCTTTGACTTAAAATAAGAAAACAATAGTTAGCAGCGCTATGGTTTTCAAGTAACCACATAATTAGATAAAAAATAAAAATAAAAAAAAAAAAATTGCTAAGCCTTTTCCAGATAATTATTTGTCTATCAATCGAGATAAAGCTGTTTCCTTAGTTGTATAATTGGATATTTGATCCTATTGGCACCGTGCTCTAAAATTTCAGCTTTCACAGATAATTTTGAATGTTTGTGGCGCTTTAACAACAACGTGTATATCTAAAAGATTAAGAATTGGTAACTTCTTTTTTTTTTTGGTTAAAGAATCATTTCTTTTCAAAATTTCAAGTAAACCCACAGTCAAGTAAATCAACAGCTTGTAGATCTAACATTAACAAAACGGACTCAGAAATGTCGAGAACAGCGTATCATCCCTCAAAGAGCAGCGGTATTAAGGATCTCAGTCATTCTAGCCTTGAATGTAAACTCTCAATTTTTATCAAATTTTATAGGATCTTGCATTGAGTAGTTTAAACTTTAAATTTCGGCTTCCTGGGATAATAAGTTTTGGGTTATCTTGATCGCATGATCGTAGTTCTTTAGCAACTAACTTACTAAGAGAACATACGGTAAAACATATAAATATACTAGCTGAAATATCCCGTTCTTCGTTCAGATTATAAAAACAGATGTCCTGTTGTGGATGAGAAAGAAATTGAAGTTGTGAGATCACTTCAAAACTTTCCCATTTGGCACAAAAATCAGGGATAGGTACAAAAGTAATGTTATATTCGAATTTTGTAATTCAAGATCCATAGATATGAAATTAATATCGAGATCGGAGAATGTAAAACTTTTCACCCCTTTCTTCCCGTCTTGACACCCTTATCACATCAAACCTTCCGCAGTTAGTTAAAAACAAAAAATCCCATGATAAGTACAATTAAATATTGTATGGTTATTGCGCAAGCTGAAAACCTCGTAGAAGTATCCTTCGACGTTGTTTGTCCATCCACTCATCCCCCTCCTTTTACATCCCCTAGGGCTCGATATCAAAAATTCGATCAACTAGCATCTTTCCGATTTTGAGAAAGAACACTCGCGTCAAATTTCGTGTTTCCAACTGAAGCGCTTTTATGAAATTAATATCGAGATCGGAGAATATAAGACTTCCCACTCCTTTCTGTTCTTCTCCACACCCCTATCACATCAAAACTTCCCCAGTTCATAAACAATCACGTGATCATTACAAATCTATATCTATTCCTAAAACACTATAGAAGTATCATTCAACAATGTTTTCCCGTCCCCTCACCCCCATTCATTCACACTCCTTAGGGCTCGATATCGAAAGAGTTTTTGAAAATACGCAAAATATTCAAGACAGATTCCCTCCCCCGTTTACACCCATTAGGATCCTAATATCAAAATTCGTCTAATATCTATCGTTTGGATTTTGACAAGGAGAGGATGCGAAAGAAAATTATACACAAAAATATTTTAGTTCTAGTATTTTTCACCAAATTACTATGTGGCGCTGACAAATTGATTTTTACGTGCGCTAATCATAGTTTTAATCCAAGAAATGAAGCCGACGCACAAGTGTACAAGAATAAAAACTATTTAATAAAAACGACAGTTTCAGATACATGATGGGAGTATCCTTCCTCAAGTAAGGGATTACGCAATTTGCACATGCATTAATA
The DNA here is from genome assembly GCA_023159025.1 of Thereuonema tuberculata. NCBI lineage: Eukaryota > Metazoa > Arthropoda > Chilopoda > Scutigeromorpha > Scutigeridae > Thereuonema > Thereuonema tuberculata. The sequence goes on from JAFIDM010000179.1 coordinate 971,001, forward strand.
GAGAATCTAACTCCCATAATTCTTAATGGTAAATTCCAAATGTCTTGGTTCATCTGTGACGTCATGGTTCAGCCTGCCCCCTACGAAGAAATCTGGGAACTACTAGTAAATAAGAGAATGAAATGATTTTTTTGCTCATAACTAGATAAAGAGTCATAAATTAAAATTAAAGGGTCATATTAAAAACGGCATATAAATTATATTGAAACAAAAAGTATGTTATACATATGAATGATATTAAAATAGGATATTTTAAATAGGAAACTTGAATTAATTTTCTTTTATTCCTTTTTTTTTTTTTCCTTCGATTTAAAAGTAAATAGTTCTTTGGAGCAAAAGGGAGACGTAAACATCTGTTCCTGTTAACTAAACATATTAGGAAGTAATAATTAAAAGAAATAGAATGAATTAACAATAAGAAATACGAAAATAAAAAAAAAATAATAATAAAATCCATAATAGGAAAAACGTTAAATCAACTTTCCTTCCTTCTCTTTTATTTATTTACTACTGGACACTAGCCAAATGGAATCAAGAAGAAAGTGCATTGAATCCGTCTTCATAGCCACACTTCCTAATGTACATAATGAGAATTTATCTGTATCTAATATTGCTAAGTATGGCCTTAAAAAAAAAAAAATTTAGATGCTAGACTTAGAATTTAAATTGAATGTTACTGTGTACTATCAATATACTTTTTATCAATTTTCAATTTAGTAGTCTTTTTAAATTTTTTAAATTTTCATGATTTGAATTGCATATTGAATCTTTTCAAGCACCATTAATATACCTTTCATATTTCTTTATTTTAGCAGTATTTAAATTTTCAGTATTTAAATGTTCATGATTTGAGATTTCTTGAATCTTGTAGACTATTGTTTATGTACATTTGTCTTTATTATAAGTTTTCTTTTTAATTTAAAATATTTATTATTTCTTCATATGTTTATAGGAAAAATAAATAAAAGAGAAGGAAGGAAAGTTAATTTAACGTTTTTCCTATTATGGATTTTATTATTATTTTTTTTAATTTTTTATTCTTATTGTTAATTCATTCTATTTCTTTTAATTATTACTTCCTTATATGTTTAGTTAACAGGAACAGATGTTTACATTTCCCTTTTGCTCAAAAAGAACTATTTACTTTTAAATCGAAGAAAAAGAAAAAAAAAGGAATAAAAGAAAATTAATTCAATTCCTATTTAAAATATCCTATTTTAATATCATTCATATATATAACATTCTTTTTGTTTCAATATAATTTATATGCCGTTTTTAATATGACCCTTTAATTTTAATTTATGACTCTTTATTTAGTTATGAGAAAATTATTTCATTCTCTTATTTACTAGTAGTTCCCAGATTTCTTCGTAGGGGGCAGGCTGAACCATGACGTCACAGATGAACCAAGACATTTGGAATTTACCATTAAGAATTATGGGAGTTAGATTCTCTATTTATGCATGTGCAAATTGCGTAATCCCTCACTTGAGGAAGGATACTCCCATCATTTATCTGAAGCTGTCGTTTTTATTAAATAGTTTTTATTCTTGTACACTTGTGCGTCTGCTTCATTTCTTGGATTACTATGTGGCGCCATTATGCACAATTATTATTCTTATTATTATTTAATTCCAATTGTTGCACAAAAAATATTACTTTAGTTCCAATTGTTGCAAAGCATTATTTTAGTTTCAATTGTCGCCACCACGTGCTTATGTGGCGCTACTTCAGGGATTTCACCCCTTTTCATCCCCATAGGAATGCATTAATGGTTAATCGAATGGTTAATCGAAATCCCAATATCTTACTTTTTCCAAGTACAACCTAAGGAAGCTGTCTACCAAATTTCATGTTCATGGCTATTTGGGAAGTAGGAGAATTAGATATGAATCAGTGAGGACTTTATATTTCTATGTCTACATATATGTATATGTAATTCTGTACGCAACTCAAGACTCCTCCATTGACGAAATTCCATAATAGAAGTACGTTTATTTCTTCCCTGTTCATCTTCACTGTAAGGACAATTACGATACATAGCAGTGTGGAATTACTCTACTGCCTCTTTTACATTTTGAAAATCCCCAAACGGTTACAACACTTATAATTACAATGAAGCTGTTACAAACTAATCATTGCACTATTAACAAGTAAGTGATTACAAACCAACAAAAGTAAATCCATGAAATGAACAATCATCAAATATTGAAATTTCTGAAATGAAACAATATTCAAATCATCCTATTAATAGGCAAAAGTTGTACGATCTTTGTAGATTTGTAAATTTGTAGTTTTGTAAATTTGTAATTTGAAATAACCAACCACAGTGCAGCGTTGCAACACGTCAGGCATGACGTCACGCCCATGTTTAAAGATGGCGTCTCTACTATTTTCTCCACTTCACCACGAAGAATTGCGATTACACAATTATTATCAGCATATTGAGATTTTCTTTCCCACATAAATGAAATTTACACTGAAATGCATGAAGTTCATGCGTCAAAATTTGTCAGAGAGTTTGTAAAACCTCGGTTTTTACATAATTTCGGCTGTGTTGCCGCTCAACAAAGTAGGGATAATGATGATGCACGTGCCGTCATTGTTGTCCAGACAGGATTATTGGTATTGACTGTTGGACATTCGTTATTGTTATTGTTGAAACTGGTAAATCCATTTTTTATTTTATTTTATTGTAACAAAATTTGGCTTAGTCATTCAAATTATATGTTGGCTGTTGCGGAAGTCATGGCTTTTAAAAAATGAGCTTAGAACATCTTTTTCAATCTTGTTTTTTTCAAAAATTTCAGGTTATTTCAAAAATGTGGAATTTGCCTCAATTTCGACGAACCTATTCTTTTAGGGCAGCAGGTTGCCATTATGTTTGATAATGAGAAACCGCAGCGATGGCTACTAAGAAAGTGGTAAATCAATTTTTTATTTTTTTTATTTTAACAATATTATAATATTATTTTAAAAAATAAGCCGATATTCAAATTACATATGGGCTGTTGTGGAAGTCATGGCTTTTAAAAACATTAGCTTAGAACATCGTTTTCAATCTTGTGTTTTTCAAAAATGTGGAATTTGTTTTACTTCCGTGTGAATATTTCACGGGTCGCAACTAGTGATATTGAAAACCTTAATAATTTTTATTGAAATTTACTTTTTTAAGAGTTATTACCGATTGGAGATTCTCAAAATGTAGAAGAGGCCTGAAGAAGAATAGTCTCGAAATATTGTATGTAGTGGAGATGAAGATGGAAGAAATAAATATTCTTTTATGGATTATAATACATTGATATTTGGTTTTTGTTAAGTTATATTAATAAAAATTGTTTAATATTTGAGAAAAGCGAAAAATATTAAAATAAGCTTTACAAGAATTGATGTTCACTTAATTCATTGATAGTAGAAATCATCATCATCAGTGTTCTGTCGTAGACAGGTCCAATGGCAAGCAGCAAATAAGGTCAGCAATGTCTCTTTCTCCAAGTAGTTCTATCTCTTGCCTTCTCCTTCAGGCCTTGATATCCACTTGAAGTTAATAGGTCATCCAGGATCATTTTTCTCTTTCTTCCTCTTGGTCTCTTTCTCTCAATCTTCCCCTGCAATACTTCCTTCATGTGATTTTCACCTCTCAGCACATGACCAATCCAGTTCTTTTTTCTTCTTCTAATGTTCTTTAATAAACTTCTCTCTTCCCCAATTTTTTCGAGAACTTTGTCATTAGTCACCTTGTCTGTCCATTTAATTTTCTCCATCCTCCTCCATAGCCACATTTCAAATGCTTCTAGCATCCCAGCATCTCTCTTTCTCAGAGTCCAAGTTTCTGAACCATACAAGGATATACTCCAAATGTAACATTTTATAAGTCTTTTTCTTAAATCAATATCCATCTGATTTGTGAACAAGTTTTTTCTGTTATAGTTTTTTCTGATAGTAGAAATACGAAAAACTTTTTTTAAACACATCAAAGACCACCGTTAAATGTAAATTACATTGGGTAATTACATCATCAATTATCAGAAGTCGAAGAACTACAGAATACATGAAAACTACAATTAATCTATCTAGTGGCATGCAAAGAAAGATACAAAAGCAATTTCAATAATTTTATAAGATTTATATGTGGGTTCAATACGGGCACATACGATATGCTATTATTATATGAAATAATATATCACAAAAAAATAAAACATTTTAAATATAAACTTCAGTAGTAATTATTAAAAATTGTCATGTACAAAAATATTACTATATTAATATTATAGAATATCAATAATTATAATTTATTTATCGTATGGCATTCAGTAGCCAGGAGATCGATTCTGATGTTGCCAGAATTTCTTTAGCGTAACCCACGATGCACCACAGGGGGCGAACTAGCTTTACACCGTGGAAACAGACAAAACACTGATGAAAAAAAGAATGAAATATCCAAGCCCGCGCCAGGATTCGAACCCAGATTCCGATATTGTTGCCTCTTGTCACACCGCCATCTAGACCACAAGACAATGCCGGAACGGTACAATAATTATATATTATAAATATATATAATATATTGTAAATCATATTAATTTTGTCTTCCAATTTAATACATATTCTTTACCCCTGACTATTCAGCAGAGATCCCGGCCCCGAACGTTGGCTTCATCAGACAAATAATATAGTTATCTTAAGTACTATTACAAAGCGAAAAATCTGTAAGTTTTGTTTGTTTGTTTGTCATTCAATCACGCCTCAACGGCGCAACGATCGGAATGAAATTTTGCATGCAGGTAGTCTAAGACACGGAGAACGACGTAGGCTACTTTTCATCCCGGTCGATCAATGAATAGAAAACTGCCTAACATGAAAAACTTCCGAAAACTGTCCGTAGATGGCGCCAGCGCAGTTTTCAATGAGTGCATTAAAAATTTTCCAAAAACTGCGATAGATGGCACTAGTTTTAGGAAAGTTTTAAATGCACTCATTGAAAACTGCGCTGGCGCCATCTATGGACAGTTTTGGGAAGTTTTCCATTGTTGGTCAATTTTTAAATCGAGCCACAGATCTCGATAAATATGCGATAAGGTTAATTAATATGGTTGGATTTCAATATTGTACTGAATGTCTTGTCTAAAATTTAAACTTTACATTAGGTTCAGTTCTAAGTTTCGATTTTTACTTTACTTCATGTAATTTGATTTTTCGAATTACTAATGCAAGGCTTTCGGAGCTAAGCGATGGTAGCCGGCTAATTTATAATAATTATTAAAAATTACTGCACTGTTAAAAATATTAAGATATTAATGTTATAGAATAACAATAATTTTTTATTATAGATAATAATTGTCTTCCAATTTATACTTATTCTGTGCCCCTGAGCAGAGACCCACTATCCGGAAGATTGACCTCATCAGCTAAATAATAATTTTATTTTTTCCTCTAAAAAGAAGACGATCTTCCAGGTCAATGCATCATAAAATGACAAGAATAAATACAGCTTATTTATGTTATGCGAGCATCAAAACATGATAAATGATTTATTATAGATTGACAAATAGATCAAGTGAAATCACATCGTTAAAAAAAAAATAGAGTAGTGCCATAAGTCATGAGCTACTTTATATAAAATAAATAAATAAAACAAATATCCTGCCGGCAGAGATTCATCATAGTCATTTATGAAAAGTAAACATTCCTAGACTCCTGTATCAGTATTTGATCGATTTTAACTTTAAATTGGTCGTCGGTTCTATTTTTAATGTAAATTTCTATGTTTTTAGTTCTGTGTGATCTAAAGACTGTCTATAAACTACCCATGCCTCAGCATTGCACACACACAAACGGCGCTTCATGTTTGACAAATTATTAAGCAATATCTAAAAATAAAGTACGAACTCAGTGTCGCAGCTACGAGTGATTATAAACGCTGTCCCGAGATCCTTTCCTTGAGGGCCGCTCCAAAACAAAGAAAAAGAAAATTTTTACTGATTTTGAGTATGGAATTTCATTTAATTGCCCCGTTTCTCACGGACACCCGAGATCAACGCGCCCAATTCGTATCCCATAATTACGCTTATATGTAAGTTAATTGTAATTTTTTTGTAAATTTACGTATAGAACTGGACTGGAACACATGAGCTCTATTTACAATCAGAACTCCTCGGTTATCCCTCGAATATTCAAACTCGTTTGGAATTTTAATAGTAAATAATATGACAGTAACTGACCACTCGAACTCCCATAAATCGTCATAAGATCACTGAGACATACTTCCTTGAAAACTTCGCATTTTCTGGGATAATTTTACAGAAAAATTTCCTTTGTCTTGTAGCTGTACAAATTTAGAAGCTATAAATGAGCTCGTTTGATTAAAATCATCAAGTCACGTTAATACGAAGGAAATGCAAAAAAAATGACAAAGATCGGTAAAGACTGCTTTACATTTGCCATTGAACTAAGCAACATCCATCGCAAAGTAAGTGACGATTGCTAAAGAAATAGAGAAGCTTTAAAGCTCCGTCTTACATAAAATACTCCATCAATACTCCATCATCATGATGAAATTCCAAAGAACTTGTAGCATTTTAAATTTAATGCTGTTGTAACTATGTCTTCCTGATGAAAAAAAACCATTGTTTCATATAAAGTCATCTATTTATCGCCTCAAAATATGCCACAGAATATTTTATTAATGAAATAAAAATGTCTGTTCTGCTTTTTGTAAATTCTTTGTTGTTTAGTCTCGATTTTTCTCAATGAAATAAAAAAAAATCCACTGTTGGGAAACTATAATGAGTCTGTCAGAGTTTTAAGCTAGAATTTGGTTAAAGAGTTCTGTTATTCGGAAAAAAAAATTATGAAAAACTGACCTTTAGTAGTCATCTTTTAGTGAATGTTAATTTTAAAATCAGTAACTTCGATTGAACTGCATCACTACAATTGAACTACAAGTTTATATTTCTCAACACCAGGTGCGCTGATAAAGGCAAATTAAGGTAGTTTCTATTTTTTTATTTTTTTTTTAATTCAAGTAGTGTGGGAGCGAAAGCAAATAGTATTTTTCTTTACAGTCACATATAGAGTCTCTCTTTCCAAATAATAATTTGATTATTGCTATTTACTAAAAACAAAACATGAATAAATTTTGAATATATGTTTTAAGCAACATTGCCTGTTCTTGTATTGGAAGTTGTTAATTAGAATCATTTATTTAAGCAAGATTTCTAAAAAAAAAAATATTATAAATTTAGATTTTGCACCTTTATGAAGTTTTGTTTAGATATTACAATGCGAGATAGTTTAAGAAAAAAAGCAGATTCTAACTTATAATAATACTTATAATATATAGGGTGTTTCGGAAATGGTAGACAAAGCGAAGAGATAGAGTTCCAAAGGTCATTTTGAGTCGAAAATGTTCTATGATATTTTGTTGTAGTAGTTTTAGAGTTAGGAAATGAATGCTATAGAATGGTCCTTAATCAAAGAAAGCTCAGTTCACATTAAGAAGTGTAAGTAAATAAGGTAAAGGTTTATTATAAAAAGAATCCGGATAACAAATGTCATGACTGAAAACAAGTATGATAATTAAAGAAAATGTCTTATTTACTTACAGGTCCTAATGTGAACTGAGCTTTCTTTGATTAGGGACCATTCCCAAAGAATTCATTTTCTACGTCTAAAACTACGACCCGTAGAATAAAATGTCAACATTATCGACTCAAAATGCTGTATCTCTATGCTTTGTCTACCATTTCCGAAACACCCTGTATAGTGTATAATAATATTTATCGTCACTTATGGTAGTTCTATAAATTGTATCTTCATTTTATTATTCCTAACTTCTTTGACGAGAAACACCTTTTTATTAGGAATATTTTTCTTCCACGTGGATTCTTCCAATCCTCTGGGAGCTAAATACAGAGTTTGTTTCTTTGACAGACTGATGGTCGTAGGAGCCATTATCTCCTGTACCAGTCATTCACGGATATGAACGTGAGGTAGATGAAAATTGCTAGGGTTTTTTTTTTTGCTACTCTTAATTAACTGAGCATGCGTAGTCTTAGTAATACGCTTGAACGTTTTGCGCCTTTGTTGTCTTTTGTCATCTTGTCTGTGTTCACTTGTTTATTTATATGCATCACGTTAAAACGACCAGACCGATTTCCTTAACATTAGGAACGTAGCTTACTTATGGCCCAATTTAATACATAGTAGACTACATTTATTTTGGTCTCCATCCCAAAGAAATTATCGCCGAAAGTCCTTGATAAAATGACTGGGCTGATTTCTCTAAAATTAAGTACAATACTTATTTATGATTAAACTTTAAATATAAGGTACAATTTTCTTAGTCTCCACTCAGATTTCCCTCCACCCTTCAGTCGTAAAATTTCACCCTCCAGTACTGATTGTTAAGTCCCCGTTTTGTGATGAACATTCTAACGTAAATCTAGTACTAAAAAACATTTCATTTAGATAAAGAAAGTCATCTATTTCTACCATATTTCTTAAAATGGGATCATGTATCATTCCCCAAAGGCATTCGATTTTAAACCAGTCCCAATTGACTTTTAATTACCTGAACCAAAGCGTCACAGGCGTAGTAGAGGAGGGCCGAGGGTCCTTGCTTCTCCTCCTACTCGAAATTTGTAGAGTAGGCCTATTTTTTTAATTTTTTTTTTTTTAGCTGCAGAGATCGGTTTCCTAACTTGGCCCACCCCGAAATAAAATTCTACATGCAGGATGATTCAAAATCCCCTAAACTTTAAAGGTAGGACAGGAATACAAAACAAACCGTATTCATAGTGGAATGTATGTCCGCAAACGATAGCAGTAAGGTACACCAAGGTAATAAGGTTCAAAAATAAAAAACAACAGGTAAGATAGACAACATGTTTATTATCCTTATGTTTACGATATGAATTGTAAGGTATACACTTACAGGATCACATAAGATGCTCAAAGTTCCTTCCACCAACAGAAATACACGCCTTACAACGTCGATGCCTGGATTGCCGAGCAAGTGCAAAAATGTGAGACCTTTCGCAGACACATCCAGCTGCCATTCATGCGACGAGGTCAGCGTGAGAGGCAATGGGGGTCTCGTACACGATGCCTTTGAGGTAACCCCAGAGGAACAAATCAATGCAGGACAAGTTCGGGTGACGTTTGCGAACATACATTCCACTATGAATGCGGCTTGTTTTTGTATTCTTGACGTATCTTTAAAGTTTGTACACGAAATTTTGAATCACCCTGTGTATAGAATTAGGAATATCTTTAGTATCAGATAATTTTATGAATTTTGCTGATTGCGTAAATTAAACTCATTCCAGCCAACGACATTCTGAAGTTTATTATTTTCACAAAAATTAATAGACTAAATCCAAATTTGATGAAAAATGTTAGATACTAGGTAATGATTCATAGATAAAACAGTGAATGAAAAAAATGAAGTAAAAGTTTTCAAAACAAAGAGTTTCTAACCAGAAAAAATAAAGTACATCTGTTGTGAATTTAATCATTTCTTCGGCAACAGTCCTGATCTAGAGCCTAACATCTTCTTTAAGCTACCGTTCACTTTACAAGCGATACATTATGTGCATTGTCAAGTATAGACATTGCCATTGTCTGCATAGACAAATAATGTATGGAACACACAGTATCTTACAATGGCAGATCCTGTGATAGTTTTGACTCAAAGATGTTAAATACCGCAGGGAGTCTGTGGACTGTGTTCGGAAACACATTAGGGGGAGGAGGAAGTCAGTTTAGACGATTTGGAAGTCTAAGTTCAGATCGTTCTATAAGTCTTAAAAATACAATTACAAATCTGAAAATTTAAAATATGACAGTTTAAATGTGAGTGAATCTTATTCTCCTATTCTGGATTTTTATATGATAACTGAATTAACTATATTTAAGCTCAAAACAGGTTAATCTTTCGAAAGTATTTGCATTGTATTAAATTATTTTAGCTTAAAAAAGCTCCCATTTCTGATTCATTGAATACATAAAGTAATAATCTATTCACTGAATTCAACATTTCTATTACTTTTCCAATAGTTGAATTTTAAAAAAATAAAAACTATAAATTTGATAGTTCGATTTATGATTTTTATTTTTTTTAAATTCAACTACTGGGAAGTAAAGAAAGTGTTGAATTGAGGGAGTAGATTGCTACTTTATTCACTCATAGAATCACAAATGGGAGCTTTTTTAAGCTAAAATAATTTAATAGCATGCAAATTCTTTCGAGAAATTAGTCTATTTTGAGACTTAAATGTAATTAATTTAGTTATCATATAAAAACCCCGATTAGGAGAATATAATTCACTCATATTTAAATTGTCATCTTTTAAATTTTAAGATTTTTAGTTGTATTTTAAACACTTACAGAATGATTTGAACTTAAACTTCCAAATCGTCCAAACTGACTTCCGCCTCCCCTTAGCACACTTTTCCTTCTGGATGTGTTCCACGTATTACGATGCTACCAAACTGTCGGTGAGGCTTCCGGATGTTATAACTCATTGCTGGTCACTTGCTTTACTGTTCTTTGCCGGGTTTCCTTATGAGAACTAGCGATCTTTGAAACTTCAAACAAAAAGCGAGATTCGTCGCTAAGGACTACTGGGAATGAATAACTATGCCGAAGGAAAGTCCTGACGATTCCGGACGATCATAATTACTGTAAATAGTCGTTGAATGCATCAGGTCGCCATATTGAGATATCTTGGTCCTATGATGGGGTTTTTTTCTGTAGCAATATTTTTCACCTTCTGTTGGTAAAAACAATGATCGAAGTGAGGCGTAAACTTAAGCCTCTCGCCAAATGAACCGAATTATTCCAAGTACACATGGAAATGCAGGTTGACAGTTTAATTAATAAAAATTCTTTATTTCTACATGTGTATTAGGGAAAAAGTCAACCGAAATTATTCGGAAAAAAATTAAATCCTTAAAAAAAAATTTGTATTAAATTTCATATTTAATTTGCTTATCATACGCAAGAAAGTTCATGATGAGATGTAAAGAAAACAAAAACTGCTTTTTCTTCAATCTTCATCTTAAAAAACGAATTGAAGCCACGAAAAGTTCATGGTGTTATCGCGGTCATAAAAATACTAAGCTTTCTAATATCTTAATAAAATTGTAGAATTGTATTTGCTGTATTTTTACAAAAAAAAAATTCTAAGGTTGTAACTTTTACTCAAAAGATCATTACGTGATTTATCCAAATTATTTTAATAATTTTTATAAAAACCAGATGAAAACCTTGTAAGTTTAAACTGAATATTATAACATTTTTATTGTTCCATTCAACCAAAATAAAAATTGAATGATCCAGATTTTCTAAAGACAGCATGTTTTGTGTCTTAGAAAGAAAACAATTTCAATGAATATAATTGATTTCACAATTCATATTTAACCATAAATCCATTATCAAGTTATCTCCTATTAATTAAAATCACGGTTATTTTGTGGCCTGGTTTATTTCATTGTTTTTTCTAAGTTCAAGAGGTAAAATCTAATTTAGAGCAAATCACTGTGTGAATGTAATCCACTTTACTTTTCAAATAAAATAATAAAAGCAGTTCATACTGTTTAAATTAAATAAAAATGCAATTATAAATACGCTAATGAAATGAAGACAGTGATTATAACCTAAAAATAGGTTAAATTGAAGAATTATAGTTATTAATTTAGGCTTAAGAAATAAAATTTAAAAATAAATTTGTGAGCTATCTTTCTTTAAATTATTATTATTATTATTATTATTATAATTATTATTATTGATGTTTAAAATGAATCTTTTATAAAAAATGAAATAAAAAATGTTCTTAAAAGTGTTTTAGTATGATATAAATTAGACATTAAAAAAAAATAATCATAATTTTAATAATTATATAAATAAACTTACCGCCAGCTGAGTACAGCAAAACTAAGAAAGAGAAAGCAAGTATTAAAAAAAGTGCTGTCAGCATTTTTTATTACTTTCTCTTCCAAAAGTGACTCCAATCTGGGTTGTCTGCTCGTTAAAAAAAAACAAACGCGGGTGTTCGATGCCTAACTCTGCACAAGAGTAATATGTTTCCTCTCTTACATTTAACCGGAATAAAAACAAACGGAGAGTGATGATCCAAATAGCGAACTCTGGTGGATTCTGCGCGAACTAAGTCTATCAATGAACGCTACGAAGTAAATGGAAGCAAACTGGGGGAATCACAATTTAAGTTTCGCAGGAAGTGATAAATTACCTACGATTTGTTACAGTGAACCAAAAAACCTTGTCGATAATGGGCTCTGCAATAACAAACACCTGGCTTCGATTCGGCCGTAAATAATTTACACAGAAATATTTCGAAAAATATTTATTTCGTGTGACATCACTTCTTAGCAAAAAAAAAAGAAACAGAAACAATATAAAAAGAAAGTTTCTTATTTCAAATGAAAAGAAATATATTTATTCTTATCTATAAATAACTGAAATTCCATTCTGGAATGAATCATTAATTATAAATGTTACATTAATGTAATTCTGATCAGTAAAAACCTCTTAACATTATCTTAATTCTAATTTAAATAACATTGGATTAAATATTCTAATGATTTTAATTTAATAAACATAATTAAATATTCTATTCTAATTCAGAATTACATTTGGAATTATAACAATTTATAATAATAATTAATTAATGTACTTAAGTAGCCCATCAATAATAAACTCAATAAACAATAAAATATTTTTTTTAATAATTAATTTTAATTACTTTATGATTTATAATCTGTAATTATAGTACGATTTCACTAATAATAATAATAATCAAAATTTATTTAAGTCCTTTTAGAATCAGATTTTAAATTGCGATGTTTTATTATTATTTTTTTAAATAAAAGATGATTAATGTATTATAAATAAATTCTTACTAAAAAGTATTTTTCGTGTTTCCGAAACATATTTTTTTTTTTATTTTAAATAAAGCAGTTTACACGGCAAAATACTCGAAAAATAGCTTGAGTGTGGGTGACGGAATGAATTTTTTTTCAAAATTAAATTAATATCTGCTTTATTAATTAATTATTTCATTTATTAATAATAAATTACTAGCGCAATTTTATAATATTAAATAACATCATTGTTGGATTGATTATTTAGATTCATAATTATTTTAATACTTTCAATTAATTATTTAATCTATTTATAGTATCAAATTTTATTAGTATATTTTAAATTAATTTTTATGATAATTGAAACTAAATCTTATAAAGCAGACGAAAATAAAAAGATTTTGAAAAATTAAAAAAGCACAGATGCTAGTTAAATAAATGCGAATGCTTAGAAATCTGTTTATAAATTTAATTTCTTTAAATAATATTTAAAATTTTAATTTTTAATATTTAATAAATATTAATATTAATTAAAAAATTAATTTTTTGTTAAATATTAAAAATTAAAACTTGTTTTGCGTTTAGATTAGAATGAGGCTTATTTCCTGAAAATGGACTTGTTTTTTTATAGATATTAAAAAGAAATTAATTAAAATTGCAGTCCCGATTATCCGAGTTAATGTGGACCAAGACTAACTCGGATAACTCGGTTAAACCGAAAATTGTAAAGAAAACAAATCGTCTAGGTTTAAATGTATATTTTAACAAAATACAAAAGTTATACAGATACACCACATGCAATTCATATTGAAAGAGTTCTTTCATTTAAAAAAGTCCTTAATTGTTTTTGTTTTTTTTGTTTTACGTTACTTTTTTCTGCAGCAATGTTTCGGCATTTTTTTAAGGATAATCCAGGATTGTTGGTGTCGAAACCATTCCCCGATTCCAGGTAAGGGGTCATATGACTAGACGAACGAAGATTAATTTGCGAAACAAAAATCCTAGAAATATTTGATAGTTCGGTTAAAGCGGAAACTCGGATAATCGGGGTTTTGCTGTACTTAGAAAAAATTAATAAATTTGAAGAAAAGTATAAAATACAGATGTTGAAATTTTTTTTAAATAACTTTTGCTTTTGATGTTGAACCTTAATCTTCTAGTTTAATTATTAGAAATGGTCATACTTTTATTTATTACAAAAGAAAACAAACTTTTCTTATTGTTATTTTGTAATACGTACAAAAATAACAAAGGTCATTACAAAACGCCACCGTTTGACTATTTCTTTAGCAAGTATTAATAAAGTCCTTTCTTTTGTTTTCTATTTTATTTGTACATTTTCTTTTATTTTATTTTAATTAATTAATTAATTTTTTTTGGAAATATGTGCCTAAAAAGCATTTTTTATTCAATTTCTCCACAAGAATATTAAAATGTACATGTTCCAGAAAGGATGAGAAAACTATTATATAGCTTAATATATATAACTCTAAGTAATTCGGTTATTTACATGTAATGAATATGTATAAATTTCTACATACTTTTTATTAACTCTTAATCTATCTTTTAAATGTAATTAAAATGAGACAAATTCTTTCTTCTGGTTCCTTTGGTTTCTCTTAAGGTCAAGGCTGTCATCTTCTCTTAATTACTTTGAGCTGCAAAATTAATTATACTAATGAGTAATATTAGGTTTTCATTAACTAATTAGCTAATAATAAGTGCAATTAAAAATCCCAAAAATGCAATTTGAAAGAATAAAAAAAAAACACGTTATTTTTATTATCATGTATTTTGTTGATAAAGTTAAAAATATCTGACTAGTAAATCCTGTATCTGCATTCTTATCCATCTAACCGCTTATTATCATTCATATCATAGAAATATTTTGATGAGAGTCATGCAAATGATTTAGAATAGCTCTCTACACATATATTTTCATTCTTTCTTTACACCTCTTAATGTTATAATATTGATTTGATTTCTTTCTGTAGTTGATTTTATTTCAGGTTCAAATGCAGGGCAATCAGTTTTCCTTGTTCACGATACTTACCTTTTCTTTTTTACCGTCTCCATTTCAGTGGTAGCGTCACAACTTACGTCACAGTTCAAACAGCCTGTTGCTAGGCTCGGCCGCCAACAATGATAAAATTATTTATTTTTCTGTGATCCTTCTTTTGAAATGAGTTTCAGTCCTTTGCTAGAGAGTGGCTTTTGAGTAAACAAAGCAGAAGCTCTCGACATCGGGTGCACAGTGATCTATGGCAGTCTGAACCTCAAAAATATACATAAATACACCTGTCTTAATATTTCTCCGAAAATTCACAAAAATAAGGGGAGAAAAAAACCCTTAGGTGGGCTTTCTTGAAGTCTTAAAAAATGCGTTCTGATAATTTTCAAGAAAATTTAAATGATTCCTACGGTGGTTTTAAATCTAAATGCACATGTTCGTCCATCTGTTCACCTGTAGCCAAAGCTCAAAACTATTTATCTCAGGAACCTGAAACTCTAAGGATAGATTTACATTTTTAAAAGGAAGATGCTATTTGATAAATATCGGCGTTACAGGTAAGTAGTTATGGCCTCACGTTCAATAATCATGAATTGAAGATTTTAAGAATTTAATTTAAAACGATGAAATTTATAGAGAAAACTGATTACCAATTGAATTGTATGCTATAAATTGACCCGTTGATGACCTTTGGAAGAAAACCGCCATTACAGAAACCTCCCAACTGTGCTGGTATCACGAGATTAAACACCTTATTTCTTAGGAAAGAGTTCTGTTATGTCTTTTTGAAAAGCAGCTATGAGGATATTTGAAAGTTCCCTTACTTTATATATTTTTCTACACATATTAAAGCAAATTGAAATATCTGAGAATAATATTCCTGGAGAAGAATTTTCACGGCAATTGTTTAGGCAGTGCCTCCACTAAGGTTATTATCTCAGTAACTGAAAAGTCACTCCCTATTTTGAAATGTTATTGTATTCATTACATCCACGTAAAGTGGATCCACGCGTAAAGTGAATTCCACGTAAAGTGGATCACATAAAATGAATTCTACGAAAAGTGAATTTTGTTAATTTCACTTAAATTATCAGAATAATCTTCGATTCCAGCATTCTCCAAATACTTTTGATAGCTGATTGATAGATTTACGATGGATATATTTAAGAAATCGCTGCTCTATTAACAAGACACCAGAAAATCTGTTTTCAGTAATGTATCGGCAAGTTTTCTTTATTGCAGTACTGTAGCAAAGAAAATAAATAAATAAATAAAATAAAATATTTTATATATCTTCCAATGTTCTTTCCTTCCTTTCATCGACTTTGGCCAACTATGGACCATAGGCTAGCCCTACCTGACAACGTCAGGGTGAGGCTAGGAAATTCAAGAAGGGGGACGAGATTTACATCCCATCAAGAAATAACCCTGAGATAGTAAGTCCCAGGGGAGAAACGGACGAAACACAGAAGAAGAAAGAAACAGCCATGCCCACGCCGGGATTCGAACCCAGGTTCCAACACAACAGCCACATGGCAGACCGCCGTCTAGAAATGTCCTTTATTACACGTTTATTTTGTTTTTGGTTTCTCTGTTAGATCTTATTTTATTGAATAAACCATAGGCTAAACATAGGTCACATTCTTATACAAATGTACATATTCTGTAAGAAATGCAATAGAAATAATCAGAAAATAACTATTACTGTAAATTATGCGACAAAAATTGTTGTTACTACCCCTAAGATAAAACTTAGGAAATTATAACTTAGTGGTCACAAAAAATCACTTGAAAATTCAGTATTATTGTTAGTCTTATACTCTTTTTTAACTTTGTATTAAAAATATCTGGAAATTTTTAAATTTCTCACTATTGCAAAATCTTTTTTTTTTTTTAATGAGAATACATTAGTTTTTAAAACTCATAAGATATCATTGCAATATTATTAATAGAAATAGCCCCTTTTTTTAAATGTATTATAAGGTTTTAGATAGATAAAAAAAAAGGAATGTGGAACAAGAGAGTAAATATTTTTTGAAACTTCCCAAGTTTATTTGTTTTATTATTTACTTCCACTGATAGTTTTGTAAAAAGAAATCCTTTCAATAGATGATTATCACTGGTTCTAAAAAGGGTTAATCTTGATTACATTTGCAAAAAAGGGAAGGATGAAGCATTAACATAGATTTTAGAAAAATGCACTGGAATAGAACTACAATTTCATTGAAAACTTTTAGTTATGTCTTCACTTTCTTTATTGTAAATAAAAGGATTTAAATTTAAAAAAAAAAAGAACTAACGGAATATAGAAACTTCTTGAACATAATAAAAATATAATGTAAGGCAAAAACAATAGGAATTTTTCTTTTTTTTTTTTTTTTTTTTTTTTTTCTAAATACTCCGAATTCTTTCAAGAACAACATAATTTTCAAACAACAACTTATTCGAATTCCATCTATACAATAATATTATAACAAAATTTCTGCAATCTAAAGAAGCAACAGTTATTAACTCAAAACTCATCGTATATTTATTTATTTATTTATTTATTTATTTATTTATTTATTTATTTTTCATTTATTTAATTTTTTATTTATTTTTTATTTATTTATTTATCTGTTTGTTTATTTATCATATTTTGCACGGCTATTAAATATTTAACTTAGCACAATTAATTACATGATAAGAATTAATAATTAATTAATGAAACAAATTAATTTAATCTAATTATATTACGTTAAATTGTAGTTGCAATTACATCACATGAAAGGAAATGCGTCCATGTTATTGTATTTTGATCTAATACGTTAACGTAGCTGCAGCTGTTGGCAGAAACAGCGATTTTATTTATTGTACATTAGATCAAAATTACTCGACATGAAGCATTACTTTTTAGCGACCCATTTGGGAGCTATTGTGTTTGTTCTGTCCGTCCGTCTGCTCGTGTCTGTTCTCTCCTAACAACTCCCGAACGGAAGGTCGGCTCGACAAACGGACTTCACCATCGTATTCAGAGGCCCAAACGCGGTAGGAATGTGTTATTTATTTTTGCCCATCCGAAAAAATGAAGACACAGTCGACTGTTTGTTTCCTCAAGTTTGGGAATTTCATGTCCGACAACTACTGTCCCGATCGACTTGAGTTTAGAGTATCTACTATATAATCTATATTTTTATTCGACCGTCTCTACAACATTTTTCGGAAACAGTCGACTGTGTCGGCATTTTTCCCGATAGTCAGAAATAAAAAAAAAATATTCATTGTATAGTAGATACTCTAAACTGAAGCATTTCCAAATTTCAAGTCGATCGAGTCAGTAGTTGTCCAGGAAAAAAATCCCAAACTTCGCTTTTTTCCGGTGGACAATCGGCTGTCGTTGCGCGGCAGATCCTTCAAACGCTGCTTAGATGAATTAAAGGAGTTTAAGGTACTGTAAAATATTTAAAAAATTCAAATTAAATAAAACAAGAAATGAAATTCAGCACAAATCTAACCAAATTGCCTTTCTGGTTCGATTATCGGAAAGAAATCGGGAACTGCCGTTTCGTCCTACTTGGGACTCATCAGCCCGATCTCCGCCTTTCCCGACAAAAGACCCAGAAAGGCAAGATCCTTAAGTGGAGATCACCGTCACACCAGGCAGTGACCCTCGCAAAACAAAAAACATCGACAATAAATATAGTTTAGATTTTAATGGGTCGCCCTTAATGTTATGCTTAAGCACAATTTTTCTTTTTTACTTCTTATCCTTTACATTATTTTCGAAATAACTTAAATAAGAAACACAGAATTTTTAACACAAACAGTTAAGATAAGATATTAAGATTAAATAATTTGACAATACAACGAATTCAAATAGTAAAAAAATATTTACTTAGTGTATTTTAATTCATTTCCAGGCAGTTTTAAAATTTCTGTCATATTTCTTTTGTAAACAAACATATTTAGACACTTTAAATAAATAAAAATATTTCATAATAAGGATGAAATTAAGGCCACCATACATTGATGATTGAAAAAAAATTATGTACAACTAAAAATTACAGTAGTACTTTTGAGGTGGACATTGACAAGGGAGTGTAGTTCATCTCGAAAGTACTAGTGTAATTTTTAATTTGTACATAAATTTTTCAATCACCAATATGTGGTGGCCTTAATTTCATCACTATTATTAATATTACATACACACGTTAAATCTGCAAGTAAAAAATATTTCAATTAATATGTAATTCAGTTAGTCCTAATGGACTTGTAAATCTGTACGTTGCGCTAAGAACGTTTATATGAACGTTTATATGAACCTTTATATGAAGGATCAAATAATAAGAAAATTAAATTCTAATTGAACAAGTTTGTCTGTCTATCAGTCTGATCACGATAACCCTAACCTACTTTAATGCAGTCACCAAATGAAAGATCCATAGTGAGTTTTGTACTTATTGGATCCAGAAATAATAAGATAGGAGCAACAACAAAGAAAACTCTCCATACATTCAATCGTTTATCTACTAAAATTACGGTAGCTCGAAAACTCTATCCTAGGAACTGATACTTTTAATGATACATTTGTAATTAGAGTTGCTGATTTAAGAGTGAATTGGACCAAAAGAAACGGAGCGTGGATTAATAATAATAGTTAATGTACAGTATATTGTAATTATAAAGCATCAATATATGAAATTGAGACTTTGAAAATAATTGAGACTATTCACAGTTTGTTTTCGATAAATAATAGAATTTAAAATGTTTTAATTGATATTTTTAATTATGATTATATTCATTATAATTTAATAAGCTTTTAATCACAGAAAACACAATGATCCTCGAAATCTGTAAATAAGAATATAAAAATATTCTTATATATAACACTGAGCTGAGTTATGCTGGGTCGGGACTGAGCTGAAGAAGGTGGTGAAACCTGAAACGGCGTCGTCCTCAGT
>JAFIDM010000179.1:990933-1022612 GCA_023159025.1 Thereuonema tuberculata
TCAGCTCAGTGAAATTTTGTTGTTAGTTATTGTGTGTTATCTTATTTTTTCTTTGATGATATTAACATTGTACACACGTTAATTTTTATTTTTATTAAGAATATAAAAACAAATCAAAATAAAGAAATGGAATCATTGGATAAACAGAAATCTGGTCATAAGAGGATTTATACATAAATGATTAAAAGAAAAAAAAAAGCCTATGCACCATCACTAATCCGGCATCACTGCGACCTGTAAATGGTACAGGTAATTCTGTTGACTCACACATGAAAGTTCATCACTGTCGCTTCCAAAGTGAAGAGCTGAAATTTGCAACTAAGTACATTTTACATGTCTTCATATCAATAGTCACGCCAAGAACGTAACAATGTTTATGCATGAAGTAGCGCCACCAAACATGTAGCGGCAGGTTGTTGCGGCAACACGGGAAATTTGAAATTACGCTACCCGAAATTAGTGCCGGATTAGTGATTGCCAGATTTGTGATGGTGTACTGTAATAGATCGAAATCAATAAGTTCAGAAGTTAATGAGCCTTACGGCGTTACTAATATCTTGTTTCAAGTTTATTAGGCTCTCATCAGTCAGGGCTACTCAGAGTATAAAGGCTTAAAATGTACGAAAGCAAATGAACAGGGTATCACTGGCCTGATGAAAGATTAACAAACTCGATACAATTGTCTCAGGGTCTCATTTACGCTTAAAGTCATTGTAATTTATAAAATTATTCATTTCCATTTCACTTCTTAGCAAAAGCCATTTTGTGGCAAGCGTTAAACTGGATATAATTCCGTTTTTTAATGTTTTGTTTATTTCCTTAACTCTAGTCTTTGAGGTGATTTTATTTGCTAAGATTAAACTGCCTTATTCTTGTACGCCTTGGCTTCTGCACACTGAAATAACCTTGACTGATGAGAGCCTTCAAAGCCCTTGTTTCAGTAAGATTAAGAACGTGTTTTTGTATGTTTTTTTGAGTATCAAACATTTTACACTTGGAAAATTAAGTATCAGAAAATCTAAGATACATCTAAGATAAATACGTAGGTCTGGTGATCCAGTGCTTTAAGCACAGCGTTGGTTGTTTGCTGCGAGCTGGAAGAGCAGGGTTTTCCTGTTGAAGTCGAAGAGGTTTTTTTTTTTTTTTCAAGGGTATATATAGTCCAGACAGGTCTTAGAACTCACACAACCTTACATTAAATGGAACCGGATTTCTTTTCCGATAATAAAGTCTGGAGAGCGTCGGACTGGCCTACCGATGCCTACTTTTCATCCCCATGGTTGGGAATCTTACATATAACGACAGGGCCTGAATGGTCCCGTATGGCCTGCTCTGGATCCTTTTAACTTTACCTATACAAGAAAAGTGTATAACATTGCAAAGCCAAGTTATGCAGGACTGTTTTCTTGAATAAAAATATAGTGAGATTGAAAAAAAAAAAGAGGAAACGATACAACAGAGAGCAGGAATAAAATACAGTAGAAATGAAGGTAGAATTATAGGATCATACGGGACACAACAAAACAAAAAAAATTATGAAACAAAAAAAAAAAAAGAAAAAGAAATTAAAACGCCAACAAATTTAGGGTAGTTAATTTTTTATTAAATAATTATAAAACCCAAAATCATATAATTTTACAATGTATTAAATACACTAATCAATAAATATATAAATCATTTCTAAAATTAAAAAAATATTAGATGATCCACAGTAAAAAACTTGAAAATGCAATATGAATTATCCAAAATTTTATTTAATATAACTATTATATCTGTAATTTTATTTAACGTAACTATTACATTTGTAACCTTGTGTCATTATATTTATTTTCACCCACAATTAACTTAACAATTAATACAATAATTTATTTATTTCTATTTCTTATTAACCTACTTTTGTGTGATGAAATTAATGAAATATTCATATTCTACAAATGGATATAAGAATTAAAATGAAGGTCTCTCTCTCTCTATAGTAGCCCAAATGGTGTCATCTGCTGTAGAACTGCACTCCTATAAATCATGCTTTGTGTTTCTAGAAAGTTCTAAGGTCGCAGAGAAAGTTGCAGCTCGTAAATATTGGTGCCCCCTAAATAATTTATAAATTCGAGGATATTTATTGATTGCTAATGTAATAAGTATTTAATAATATTAAATACTTTTTTTTTGAAAGTAAAATAACTAAAAATCAAAAAAAAAAAAATCTCTCAATTTCATCAATTATTCTTAGCCTCATTAAACCTTTTGAACCTTTGCTAAAAATATTAGTGATATTAATTTTAAATTAAGAAAAAAAATATCACAACTGGACAGTAAATATGATTTTGCACTTTGGGCCAACATCAACGGGAATCCTGAACAGCTGTTTCACCCTTACCAGGAATCATCAGCAGAATTTACCTTTGATAAAACTGCGCGAAAGCATATTTACTGTCCAGTTGTGCTTGTTTGTTTTGGGTTTTTTTCTTGATATATGTTATTGACGTTAAATTTTGCTTTTCCTTGCACTTACGATGTTTTTCTTGTTATAATTAAATTCCGTAATGCCTTTCAGTGAAAGGACAAGGGATTAATATTGTGGATTTCATAGGATTATTGTTTTATTTGATTGTTTTTGTTCTAGGGGGCCATTTCCGGGGGCGATAATGGTTTCCCTTTAACTTTCGCACAGTCTGAGCCTAACATCAGAGGTAAATTATGCTGATGATTCCTAATAATTATGAAACAGCTGTTCAGGATTTCCGTTGATGTTGGCTCAGAGTGCGAAAGCATATTTACTGACTGTCCAGTGGTGCTTGTTTTTGTTTTGTTTTTTTCTTAATTTATAAATTATTACGGACGTTAAATTTTGCTTTTGCTATTAATTTTCGTTTCAGATTTTTTTTTTATAATATTTTTAGAATTCTATAAATAACTTCCTACTGATTTAGATCTGTTTAAAAAATCTATTTTGTCTGTTATTCTCTCCACATCTATCCCTTTAAAACGATAAAAAAAAAATCTTTTTTATATCAGTTTGTTTATATATAAAAAAAAAGTATTTTTTAATCATGTTATAAAAAAAAGTATTTCTATATCATTTTATATAAAAAAAATATTTTTAATATCATTTTGTATAAAAAAATCAATAACAAAATTATCTGCTTAAGAGACTTCCCCCCCCCCCCCCCCAAAAAAAAAATTTTTTTTTTTTTTGCTATCCTGATGTTTATCAATTGTTCAGTTTTAAAGAAGAATTAAAGTTTTATATATACTAACATTAAGCCTACAAATAAGCTTTCAAAAATTTACAGTTTTAAAAAAAATTCAGTATTGTGTTGAAAAAGCAAGTTAATAAATGTATAATGTATAAGCCTGTATTGGAATTTAAGAGATTGTCTCAATCGCAATAGAATAGAATAGAAAAAAATTTCTATCAAATGCAATAAATCAGCTGGGAGGAGGGAGGGGTGGCAGATAAAGGAATCTATATTACTAAAATCTTTTATTTCTCTGTCTATCTGTCTTTCCCGCGGAATTATTAATTATTATTAGATTCTCTTGCTGAGAAAGTCAGATTATAAAATTTTCTTTTTTTTCGCCTTGCATGGGATTCGAAGCGAGAACCTTCGTTCTTGCAGTCAGGAACGCTAACCATTGTACTACTGCTGGCCCCCCAATATCTAATCCTACTTTTATTCTATTTGTTCGGCCGCTATGAATAATGAGTTCATTCAAAAAGGAATAAAATTTCATTAAAATAGCCAACTAATTCGATACCTATGTAAAAAGTTTTCCCCTATACTTAAAAAACGTTAAAAAATATAAAAAATAACGACGCACGTTTCGAAATCTCGTCAGAGCGGTTTCTTTCTCAAGTTGTATTAAAAAAAAACCTACCTTCAGCGATCCTCCCTAAATGGGATTCGTTAGATAAAATATTTTATCTAACATTTATACATCTAACATTTATACATTTTATCTAACGAATCCCAATTAGGAAGGATCGTTCAAGGTAAGGGTTTTTTTTAATACAACTTGAGAAAGAAACTGCTCTGACGAGGTTTCGAAACGTGCGTCGTTATTTTATATATTTTTTAACGTTTTTTAAGTATTGGGGAAACTTTTTACATAGGTGTTGAATAGTTGGCTAATTTAATTATTTCTACGGCACGTTAAAGAATTTCATTGTGAATAAAATATCACTTTTTGCCTTAACCGCTTGGAATCGATTCTTCTTGGATTATCTCATACTTACCAGGGGGAGAGACAGGAGGATGGCCTGGTACTTTAAATCATCCTTTTTAAAATAGTTAGTTTTTGTTTGAATGGATTAGTAGGATGCTTTCTTTATTTTTTGGTTGGATTGAATGAGTTTTAAATCGAGTGCCATAAACGCAGAATTAACAATCAATCTTGGGCATGAATCCAATTGGAAAAAAAGACAATTTTACTTAAAGATAGTAACAGATTTCGTCTACAACTAAGGGAATCTGTAAACATTTATCAAAAAGGAAATAACTTGAAGCAAAAGTCCACGACAACTTACGAGACAGCTATGGAAATTGTGAGTAACCAAATCACCCGAAGAAGACCAATATCCTTCGGCCAACGAACTGATTTCAAAACTAAGAAAAGTCAAGGGTTTCATGATGGTTTTGCCAATATTATAATTTTAATTTTTTTCTTGCATTTTTTTAAAAATCCGGTAAATTTTATATTGACATTCATATCCTTTTATTTCAAGAACTTCACAGTTTATTTAGCATAAAAGCTTATATTAAATATGCGATTTTTTTTTCTTTTTAATAACTTAATTATTACTATTCAACGCTGTTAGCCTAATAGAATCTTAACAAAACATTGCATTTACAGAATTGTAGATTAAAATAATAATGAATAAGGAAAAGGGTTACATCAAATGCACAGTTTCAGTTTTATTTATCAATCATCAGCAGCCGAAGCAACTCTTTAATCTCAGGATCAAATTGAGCAGATTATCTTCATTACTTATTACCTGAAGATTTTGTCAGCAACAAAGATTTCCTTTCGAGAATAAAGCTCAATAACGTTTCTTCAAATGCGTGAAAGATGATACGTATCGTAGTCCTGAAAGCTTTGTAGTGATGTTTGACTGTCGATAATTTTCATCAAGCCTCAGCCTGAAATTATACAAGAACTTATGTCGATAACAACGTCAGTTTGACATTGGCGTAAATAGACTGAGAAGGATTATCAGTGCAAAGTATACAAGAAACATTTTACATAGTTTATCTCGATTGAGAATATGCAAACTGATTCTTTTCCCAGATTTAATCAGAAAGAAGCCGTGACTGAATACTAAAACAGATATAGTTTAATACATCGTCATTATCTAAAATCGATATCTTATGACAAATCAATTTTGTACTATGATATTAGAAACATTACTTTTACAATCAAATTCTCAATATAAGGTGATACCATTGTTAATATAAGAGTTCAGTTATGGACTATTTTTCTGAGGCGAAGTGGCAAACCATAATACATTTCTGTAACTTATATAATGCTATCTCCGTAAATTGTCGCGTAGTGTAGTAAGCTTTTCTGCAGACGAAATAAGAAATTATTTAAAAAAAAAAATAAGATACTAAATCCATTCCATAAATATTTGTTGATAAGGCCAAACTACATTTATAGGAAAAAATATCACTGAAATATATTTTATATTTTGAATGCTTAATATATTTGTGGTTGTTGTTATTATTATTTTTTTTAAAAAAAAGACGGAATACTTATTGAAATAGAATCTTTTGATTCCTGTATCAAAAGGTAATAAAAAAAATCAATAACAAAAAAAAATTGTCATTTAGAAATTTTTTCGACGCTTGTTTATTCGATTGCAACTGTATTTTATTGCTGAGACATCAAAGAAGAAGATTAATGAGATACTTAAATTATAAATGAATAGGGAAGGTGTCACGAAGCACCATCATTAACAGTCAACTGGTACAGATTTACTATCGCTGTAAAACATCATCACAAAGCGAGGGTGGCTAATCCTGTACTTTATGAGGTTTTTTTGCCTTAATTCCATCAACCCCAAACTTAGTTCAATGGGACGCTGGGTTTAATTGAATCTATTTTATATTTTTGTAGGAGGGAAATTTGACAGCTATTACTAAATAGATATTTCATTTTGATTGATTGAATAAATCAAACAAAACAAGTTCGATACGAGTTTAAAATTAAAACAAGGACATGTTAAACGTCCTTTTTTTTTATATCCGCATGGATACGGTAGGATATAAACATAAGAGTGTGCTTTAGATTTTGTGTATTATGTTTATATTTCGTCTTAATCATCGGAATAAAAGAAAAAAAGGGAGGGAAAGGGTTTCGAATAAAACTAATTTAAAATGGAATTTAAATGGAAGACACATAGCCATTGTCCATCTACCTGTGCTAAGGTAACACAAATTACATCTTCGGAAGCTGAAATTTTAGGTTTATAGGTTGTTGTAATATATATGTATATTGGGTTGGCCAAAAAGTTCGTTCAGTTTTTTTACGTAAGTTGGCTCTAGTAGCGCTTAGGTGTCTTTAACGTCATTTTGTTAGATTGTACTGTGACAGCTGTTATATCAGCATGCATTTAAGATCAAAACTGATCAAAATTGGTGAATTTTGTGTCGCCAATTTAATATTGAAGATGAAAGACAATAAGCACGCAAGACCGCATTTTTCTTTGATGACCAGGTAAAAACTGTTACAGCTTGATTGGGAAGTTCTGATTCATCCGTCCTATTCACCAGACATTGCACCTTCGGATTTCCAGTTATTTCGGTCTTTACAAAATTCAATGTACAAAATTCAATTCCCTGGAAGACACCAAAAGCAATTGGAACATTTCTTTGCTCAAAAAGATAAAAAGTTGTGGAAAGATGGAATTACGAAGTTGCCTGAAAGATGGCAGAAGGTAGTGGAACAAACCGTTGAAGAAGTTCAATAAAAATATTGGTGAAAATGAAATATGTGTCTTTTATTTTTACTTAAAAACCGAAGGAACTTTTTGGCCAACCCCAATATTTATTATTGTGTAATTAATAAACATCCCTTGTATTAATCACTGCCACATGGTTTAACATTTGGTGTAACATTCATAGCCTCCCTTAGTATGATCGGAGAGAGAAGAAGGGTTTGGAAGAAAACAGGTTTACAATGTATTTTTAAGTTAAATGTAATTCACGTTGTCCATCCATTTGTGTTCATTATAATAAATATTAAAAGCTTAAAATTTCCTATAATTGTCTTCTGGTAAAACCAATTAGACCTTACAACAAGAAAATTCGAAGTTTTGGTAAATTTCACTTTTTATTTAGCTGCCAACTTTATATACATTCATTCTAGTTTGTGTCAACAACAAGAAAAGGATAAACAAAAAATTCAGTTAGGATTCTGAAACATCTGCATCTAAAGAACCGAAAATAAAAGTTCAAATAGATAACGAGTCTTATCCTCTTAGTAAGCATTCAGTTTTTCTAAGTAAATACATTCTTATATCGAAAGGCGTTATTATTTATTCTTGTGCAGCCTTGTTTTCTGTTTTGAATAGTTTTCTGCACGTTAAATTTTTTTATTTGGGTTAATTTACCTTTTTAGTTGTTTGTTTCTTTACAATCAAAAAGCCTTTTAACCATATTAAATTTTAAGAAAAAGGTTTTTTTGGGTGCAATACAACATTA
This sequence comes from Thereuonema tuberculata, assembly GCA_023159025.1. Classification (NCBI taxonomy): domain Eukaryota; kingdom Metazoa; phylum Arthropoda; class Chilopoda; order Scutigeromorpha; family Scutigeridae; genus Thereuonema; species Thereuonema tuberculata. Next base: position 998,637 of record JAFIDM010000179.1, read on the forward strand.
ATTTTTTACTAGTCGGGTATTGTCGCTTTGCTCCGGAACCCTTGCATACATAGCATAAAAAAAAAAAACTTTATTTAGTTAGCAAATTAATATCGAGATCGGAAAATATACGAGTTCCCAGCCCGTTGTGGCCTTCTCCGAATAACTCAGATGTATTGCGGGTTGGCGCCACATATCTATATATCGATAAGGCAACTTTAAAGCGAAATATAAATCATCTTTATTCCCTATCCCGTGCGAATTTCGAAAAATCCGGCCTTATTTTTTGTCTACATCATAAAGGGAACCTCTGTGCAACATTTCAGCTTCCTAGGTCCAAGGGTTTTGGCTGGACGTTGATGAGTCAGTGAGTGAGTGAGTCAGGACTTTTCTTTTTATACATGTAGATTGTTGGTTGCTGTTTTTGGGGGTCACTGTCGGATGCGGGGGTGACTTCCACTTAATTTCACGCCTTTAGGTCCATTTATACTATCTTGCAAGACAAAAAGCGGGTTTTTTTTTATTATTATCTCGTTCAGGCAAATACATTATATTGACCGTCAGGAATCCGTGACCTTCGCTAAAGTGAGGGTTGAGTGGCATCTCTCCGTAAAAGATCTTCATTCTTCTAATAAGTAGGCCTAAATCGAAAGAAAAAAAAAATCATATGTTTTAGTATCCATGGACACTTTAAAAAATAAAATGGAAAGCAGAGGGAAAATTTTGGACTTATATAAACCATTGATAGATGACGAACAACTATTTTTTTCAGTGTTTTAAAATATTACAATATCTCTTCAATGTCCTTCTTAAAATTAAGAAGCAGAACTCTGCCTTTAAGATAACAATTAGCCCTTAAGAAAACACTGAAATGTTTTGACTTAAAATATAAAAAAAACAGATTGTATTTGATGACCCGCTTGGACACTGAAAGTAATTTATACTGTCCGAGCGGGTCACAAAGACAAGGCCAGAGACAAACGGCAACCGACAAACTTTCTTTTTGAGAATGTTGAAGACCCCCACCAGCGACTCCGGTTGTCGGTACAGTTAAGCTACGCATAGTATAAACATGTGGTTCAAATCAAGAGAGGTTTACTTACTGAACCATATTGCAATTTCCATCTTGAAAAGAAATCATGGAACATTTTCTTCAAACAGAATTTTGACTTACAATGGAAACAATTGAAGCACTGCCGTTGTAAAGAAACAATCACCAGAAGTCATCGGAAACAATTGCTCCGTGCATCGTACAGTTGACACGTGATTGGACTGTTGGATTCTGTGAAACCAAAGAGATGCAAGAAAAAGCGAAGGCCGTTGGAATAAAAAGATGGCGATAATCAAGTGAAATACAATTCTCTAAAATAGTATTTGGAGACAGGTTCAATCGAATATCTGAACATTAAGAGTTGATTTTAAGCTATGATTAATAAGAAGAATTCAAAGAGATAAATTTATTAATCATAATGTATTATATGTTTCAGCAAATAAGTAGAGACGTTACATCATTCGATGAGCAGCGATTGGAACGACGCCATTTTGCTAGTGATACAATATGTTTAGAAGATTATTCACAACGACGAGATCCAATGGGTATATATGCAAAGTAAGGACATATTTAAACACCGCATTGAAGGCTGCAAGTAAGTCATATTTTTCTTGTTGATACACAGGACACATTTGCGTTAATTCACGAACAACGAAGTTATAGTTAAAGTTCTCAAGAGGATACCAATAGACAATTTAACTATTAAAGAAAAGTGACGACATTTACTTCGTGAATATTGATTTGCTAATTTCACAAGAACATTTAATGATCGTAAAGTACATCGATTTACATGCAGTGAAAGGCATTATCGCATTAAGAGAGACTTTAAGCTAAAGCGATTACGTTAATTGTAAAAGAGTAGTAAACCATTTCTAGGAAGAAGAAATATACATGTAACTAGTATATAGCATTTAATCAAAGAATTAAAAGTATTTAATTCTAGTTTACTTGTTTATGCTTATTGAACCATTGCCTTTAATTGACAGTATTTCTTACTAGGATAGGATCTGAAACAAAACAATTTTTACATCCACCTACACCTATTCGTTTAACTTCATCTGCTGTTTTATTTAACCACTCTGCTAAAATCATTTTCTAAATGTGCGCAAGTTTAATCCACAAAACACTCCATTGAAAATTAAAGAAACAAGTTCTCCCTAAAATACCCTAGGCAGAGCGCTCCGTGTCTTGCCGGATAGTATAAATGGACCTTTTCTGGGTTTATTATCGGGGAGGGTGGATCGGGTTGATGAGTCACAAAAGGACGAAACGGCCGTACCCGATTCCCTTCGATAATAAACTCGAAAGGCGTTATTGTTTATTCATGTGCACTTTGGTCTTTGTTTTAAATACATTTTTATTTTGATAATTATAAGCTAAATATATTTATTGATTGAATATAAATGTTTAATATTTTGAATCTTGAATTCGAAATAGAATTCAAATAGTACACGTATACGTACAGGGTGATTCAGAATGAACTTCAACAAAGCATTTTGGAGTTAATTGTAAATCAGAAAGTGGATGTCAACAAATTATTCAAGGAAGGGAACTGTGGCCGGGTTTATCATCCGCAAATAAAACACACCAATAGTTTTTAGTCAGTAACTATAAAAGAAAATGAGGCATTTATTTCTTTGTAGAGCCATTTATGATCCCTGGTGCTCTCAAACGAAATTGAAGTAAGCTTTTCTGATACTAATGGAGAGTTCTTCAATAGGTATTAGCTCTGAGACTGAGAAGAGATTTCGTGTAATTATCATGTGACATTCTTGATTTCTTGTGTGCTTACTTCAACTGAGGCACTTGTATTATGTTCTTATTGATTATTTCCTTTAAACTCTTATAACCTTCGATTCCTGATTTGGGCATTTGTTGATATGGACTTTCTGAGTTGTAAAGCCCTTCAGAATGCTAAGTTGAAGTTATAACGTTTCATTCTAAATCACCCTGTAAATGTAACTCGAAAAAAATTAATTCATAATAATCTAGTTTCGAATCCCAATGATTCAACCGAGTTCAATATATAAAAGCTTCTATCTTTATCTTAAATTTTTACCTTAAATCTTTTTGAAATATAATTATTGTTTTGTTTGTACACTTAATTGAATATTATGTTAACATTAACTATATAGGACCATTTTTGTAAATAATACATTATAACTCTCAGCACCTACAACACAGGCTTATAACCTAGTAGGACTGAATTTGTAATATTTGATGAATGAATAATAAAAAAAAAAAAAAAAAAAAAACTTGCAGATTCGACGGTCGCCATCTTTTTTTTCTTGCCAATTGCATTACGTATTTCAGCACATAAGACACTCTTACACGAAATATCTCATTATTATATTTAATTCCTAAGAAGATATTTTCAACTTAAACATTGAACGATGGAGTCATTATAAGTTTAATTGGTGCTCGTAAAAAAAAAAAAATAACAATCTAAACGCTTCGCACATACAGATCCAATTTATAGAAATTTCTATTAAAAATCGTATTTAAAGAAATGATTATTATAAAAAAAAAAATACCCATCGATTATTCTTTCAGATTCAGTAATTCAAGTACCTCATGATTAATGGGAATGTGAATGGGAGGTTTTGGTTTTTCCCGCTTGTAAATCCCATTTGTATCAAATGGACTGGTGTAAATATAACATTAATGATTGCTAGGTTATGTTGATTTTTGAATTAACATTATTATGTATTGTAACTTCACCGCATTTCAGCGTTTTTTTATTTCTACGCTTGCAAAGGTATTATTATAGGATATTATACTTTTTATTTAATGTTTACTACACCCCTGAATATATGGGTTTCGTGATGGTGGACGATCCACCCAGGGCAGGTTTTCTCGGGGTTCTCCCATTTCCCTGCACTTTTCCCAACATACTTTCTCAGTCTTTCTCTCCATCTGTCTTTACATCTGTGGGTTAGTACAGTAGATCTCCGATCGCAGTGCTTGGCTTCCTTGCCACCCACATTCACCACATTCACACCCCTGAATATCCATCGATAGAAAACAGATTAGATAAGGAGTCCGAACCGCCTGTGGTGTTGTGAGATTTCATTTACGATCGCCCATACAATTGTTTGTTTGTTGTTTTCTTTTGGTTGGCTTGCCTAAGCTCGCGGTTTATTTTTATTTTCACTTTTTTTTTCGTATTGAACTATTTTTATTTATTAAATTTATTTTTAAAAATTCATATATTTTTAAAAATTTATTTATTCACTTATTTATTTTTGATAGGGGATCTATTGATACTTTGGATTTTTATTCAATGTTCTTAATATTAGAAAGGTTGCCCCCCGGGAAAGGAAAAAACATTGGGGGAAGAAGGGTTACAATGTAATTTTAAGTCGAAATAGGTGTTGTGATCGAGAAACCTCAAAAACTTCATAACTTAGGATATGGATAAAGTTTTTTTTTAGCTATTAAAACTAAGAGCCCTTTGATACAAACTAAAAGATTAAAGTTAGGGCAGAAAAAAAAAGTACTTCACATTACACAATTCAAAAATCACAATGAGTACAATAACTCCAAAGGTCTATTCTTACAAAGCTTAAAGTTTCTATGTAGATACATAATATTGAATTTAGCTCCCAATTGATTCTGATATAAATTGGCCCATGTAAGGATTTCTTTAAAGATTAAATATCGCTAAAAAGAAACGCTAATTACGTAATTAATTAAATTAATTAATTAAACGTAATTACGTAAAAAATGAAAGTTTATTAGTATTTTTAGCATTTTTTTTTTTTTAGTATTAGTTATTAGCATCTGTGGAAGCAGTTAGTTTTTTTGCCATTTATATATGCCTTAGAATTTACCATTCGTTATGCGCCAATTAGACCAGATTGAACTGAACCGCTTATAAATAGATCCTATAATTTAGTAGGATTAATAGGAACCCCACAAAAGCAAACAAAAATTGAAAATCGCTGTAATTAGAATGCACTGTATCATATCTGTTTTTTACTCTGTGTATTTAGGAACTAACATAATAGAATGTACTTAAAATGAAGATAGAACAAAGAAAGTATAGTTGGCATAGCAACTTTTGAAGAACCCATTTAATAGCAGCCTTTGATCTCAGAGGACTGGGTTGGGTTTCATACGAGTAGAATTTAACACAAATCGACAGGGATCTTAAAAGGGATTCATTTTCTATTTAGGTCAAAATTTTAGATTAAGATAATTCTTGGCTATTGGATCACAAACAGACGGATGAACGAGAATTATAATTATTATTATTTTTTTTTATTTTCCCAGGGCGTTTTAAACAATAAGCTTTTTTTTTTTTTGAGAAGAAAGCTTTCTAAATATTCAATTAAAAAAAGCAGTACAACTTGATATTCGAACGAACTCTCAAATTAAAAATAAATTGAAATACAAAAATATATAAATAAAAAAAAGTGGTTATCACTACCATGACTGATTCCCTTCGTTAATCCATTCTTTCTGAGCTATTTAATAATGAGCAAACTCTAGCTGAAGATCGCCAAAGAGCAGAAAATGGCTGTGTGAAATTTCGTTAATTACTAATCATACTCCCGCTTTATAACAATTGACTTTCCCACGTTTCATTCCTTCGACAGTTTTCGGTTTCTGATACAAGTATCAGGCGCCTTATATTCCCGGTTTGTCCGTCCGTCTGTGGACAAGTATCATTAAAATCTCATTAAATATCATTAAGCACAACAATCACAACAATCACATTTATAATACAGCTCATCAACAATCACAATAATCACAACCATTGCGCCTTTTGCATTCGCAGCCATCACATTTATAATAATAAGGAAATTAAAACAATAATTCAACATAAATTACGTATTTAAAGCCGTTGCGAAGCATTGTGATTGGTTTACTAATCGCTATCCCTTCCTTGTTTTAAGTTCAACTCTTCCGTGACACTGAGATAGCTGATTTGTCGCTATGTACTTCTGCTTCAGATTTCATACAAACGAGGTAGGCGTTGTATTTCTCTATTTCCGTCTCTACTCAAGATATCTCAGAAATGTTTGTGATTATTAAGAAAGAAAAAAAAATATTGATTTTGGAACAAATGAGATTTATTATAAGAAACTAAAAGCAAAAAAAAATTAAAAAAAAAAAAAATCATACAAAATATAATACTACATCAATTTACCCTTCTTTCTTCTATATTCGGCGATATTTCGCGAAACCATATCGTTTCGATTTTTCAAGCCTTTTCTTTTCCAAAAATACCTTTGAATTTATCTCAATATTACTCAAAAGCATCCCTCATTATTATTGAGTTTAAGATTAACACGTTATTGAGTTTTCTTTCCAATAAAGTAACTTAAAACTAATATATTACAATCACGTATTATGTGTCATTATTGACATAAGCAATTATTATGTTAAAATTAACACGTTATTGAGTTTTCTTTATTCTTTCCAATAATAACTTAATATATTACAATCATGTGCCATTATTGACATATTCAATTATTGACATAATCACAAGGTTTTTTATCGAAATCTTTCTTCTTGACCTCTGATGATATCTTGAAAAATTGATAATGTGTTGGAGTTAACCATGTATCCCTTGTCCTTATTCATGCATTCGAAAGATTTTATAATGCAGGCTTCAATGACGTATCTACTGTGTAATATGTTATTAGTTTTTTTTGTTTTTTTTTCTGCACTTACAAATAAGTATACAGTCATCCTTTATTCCACATTATGTCTTTTTTTAATTAATTAATTAAAATTAATTCGTGGATTAATTAAAATATAGTTATAATTTTCAAATACAAGGGGCAAAAAAAAATCATATAAAATGTTAAAAATTAAAGTATCCAACTATATACCTTTATGGCCCCTTGTATTTGAAAATTATAACTATATTAAACCCATTTTAATTAATTCACGAATTAATTTTAATTAATTAATTCAAAAAAAGACATAATGTGCAATAAAGGATGACTAAGGACAAAGGATTATTTGTAAAAGCAGAAAAATAAAAAACAAACACAAAATAACCTAAAAATGTCGAAAAATGAATTCCCACAAAAAAAATTCCAAACAAATTTCTTTCTAAAATGGTGGTTGTGAAGGAACACATATTTTATTAACAAATGTCATAATATATAAGAAGTGTAAGAAAACATCAAAATTTTATAACTAAAATAATGAATGAGAAATACACATAACATAACATCATTTTTCTCAACTCATTCTTATATTCTCAAATATATATTAGAAAAAAAAAAACAAAACAAAAAAAAAAACAGAATACACGAACAGTTCAGCTGCAAAACGAATACTTTAGTCTTTTGCAGAGTATTTATCACAAGGACGATTCTACATCGCAACGTTATTCCCAAGAAGGCAGGATACAATATACTGACGTACATTTTAAATGAAGTAATGGCGAATTTTAATTTTTCCTTTATTGTTAGATTATATAGCCAAAAACTTTAATTTTTCTGTTGAAGTTTATTCAACTCTGTTGAAGTTGTGTTTATACTGTATTCTGTGGATGTTACTTGTTGCATTGAAAATGATTTGTCTCTGGTTAAAGTTAAAGTTGCGATCAGGCCCAGAGGACCGCGCAATGCAGCTGGAGGGTAGGCTCCGGTGTTCAGAAACCTACTGGACAAAGTTGAGGACGGGGGGTCGGCCCATCGCTCGCCCGCCTTTAACTCCCGGGAAAGAAACCCGGTACCCATTCTATAGAGGGCTGGGTAGACCCTAGGGCCCGTTTGGAGGAGAAAGAAGCGTGGAAAAATTCCCGTCCTCCGCCGAGGCCCGCTACCTCCAACCCGCTACCTCCAACCCGCAGCCAAGCGCCCTTACCCACTCGGCTACCGGGCCCACAATTTGTCTCTGGTAGCAAATCGAAACGTCTGCATTTTTAATTTATAGTTAAACTTTTTAAAAATTTTTGTGTGTCTGCCTTTTTTATTTGGAGAATTTCCACAAACGCACGTAAAAAATCAACTGACTTTAATTTTCTATTTATTTTTATACGTATTTAGTTTTAGTGAATTTTTAATAATGAAATTCTATTCTATTAGAACTTAGTTAATTACATATTTCAACTCTTTATTTGTTTGTATTGTTAAATCTGATATAATGTCTTGCAAAACCGTTCAGGCGTAGCTGAGAGGTTTGAGCGGTGGATGCCAATAGGGTTGGCTGTTAGTTTTTTCGTTCTCTCAGGCTCGTCTCCTTCTCGCCCTTCTCTCGTGATTGCCTCCAGATCAGTACAGGAGGTCTAATTTCACAGCGGTACTAAGACACCCGTGGTTGGTAATAATCTACGATATCCCGAATATTGTGATCCAAAACCTATTAACAAAGACGGTCAATGACAAGAAAAACGAAACTAGTGAAAATTCTTTTTCATCAAATACTTATAAACTGCTTTAAACTGTTAAAGACTGTGTATGATTTGCAAACTTTTCATTTTTTTTTAATATTGTGAATTACGGATATGAGTTGCTATTAAAAAAAAAAAAAAGAAACGAAAAAAAAAACCAATATTGAAACGCACGTGTGAGTTATAAAAGGATTAGGGCCCAGTGTTCCACATATTCTTAATATTTATTTCTAAATACTAAAAGATTTCCACAATAATAATAAAATGAGTAATAAAATTTTTTTATATTAAAAAAAAAGTTATACCATCCCAATCAAGACTTAAAAACAATTATCGAATGAGAAATTGAAACAGATAGAAATAAAAAAAATATTAATATTTTATTGATTAATTACTTTGTAAACAGATAGAAATATAGTAACAAATTTCTGATTTTTAAAAATCTACATATTGGTAATTAATAAATAAAATTCACTGAATTTAATTATAAAAGAAATAGAATATAAACATTTTTTTCAAGTCGAACGAATAACATCGTTCGAAATCATCTTTAAAATTTCTAGAAATTTTTAGGTTTTGATTAAAAACTCTGCTTTGTTATCTTCAATCTAATGTTTAATATAATAGATAATATTTTAAATACATCAATATGTAAAGATGGTTAGCTACATATGTTTAAAAAAAATCAGTTTTGAATTCAGTTTGTTTAAAACTGGTTAAGCCTATTTAAAAGTAGTTATTATAATAATTCCAGATGTTAGTAAATTATAGTTATTAGATTCATTAAGTAAACTTGTAAATTTTGTTAAATATGGTTGTAGATTATATTCATCACTATGTTCTCGTAAATTATGTCATGCTTCTACATGTTTTATCCTGAGATTATTTATTTATAAATAGTTATTTATTTATTATTAAAAAAAAAGGTAATAGTAAAGTCTACTTATTTCATTGTAAAAAAATTCATCAGTATTAATTGACTAACAATTTACATGGTAAATAAATTATTTATTTATAATAAGTTAATTAATTGTTATTAATTTTTATTGTTAATTTAATATTAATTATTTTAAAAAAACCGCGGGAGCTTTGATTTTTCAATGTTATGTTGCTATGTCAACTTCAACATTTTAAATAAAGCCAATGTATATTCTTGTAAATTTGTTTACAATATTCCTTCTACACTTACGTAAATTTAATAGAAAATGCATAAAATGTTAATGCACATTATATTTTACAATTACTGGTTGCTTTTTTAACAATTTTTTTCATTTTTTTTTTATTTATCGTAAATTTGCAGTATGCCTGGATTTCTTTTGCCCCGTTTGTAATAGCTGTCATGTCTTTAGCGGAAAGCAGGTTTCTAAACCAGGAGGTGTCACCAGAGAGGGGTGATTTTCAGCGTGAACGTTTTAATTTCGTCATAGAAAACGTTGATCTACCAAAACACGTACCCTCCCAGCTGTCAGAATAAAGATAGTTGAGCAAAATTGATTTTTATGATTTTAATTTCCTTGTTTGGGGAAAGTTGCTTGGGCTTTATGAAAGCAATATTTTGCTATTAAATTATTAACCTACAAGCAGGTAAGTATTTTAATGGCAGATATCACAATGTAATGAGTGAAATCCATGTAACAACGCATGTTACCCATTCGCTACAAGCAATAAAATCAAAGTGTGCTAAAGAACACGATTTATTACCAAAACAATAAACAATAAACAATTTCTGTAAAAATGGCAGAGATAGGCCTATTTTTTCCTTCATATTTAGTTCATTGAACAATTGTTTTGTAATATTTGATTTGTAATATTTTGAGATTTACAATTTATACTTATTTCAAAAAAAGAAAGAAAAAAAGAACAAAAATATATCTAGAATTTGTAAATGTACATTTTTGAATTTAAAAGCAGGTTAAGTATATCTTTTTTAGATTTTTAACATAATTTATAAAACAAAAATACTACCGGTTTCTTTGGCCAATCGATCAATATCTTCAGGTAACCGACCTGAGGATGTTGAAGGATTCGTCAAAGAAACCGCTCATATTTTTATTGTATACTATTTAATTTACTAGTAAACTTTATCTAAGTGTGTTTGTTCGTTAGTATATGTATATATTAACATATCTTAAAATTTTTAAAGAAAAAACTTTTCTACAGTTTATAAAAATACTTTTTTGAATATAATTTAGTTTGGAAAAGATTTTACGTGTGTCAATTTATTACTAATCAATTTAAAAAACAACAAAAACACATATTTAAAAAATGATAATTATTGTAAAAAATTATAAAAAATACATTAAATTGATTGAATATAATTTAGTTATATTTTTTAAAAGTTTGATTTAACCAACACAATCTATATTACCAAAATCTTTTATTTCTCTGTCTGTCTGTCCGGCGCAGTTGTTAATTTCCCGTGAAAAATAGAAATAATTACTACAATGAAACGTTCACGACGGGAATCGAAACAGCAACCTTTTGATCAGAAGTCAGACGTCTTACCCATTAGGCCATGGGGACTACATTCAAATTATTATTTCTTGTCACTCCCTTTGTATGTGTGTGTGTGATGCAATGAGAGAAGAGTCAGAGAAAAAAGAAAAGTCATTAATTTTAGCCTACTAGCTTAAAATTTAAATTTCACTTTTTGCCATAACCGCTTGGAATCGATTCTTCTTGGATTATCTCACACTTACCAGGGGGAGACACGGGGATGGCCTAGTTTATTATAAAATGATCTGCAAATTCATTAAAGAGAAGCATGCTATTAAAATACATTTAAATTAAAACGTAAGATAAATATTTATAATATATAACTTTATTAAATGTAAATTGAGAAAATATTTTCGTATTTGTTGATTGTTTTCCATGATTATTATTATATACTGTTAAGATTAACGAAATAATAATTTATTTCGTACATAGCTAAGTATTTCATATTTTTGTAACTCCAATGCATTTGTTTTCTCAAATTTTTCCGAACTGTGAGAAAGCGGTCGCGGTCACGGGTGACCAGAAAAATCTCAGAATCCAATATCACGTGATCACAGGTTTACGTTATCAGATGTAAATCCCATCAGGAGCTAGACATTCAAAACTGTCTCGTCCATTGTGATCAAAAAAACTCAAAAAAATATTTAACCGACAAAGCTAAAACTTTCGTAGTGTGTAGATGCTTAAAAAGAAATCAAAATGTAAGAAGTTGTTGCCAGAAACCGTCAAATCCTATAAACAAACAAATCTTTTTTGAATGATTTTTTTTTTTTTAATGATGCTGTTTTATCATGCGGATATTTGAAAATTCTTACTCCAACTATATTTTGATGTTATTTCTGCTTTATTTCTTTACAGGCATGAATTTGGAATGGAACTTCTCGTTTAGTCTTTATATACCGTATATATACATTAATTTTAATCTCTTATCATTTGATCTTTATATAAAGTTTAACTTTACATATGATGGTAAATATATCCGTTGTAAAAACAAAACTGTTAAATTTTACATCGTAATATAACATTAAATATATCACTTTATATATAAAAATTACCTTTTATTATTTAATAAAAATGTATTTATCATTAAAGAAAAATATATCCCTATAATATCATTTAGAAACAACTCTATCTAAATAATCTTCTTTTTGTAAATCTTAATAATAATAACAACAATAACGAATTTTTCATTTTTTAATTTAAATACAATTCAGTTATAGCAATAAGCTAATTTTATAAAGATAAAATGTTACTAAAAATACATGTAACACAAGCCAGTAAATTATATAGAATTAATATCACATACCGGTACAATAATTGGCTAAGTTCGTCTATCTGCCTGTCTGTAACTCAATAATTAAGCTATTAAGATAGATCCAAGGTTCTCAATGGTACCATTGAATCAAAAGTACTCAAATTGGATGAAAATATTAGTACATTGTGTCATTCCATGTTGTTTCCACGAAATTTTATCCTTGGGAACTGACCTCGACAACTGAAATTCTAACAAAACATACGTTCAAAACCAAATAATTTTGTTACCACTGCATCCATTTTAATGAAATACGGTATACTTACTGAGTTTTTTTAAGCTGATTTCGAAACTCAAAACCATTTTTGCCGTAGAAGCTTCGTTCACAAGTTACCGCAGTATTTAGATTACAAAGGTGAGTTTTAAATGCTTTTCGGCGTTATGGGTCAAAAATAATAATTATTCCATTCTTACTTTTAGTAAAATTTATTTACAAGAACAAACTTTAGATATAGTAGATATTTACCAGAGCCTGGTTTTAGTCATGGACAGTTATATGTTGCTATTTCTCGAGCACGTCGTGCTTGCGACGTCAAAATCAAAATTCTTGACCGAATAGATCAAGGACATCTGATAGAAGGATCCGATGCTGTTTTTATAAAAAATGTAGTTTATAAGGAGATATTTATTTTGTAGTTGATAGTTGATAATGAAATGATTTTTCAGATTTTTTATGCCTATCGTCCGACAGGCTTTGCTGCTAATTATTAATATTTAATCAGTAACTTTACAGAATAAGAAAACAGACTGTTACATACTTGATCAGATGGAACGTTAATGCGGTATTAATCCCTTCTAAAAAGGCTGAAAATGACCGAAAATATAAATATCTTATATTATAAAAACGTTATTCTGTCTGTCGTAAGAAGTTTTTCCAATTTTGTGACCAAACTATAAGAAACAGATTGGTCATGCAAATGGATAAAATGTAGGAGCTTTTTAAGACAAACAAAATGCTACAAAAATCTTTCGAAAAAAATTTTTGGTTTCCAAGATGGCGTCTTTTTAAAGGGTCAACTTTTTCGCAATATAAACGAAAAGTATAAAAGTTGGAAGAGAACATTATATTGAGAAAATGTTGGTATTTGAAAGTTCTATCGAACGATATATCAGTCATTCACAAAGGTTTCTGCGATTGCAAGATTCATGCAAAAATTTGTGTGGCGCAACCCCAGGTGTTTGGCGCCAGGAGTTAAGCGGAGAAGGCCACAACGGGCTGGGAATTCGTATATTCTCCGATTTCTATATTAATTTGCTAAATAAATAAAGTTGTTTTTTTTTTGTTTTTTGTTTTTTTTTAATGCTATATATGCAAGGGTTTCGGAGCGATGCGACGCGACGGTACCCGGCTAGTTGCGACATATAAACTTAGGAATACAGAAGATATCAGTCACTTTCCCTATTTTTATATATTGAATGAGACAAAAGATTAGTAAAATAAAAGAATTCTAGCAAACTTATCATTTTTTTTACAGACCTTAAAAAAAAAAATAATGTCTAAGTGTTTTTAACTGATACGTAATTAGATTTAAATGTGCATTAAATGTAGTAAGAAAAACGGAAAAACGATGAGCCCGTTGTTTTTCCGATTTTCATGTGACATTTAATACATGTTAAATCTTCTTACATATTAATTTTTCGCGTATGCGTATAGCTTATCCTTTTATTACATGCCTTTTGTTCTCAGCGCTTAGCGGACTAAGGCAATTACGCTCTACAAGTCTTGGCGATTTTTCTCTTGCCTTTACGGGGTCCCACTTCTGAAATTGGGAGAAGAATCCATAGGGAGAAACTTTCAATACTTCATTATAAAATTACAAAAACGACAACAAATACTCCTTTGATAACTATTTAATCATTATATTTCCTCTCTATCTGAAGAAGTCATCTCGCATAGAGTTGACGAAATATAATGATTAAATAGTTGGAGTATGGGTTGTAGTTTTTGTAATTTTAAAAGGATCCATGGGGTTTCATGCGTTCTCAGCTTGATTATCGAGGGTAAATCTGGCTGATAAGGACAAAACAGCTGTCCCATATTCCCGTCGATGATAGCTGTAGGAGTGAAAGCAATATATATAAGTTATATTTTTTAGAATTTTTCTGCATTATATATAAATTTCAAAATAAAATGAAAAAAGTTACAAATAATGATAATAATAATAATAATGATGATGATGATAATAATAATAATAAAGTACTTATTAATACTGAAACTTAAATTGTGTTTGATTAAAGCTGTAATTGGTGGTAATATAATATGATGTTTGATAACATATGATTTACAAAATATGAATGTATCCAGATAAACTATGCAAAGCGAATATTATAATAATAATAATAAAGCTTGATTAATAGAATGCATTTATTCCAAGCATGTTGATATCAAAAACTACAAATAGTATAGTGACATTAAGATTTCCAAACACTTTTAACTAAATAATAAACAACTTTGTTAACGGAACTATTAAAGAACACATGTTGCTTATTATTTTTATTATTAACTATAGTATTCAATCATTTATTGACAATTTCGCATGATTACAGCCTCGCATTTTTTGTATTTTTTTATTTAGAACAGAAATATCCGAGAACTGAATGAATTCAACCTCTCAATAAGTGTGTTGCTGATGACTCAATTATTAGCGATTATCTTCATTTCAACCAGCTTTTCAATCATTTCTCTGAAAAAAAAATAGTATTGTTCGTTCATCCAATAATAGAAGTTTTTATAAAGTTATTACAAAATATTTTTGCTTTTATGAAAACATATTATGTTTCAGTAAAAGTTTCACACAACTCTTTAGGTACTTAATGAATACATTATGAACTATAACAATAAAATACAATTAGTATTAATTGTGTAATTTGCTTATCCTGTTCTTACATAACGAAATTGTTATTATAAATAAACTGTACTTTATGGCAGGATTATTTTTTGTAATTTTTATTGATATAAAAGTAGCTATGCAGAGTATTACGTGTTAGGTTTAACGTTTCTAACTTCCTTTTTATCCCTTGGATGGAAACAGGAAGTTCCTCAGTCTGCTTAACTTAAAGTGTTATTCTGAAGTTTCTTTAATTATTTAAACCATACTTCTTCTTAATCTCCTCTCTTTTAGAGTTCCTAACATTAAACATCATCAACAACACAAATAAATGTAATAATATATAGTAGATTTATTAAAGCAAATTTTCGAAGAGAATAAACTACATCTCTTCTTTTTCAAGCCTACATAGCCAATGCAAGTTACGAAAATTTAACAATCTTGGAAGATAACCAGTTACAAATGACATTAATGGATTGTTAAAACAAATAATTTATATACAAGATTTAAAACAATCTTACAACAAATCAATATAATTAACAATCTAATTCATCGAATTTATCAGTGTTATTACAACATGGATATCATTTATTTACCAAATCATTAGCCAATCTTACTAAATATTTATAAACTTCTAATCCATCATTTCTATTTCAATTTTTATCTTTGGTATTTCTAATATAGATACTTTCAATTATTTTTCTTGTTTGAGAATCTTTTTCAACACACAAAATTTTGATTTCATTATTAATACAATGCGATTTCTTCATACAATGTTCTGCAACTTCAGACTTGTCTACCATTTTATTTTTTATACAATATTTTAATTAATTATATTATTAATTATATATATTACAAAATGTTTTTGCTGTTATGAAACCATGTAAGGTTTCAGTAAAAAGCTTCACACAATTCTTTAGGTACTTAATTATATATTTTTCCACTTTTCTGACGATTTTTAGCTACCATTTGCTGGGAGCTACTGTGATAGCGATCAAAATCGGTAGCTATTGCGTTTGTGGTGTCCGTCTGTGTCTGTCCTCCCCAACAACTCCCGAACGGAAGATCGGATCGACAAATGGATTTCTCCATCGTATTCAAACACCGTAGGAAGGGGTTTTTTTTTTCAGGAGCCAAAACCCCCCCTCCCCCCCATATTCGAGGTATTTGTCATTGTTGTCTTTGTACCCTTCCCTAACAAGTCCTGAACAGAAGGTCGGATTGACAAACGGACTTCACCATCGTGTTGAAAGGCCAAATAACGTAGGACTAGAGCATTTCTCAGGGGCCAATTTCAAGAACGTTAACATACTTCCTTTTTATTATTATTATTATTATTATTATTATTATGGGTCGCCCTTAAATTTATGCTTCAGCACAAAATTATATCCACTTGTTTCCTAGCTTCAAACCTTATACTCATGTTGTTCTTTGAGCCTTTGTCACGAACTTTTTAGAGCTTTTAGGCCATTGGTTTAGCTACAAATATGTAACATAAAAGACATCTGTTCACGGGGTTTTAGGGGACGAGGCTTAGAAGTCAGGCGTGACCTCGAAGTCGTGACGTGGATAACTGCCGTAAATTTTAAGCCTTTCAGCTTTTCTAGATACCCTTAAGAACTAGGATGATATTATTAATCACTAATCACAAATCTCAAGGTGGTTCACCTTTGGGAAATACACTTACTGCGATAGATGCGCGGCAGAGTTTTCGAATTATAATATCTTCTGGAAACAGTTTAAATTTCTATTTCCACAAAAAAAAATAATAATTGAATTCGGTGTAATAATTAAATCGCTGTAATTTCTTAAGACTTTTTCATAATTTTAAGAAAAGATTTTCAAAATAGTCTCTATTCCTTAAATGTGCATACCAAGTTCCAAGAAGATCCATCCAACGCTTTAAAAGTTATTAAAGGCAGGAGGATATACAAACAAACTTACAGACTGACTGATTTGATAATTCTTCCTTTCCCAGGAAAAATAGGAAATTTTAGAACAAAAAACTTTAAAAATTTTTTTAAAAGGCAAGTAAAAGTCAAAATAAATTTTAGTCCATCCGTTGTTCATCTGTCTGTCGTCACGATAATTCAAGAACTATCTATTCTAGAAAGCTGAAATTTTAAAGATAGATTTATGCTATAACAAGAAAGATCTGTATTAATTTTAAAAGATATTGGACTAATAGGCAAGAAGTTGTGAACAAAAACTATTACCAAAATATGTACACACAATTCAATAATCAACAGAGTGAAGGAAATATTTTAGTCTTCTGATCAAGATCAGAAGACGTATATTCCCGTTTTGTCGTGGACATGTATCCCACAATGCAATGCACAACAATCAAAACAATCGCAACAATTGGATGTTTTGCATGCGCACAATCACATCTATAATACAGCTCTACAACAAGCACAACAATCGCAACAATTGCGCCTTTTGCATTCGCAACAATCACATTTATAATAATAAGGAAAGTAAATCAATATCAATTATATTTTCTTATCAGAAGACATTGCGCAGCATTGTGATTGGTTTACTAATCGCTTTCCATACCTTGTTTTTTATTTTTATTATTATTAGCTCTGAAAACATTAAGGTAAAAACAAAAATCCATTTGTTATGATAGGTTTTTGACCCATAATTCCTCATAACTACTGGTCTGATTTTTACAAAACTCATTAGGAATCTTCATTATAAAAATCACAAACCTACCTCTTTAACTTCAGCTTAGTTAAATATATAGTTTTTGAATTACAACGTTTATAAGGACAATGTTTTTTTACTCCTAGCTGGTCTGATGTTCACCAAAATCGATAGGGATCTTACATTTATAAACGCACTTATCTCTAAAAGTTCAACTTACTAGAATATATAGTTTTTTAGAATGATAGTGACGGATGAACTCGCGTATTGGAATTTAATTACACTTTTAAAACTTAATTGACAAACAAAAAAAAGATTTATTAAGAAATCTGCTACTTACATGATAGTTTCTTAGTTCATATTTTTTTAAATACAGTTTCTATAATTTATGATTATTTTAAAAATGTTTTGTTAATACAAT
Organism: Thereuonema tuberculata; assembly: GCA_023159025.1. Classification (NCBI taxonomy): domain Eukaryota; kingdom Metazoa; phylum Arthropoda; class Chilopoda; order Scutigeromorpha; family Scutigeridae; genus Thereuonema; species Thereuonema tuberculata. The sequence continues at coordinate 1,016,727 of JAFIDM010000179.1, forward strand.
TAAAAAATAAGAGTATCATAAACATAGGGTCCAGTATGCCTATTATGAGACCCCTGCCTAATATGAGACCCCAGCCTACATCATGTACTAAGTGCTGCCGCCTTGCGACTGGAGCGTGAAACAGTAGTCTAATGCATCAACCGTCAGCGGTGAGTCAGTCGAGTGTTTCCTAGCGCAAACAAAGGTTCAGTAATTTTTCCCCTGAATTTGTGCTCGTCGACTTTTTTGCACGTGTATTTTCATTGGCTGTTTTCACCTTTAAGATAAGACTCGTTTTGAAACTCTTAGTATCGGATAGATAGCTTTAAATGTGTAGTATAAACATGCCGGTTTGTTTTTAAGCTAACGTTAAGCCTAACCTAAAAAATTCGTTGGCGTGTATGACAAGGTGGTCGTGCCTAATATGAGACCCCAAAGGATGCCTAATATGAGATGGGGTCTCATATTAGGCATTCTTTTTTTTTTCATCATGCAAAGCTTATTTACATTTTTTTTTAATTTTTAGATGCCTTCTGAAACAAAACGCAAAAAATGGATCCTGTAATGATGGTACGAGTTGTCAAAGCCGTAAGAAGTCGTGATATGGGCTACAAAAAAAGCTGCAAAATATTTTGAATTTCCAAAAGGAACTTAGGAGTGTTATGTTAAGAATTCAGAAAAAACAGCTGAATCACTGGTTAGTTTGGGAAGACGGCCTACTTTACCACAACACATTGAAGATTCGTTAGTCAAATACTGCATTGAGATGGATTCAAGGTTTTTGTGGCTTAAGGAGGGATATTAAAAAAATGGCATTTCAGCTTGCTATGAAAAATGGTTTAAAACATCTGTTTTCATCAGAAAAACAATATGCTGGTGAAAAGTGGTTAAAGGGATTTTTATAACGACACCCACACTGTCTCTAAAAAAACTCAAGCATCATCGTTCGCAAGAATTAAGGGATTTAGCCCAAACAATGTGAAATTTTGGTTTCGAAAAGTAAACAAAACCTAAAGTAAACTTCATCTAATTCGTTTAAATGTCATTTTTCTTTTTTACCTATTAGCGATGAAGATAAATATTACATAATTATTGTTTAAAGTTTTGTTTTTGACGAACTTTTCAGTAATTACAATTCATTTTTTTAGTTATAGAAGAGGGTCTCATATTAGGACTATTTTTTTCAAACCCCCAAAATGTAACATTTGTGTTTAAAATTTCCTACAAGACAAAATGTAAAGTTGTTTTAATTTTCTGTCATTGTTATTTGTTGTAAAATGTATGTCTTAAAAGAATATCACGTTGGTACTGTAATTCCTCACTTATTTTCCTAGTTATAGATGAAAATCAAAAAGTGTCTCATTTTCGGCACACTGACTCTACTACTCGGAGGTTTACGATTGATGCAGGTAACTTAGGCATCCAACTGAAGATAAGGTGACGGTCCCAGCAAGTAGTACTGTACAGACGGACATTGATATTACGCTCTTATTGAAGTGTATCATGTAGGATTCGCCTGATTTCCGGAAAGTAACGTGAATTTTGAAAAGTGCAAAATATAAATCAATCCGCACAGGGAAGTCAATAAAACATCACAAATCGAAGTAGCTGAATGTGAGAGAACGAATCTTTTGCAACTGGGAGGCATCTCAGTCTGGGCTCGATTTCTCTTAAGATCGATCTCAGAAAACTAAAGGACAGTGGGTAGATCTGCCCCACCCCTGTCTAGCGATAAGATATATACGTAAGGAAAGATCTCCATCAATAGAACATTTTTTATTATTACGACTTGTCTCAATTATTAGTTCGTTCGGAGTTACATACGTCTAAATTGATTTGTGGTGAGTCATTTGTTTGTGAGTCATTGATTTGTGGTGAATGTGGGTGGCAGGGAAGCCAACATCTGCACCCACATTCAATCAATCAGACTGTTAATAATTATTATATGTAATTAATAATTAATATTATTTTTTATGTCAAGTAAATAATAATTACTTACATACAATAAATGAAAATAATATTTACTGTTACTGGAAATAATTATTAAATGATAATTAATTAATATATCCGGGAATTAAGATGTCAACTAGATAAGTCGTATCTAGATGTATATAACTACGAACGGACTATAATTGCGACGAGTCGTAATAATAGCATATATAAGGAGATCTTTCTGTAGGTATACTTATCTTATCACTATTGAGGGGGGGGGGGGAATTCCCATAGAGTTTGCCCATTCTCCTTTGAAGAATCTAAAATGGAGGGAATCTCAGAATATTGGAAACTATTGACGCAAATACTTTGCTCAGGCGAAAGAAAAGAAAAGAAAATCAGTAAAAAGAAATCTGTGTTACATATATAGCAAGATAATATCGTGATATTCACTTTGATACAAGTTATGAAACGTGAATCAATAAACGTTTGTCTTTTTTTTTTCAGATTTAAGAATAATTGATGTAATTAGCCGAGCGACTTCAAATAAAACATATTTTATTCCAGCATTACGTTTCAATTTCAATCAACTTTTAAAAATATTACTACAGATGCTTCAAAAACTACGAGACACTTGAAATGGAAAAGCTATCATAAAAAAGATAAATAAATAAGTGACGTCAGAAGTTTTGATTGTTTGATCTGTCGTTGGGGATGGATGCGCTTTTGTTAACGTCAGACCTGTGGAGGGATTAGCGCGGCTGGAGGTGACTAGTGATGGCGCGCATTATATGTATGTTGTAGCCGCTCTCTGGCGTGCATATTTTAAACGGACAACAAAGTCAAAACACGTGTTAACAGTAAACCTTTTTATTTGTAATAGAATAGTATAGTCCAATAAATGCAACGTAGAATTAGAATTTATTCAGACTGCTTATTTAGAGCTCGTAGATAGTGATTTTGTGATCACTTCGGCGAGAAACGAGCAGACGACCTCACTGATTCGCTTTCAGTTTCTTATTTTCTGCCTTTATTTTGATTTAGAAACCTTTGTTTTTAAAGTCCAATCGATGAGTAATAATAAATTTCTTTTCTTAAAGTCTTTATATTTTTAAAAATATTTAAATGTCCAATCGTTTTCTTAAATCCAATCAATGAATAATGTCCTAAATCCAATCAAAGAAATTTCAAAACTATCTTCTTTAAAAATAAATTTCTTTTCTTAAAGTCTTTTGATCGTTGTCTTGTTTTTGAATGATGTCCAATCTTCTTATTAAATGATTTTTAAACTTTACTTTAATTTAGAAATCATTGAAATCACTTCAGCTAAATATCTTCGTATTCGATAAATAACAAATTCTTCTAAATTAACGTTTTAATAACTACTTTATTAACATCTAATAACTAATAAAACGATTGGAGATTTATTTATTTTCAAAAAAATAAAGACTTTAAGAAAAGAAATTTATTATTATTCATTGATTGGACTTTAAAAACAATGGGACAGAGATTTAGAAACCTCTTAAAGTCCATCTTACCTTTCCTTACACATGTTTACTAAACACCTATACTCCGAAAATTAAATCCTTTTTAATCTTCACTCAGAAATTAAAAAGAGAAAATATGAATCGAGCTAGAAAGTGGGCTATCTTTTAAGCAACCCAAATGTTCTTGATTGTCTATCTGAAAATGATTGTTCCCGCAACTCTCATACGACAATGTGATTGACCTGCCGCTGATTCTGCTACATCTCATCTTTCTTAAAGCCTACTGTAAGGCTTTGTGACAGCAGACTCCTGAGGACTTTGACGTCACAAACTTCCGCTAAAGTCCGCTAAAGTCTGTTTTTCCGTGACTAATACGCGCCGGCCTTAAGGGATAACATTTAACATTCATCAGAAGTAAAAAATTTCAGCTTTCTAGGATAAACAATTCCATACCGAGTTAAAAGTGATTTAATCGCGTATAACAGTGGTTTTTGAAGTGTAGGTTCTTATCTACGGGTCCAATACACGCCGTAATACTTAAGGCTACGCCTTTTGCTAGCCTAAACTACAAAATTTCAGTTTCTTAGGATAAATAGCCTTTCAGTCATGGATGAACACGAATACAATCAAAACCCGGCGATTAACCGGTTACTGAAGCAAAGGTTCTATGGGAAAAGTGGGATTAGGATCCTGCGGATCCTCTTCATTGTACACCTCCGCCATCCGTTATCATAAACACATCATCTTATAAAGAACCTCTTCCATACTACAATACATATCTTATAAAGGTATTTTACGCTTATGTGAACCACGAATCCTATCCATTAAGCTCTTCACAACGCGTTTGCGCTTAGATAAAACATTTTCATTAGTACAACGCTTTGAAAGTACATTATTGAAATTTAATAAATTAATAACAAAAGCAGCGTAAAAGAGCACACGTAGAATATTATCAGAATGGCGTGAAGACTTGTTAACACAACACAAGACCACAGCTTCTCTTGGTGGAGCTCGTGTTGATGGTGAGCGATAAGCTTCTTAGAATTTCTTCGTTACTGCAGGATCGCCAAGACGGTAGAAAAAGACCGCGTGTGGATTACACTTTTACAAAGGGGATCGGAATCACCGGATAACAAGGATTGACTTAAGAGTCCATACTAAAATTTATTATCAACCATTACAAAATTTTACTCGCCCTCTCGCCACCTTCGAGTTAAAAAATCATCACTGGACAGCATAAGAAAATCTCGGGATGGCTTCGTAAAAGTATACAATTATAAATAAAAATAAGGTCTTAAAATAATTTAGCTTATTGTCTAACACATTTATTTTGACGATCACGTTTGCGCGAGAATTACGAAATTCTCGAGATCTCGCCATTAGCCTCTTCAGCAGGTCTCAAGAAATTTAGTATTTTTAATGTCTGTCACTAGGAAAATGCTACGTAATGAATTTATTGTTTGTTTATTGACTGATTTCAATTTATTAAAACTGTATTAAAATGTAGTAAAAGTCTCACGCATTTTCCCGTATTATAATTCATTTAAATATTTCAATATTTTGTGAGAAGACATGGATAGAGACTATTCTCGCGTAAATTACGTGAAATCGCGAAAATACGGGATCGTCAACTTCCATGAGTTTGATAATAACTTGCCTGTATCTATTCGCTACAAATCACTCTGAGATGAAGTTTTATGTCAGAAAAGAAAAACTGGGGATAGGATTCAAGAAACGGATGATTGCTTCATTGTATTTTTATTTGTTTTTTTTTTTTTTGTTTTTTTTAATTTTTCAAAAGGAAAAAAATGTATAAAATTGCATTTTAGAGTAAATTCCAATAAAGCCGTTGATTAGGTCACGCAATTTTTGTGATTCCTGAGTGTTTTTTTTCTCATTATCACTATGATTCAGGGTAAGTTACGAACTTAAATGCCAATTTAAGCCAATACAGAGGTGTCTTAAGAGGAGAGAAACTATTTTGAGAGGTTATACTATCAGTCATTCTAAAAAAAGAAATTTAAATTAACATTTTTCTGAATATAAAGAGCTTATTCCAGATAGAGGAAGATAGAGCATTTCAATGTACAGTATTTCCAATTAGGCGCGCAATATTATCCTTCTCACCCTCCGTAATGCGTTACTCTCCGTTGCAAAGTGCATTGACGGTAGAATTTTCGAAAACTTATAACAAAACTGTAACAATTGGTCACTTGAACAACAAATATTAGAAACAGTACAATATATATTTTAATATGTTGATATGCATCTTTAGGCGCTTTATTTAATTGCGTTGAAAAATTCATTGAGGCTACAGAAGGCTGGCACATGTATTTTCTATATTTTATTTTTAATGTGTATTTTTTGTTTTTTAGTTAAATTTTTGAAGTACCCTATTCCTTTCTACTAAGATTCTACTCACCTCCATATTGAGACCTTGTTGTTTTACTGGTGACTATTTTCAGCTGATGATTGATAAAGAGCGTGA
>JAFIDM010000179.1:1022712-1043796 GCA_023159025.1 Thereuonema tuberculata
GATTATATCTCAAATCTCCTTAAAGATTAAAGGAAGATCATTCTCTCAAAGGCCAGACAAACAAATACTTTTAAGAAACATAAACTTTAAATAGCACGACCAGGTTTCGTAACGGACATGCCGTACATTTACTAGAGTTTTATTTTTATTTACATCCTTCTTTTTAAGGCGATCTAAATTATAATATAATGTTTCATGCTTTTATACTTAACTAAAGTGTGGCCACCAAGAGTTGAGCCTTAGCCACGCCTCTTCAAACGAAGAACACATTTCACAATAGGGGTGAGGGTTATAAAAGAAAAATTTGGGGGGAAAAAAAAAAGATTAGGAATATTTTTTTTAAATATTTACTATTAAAGAAAAAAATTATTTATAAAATAATTATGAATAACATTTATATTGTCAAGAAAATATATAGGGAAGAAAAATCAAAATAATGAATAAATAACTAGATACAATTGGTTAAAAATCTTTCAAATCAATAAAATTAATAATAATTTGGTCTAAGATTGGAAAACTATATAAAATATAAATTATTCAGTCGAATTAATTCGGAAAAATGTAATTCTGAGCACTAAAATGTTAAAACTTTATTAATCGCTGACGGAATTGACGAGAATATTGCTATAAATTTTTAACTTTTGTTAAGTTTCTTTTCTTTTGTATTAGATAATTAACTATTAATTTATAGTTAATAATTATATATTAATCTATCGGCACTTACATTACAGGTATTCTTTATTTTAATTGTTAAATAAAACATTATTACCAAGAAGTGTATATATTTGTTACTTACATTAATTAATATAATTTATATATAATTACGATTTTTCATAATTTAAATAAATAAGAAACAGTATAAATATAACAGTTCTTAAACAGCAAATCAGTTTTATACATCGTTACAGTTAAAATATAACATAGTTATTATTATATGTAAGAAAAATAGATACATAATGTCGTATTTTATATCATCATTTCCTCTGTTATAACCAAGAAACAAAATCTGTGCATTTCCCCTGAAAATGGAAATTATCACACTGATCCCTCAAATGACTTCTTCAACTCTTCGCCTACCACGTGACATAGGCGTGGCTAAGGCTCAACTCTTGGTGGCCACACTTTAACTGGGCGTTGCTCGGGGAGAGGATGAGAAGGGAGTGGGAAGTCCTGGTTCTCCCTTTCTCCACAACGCTATCACATCAAACTTCTCCAATTGCTGCAGAAGAGCTTTTGTGTAATTCCCATTGTCGCCACCAGGTGCATATGTGGCGCTATTTCAGAGTGGCTAACCGGGTTCCAAGATAGCCTTTATTTTTCGCAAGATAGTAAAGAGTATTTATGCAAAATTTGGTTCCAATCAGCCAAATGATGCAAAATTGTATCGAGAACATGCAAACTTTGACCTTTATTTAATCATACATAGATGTACAATAATTAACATTTTTTTTTTTTTTTTTTTTACAATGAACTGTAGAGAGTGATTTAGAGAAAAGAGATCATAACTTCAACATTGCTTTCTGGAGGTCATTATAAGTTAGAACGACCAAATTAATATACGGCTAGAAAAAGGGACATAAAGGGTTAAAAGAAATTAAAAAAAAAGAAAATCAGTAAATGAAATTTTTCAGGATTAATAAATTGTGAAAAACCACCAATATCGCGATAAACAAGAACCAATTATATAGAAAGGCTGAAAGCTTATGGTAAATTAACGTTTCACTGCCCTTTTGGATCTTAATAAATGGAAATATTCTAAAATTAGCAAGTCAACTGTAACTTTTCTTAAGAAAAAAATAATAAATCAAAAGAAACTAATTAAAACTATTTATAATCAGGGATCGGGCTGAGGTCTTAACGGAAAAGAAATTATTCGAAGTAGCCTATCACTTCTAGGCATTTCTTTATAATTAAGTCTACATTTTATATAAGTTATATTTCTGCTATTGCCATGTCTGTATAGAGCAGTTCTGCAGTACAATATTTAATCATCAATCGAGATACAAGTATTCAACAATGGATATCATCTTCACGACTTTCTTAAGGGTCACATTGCATTATAACTGAACCGAAACACTTGTTTCTTTGTGCCATTTTATAATTGAAAACATTCAAATCTATATTACTAAAATCTTTTATTTCTGCATCTGTCCAGCGCAATTCTGCATCTGTCCAGAACATAGAAATAATTTCTACAAGTTCGGAACGGGAATCGAATCTGCAACCTTCTGATCCGAAGTTAGACGTCTTATCCATTAGGCCGCGAGGACTACATTCTAATTAATGTTAGATATCTCTTATCACTCCTTCTGTGTGTGTGACGCAATGAGAGAAGAGCCGGAGAAAAAAAACCACATTAAGTTTAGATTAAAATTTAAATTTCAATGCTCATTCTTTTAGCCTACTATAAGCACAGGCCAGACGAGTATTAGATGCAGAACTGAAGATTGGTTAGAGACATTTCTCAACAAGAATGAAAAAATTACAAATGATGGGCAAATATTCTATCTCACCTAAAAGCCGTCGCATTCTTATCCCGTCATTGTTTTTGAGGCGTATATATTAGTTTTAAAAAAAAATTGTAAGAAATATGAAATCGTGTAGTGTTTTTGCAATATTTTCGGCTAAGAATTTAAGATATTGATCATAATGTGGGATTAGGGGCCCGTTATTGCATTTGGTACCTGGGCCGTAAATTTGATGTGAGGGCCCTGTTTATAATTATATTACATTTTTTTTTAAAATCAGTATTCAACTTAAAATATATTGTGAACTTTTGCTATATAAAATTCATGGTGTCTCAATTAGCAATTTCCAGGTATAATCAGATGTACAATGTGATATTTTTGCTCTTATTTTTTATTTTCTCGAATATTCTTTAAAATATTCTATAGTATTATATTCAATGTTAGACAGAATGCTCTGTTGTTATGCATTTGGTTAATCGAGTTAAGGTAAATGTACGTACAGGTAAATCACCTTTCAGTTCTGTTAATCATACTGTTAAATACATCCTGTCTATTCTCAGATACTTCCGTCACTTTTATTAGTTCAAAGAAGTTAATTTTATTATGTCTCTTGTAATCAACGAAGCATTGGTTAGTTAATGGCGTCACAACAATTTAAACTTTTGTTTCGTTCACTTCGAGACAGAGGATAAAGTCATTTCCAAATAGCGTCATGCTCAATTTCAACTTAGTCGAAGTGGACTCGACTAAGACAGTTGAAAGTGAGACTTTGTAACATAATAACAAGCGACTTTGTAATAATAACAAGCAGATTTTGATCGTAATGGTACCTCGTAGACAAACAATAGCTGTTAAAGTACAGGCATCAGGTTGTCAGTTCTGCTTGACTTATAAGGAAGAATGGAAGAAATACTATCAAGTGGTTTATACATACATTTTATACGAAACGTTTTCCGAAATAGCGCTTTTTGAATGTAAAGTTGCAAAATTACTGCTAAGAAAGAGATATTATGTGACTGTTTTTCATATTTATTGTTCATTTGACAAATTTATTAAAGTTTGTAATAAATTTTCAAAAATTCCATCGTTAACATCAATGCAGTTTGCAACTCGTGTGAAAACATGGCGTTTTGTTCAATGGCACTTTATGGTGAGAGGAAATGAAAATGTTTGCGCCCTAAAATTCCGAATATTTTACATTCAAATAGCTGTTTGGAAGCTGTTTGGGATATGTTCAAATAATCTTTTTTTTTTTTCTTGAATGAACCTGTCTGTTACCTCCTAAACGTTTCTTCCTGCCACACCCTGTATATCTCTTAATTTTCGAAATATAGATGATAAAGACTATCTATTGAATATTAAAGAACTCTTAACGCAAGGATTCAGAAATTGGGCCAGAAATGACTTTTTTTTTTTTTTTGCTGGCAATTATTAAATTGTTTTCTAGGTACACGTGCAGGCATTACACTGCGCAGCGACTGAGCATGCGCCGGCATTAAAATTAGCTTTTGAAAATCCATCAGGGCTTTTGTTATTTTGAGATGGGGTTGAGGAAATCAAAAACCAAAAAAATAACCATAACCACATTTTAAGTTGACCCAGAAACAAGAATCGCACTAACTATTACGAAAATCGACCCAGCCGCTTTAGCGTGATGTGCTTACAAAGAGACAAAAACTAGGAAAATGAATAACAAGACTTCGCATGTTCAATCAATTACTATCTAAGAAAATAGTAACGGCAACTGTAAATTAAGCATATTCTTTTCTTATCATTGTCAAAAATTAAAAAGAATAAAAAGTTATTACTTTTTGAACGAAGAAATAATTTTTCTGTTAACCCGTACATGCATTACATACGGGAATTTATTAGAGTGTAGAGTGTAAATATACATACTAATATACAGGGTGATTCCAAAAGGTGAATCAAAAATTTAGCTTAAGGTTCTACTTAAGAAACCAAACAAAAAAGCTCCTGTTAATATGGATCCGGAAATGAATAGTTTTCTAGAGAAAAATATTGTATCATTATTCAATATAGGTGTATTTGTTTCGTTTTTTGGTAGGACAGTTTGATGCGAGAAAACGTATTGCAAATATTCATAAAATGAAACACAAATAAGCAAAATAGGGAACGAATGATTTAATAAACGGTGTTGTAAACCAAAACAAACAATTAATGGATCAAACAGAAATGAATAGTTTTCGCGAAAAACATAGTTTGCAGTAATCATTGTATTGAGTCAACACAAATAATGGAAAAGACTTGGAATTCGTCATAATAAATGTTTGAAATATTCTCCGTTGGCTTGCACACAGGCTTCCGCTCACCTTCTCACTAATGAAGGAATTCTTTCACAAATCCCGGGATTTTGCCGTATGTCCTGAAAGCAATTGGTAATTAAGCAGAGGTAAAACAATTTATTGTTACTGCAGCCGTGTTTACCGTAATTCACATTTGCTAATTTACTGACATATATTTTATATATACCTTACATAAAAGTCCAACTTTTTTTTTTTTAATCGCAAGGAAAATTTTCTCAATATCTTTTTTTAAATTTTCTTAAATTTCTAACACTCGTACCTTAGCAACATTGGCATAATATACTTAATATTCGATTGTGAATTATATTTCAATTCAAATATCATTTTATTGTACGTAGTCTGGAATTGTATGTAGTCTAGGCTCAGATTCTACATTTGTTTCTGTAAATAAATAGGCTGCATTATGTAGTGTATTTTACTGAAAATACAAAAGTACAAGGTTCACCATTAACAGTCCAATGGCTAAAAGCCAATTCAATTCCCGTTGAATAGAAGACGGTAGAATAGATGATCACGACTATCAATTATCACGAATTGCGTTAAATTGAATAGCTATTGTGTTGAATGTATGTAAGTGACACAGTCATTGTAACAACAGATGAAATGAGATCTCTGCTTTTGTAAAGAGATTGTAAAATATGGGAAGGACAAAGGGAAAGTGGAAGGATTTCTTAATCACTTCAACACGAAATCGAATGAAAGAAAGATCGGTGGATTGTACACAATAGGATTCTTATTTATGTATTGTTCCTGTTACACAACTTAAAACAACTTTCAAACAATAAATTCTGTGGTTGTTGAACTGAGGTCAATTTATGGCGTCTGACGTTTTATAAGCGTTCACCTGCCGCATAGTGGAAACTAAAAGGAAATATAACTTTAATACTGGAGGTTAAGGACAATTAAACTAACAGAAGTACACAATTTTACTGTGTCAGTTTATGATGATGAAAGACTTAGCTGTAGGTTCAAATCGTACAATTGATACCCAAATGTAGAATTCGACAGCTAAGCTCACTCCTCGTCATTCTGCAAGTCCTGTAAAGTTAGCTTTGATATAACTGAATCTAGGTTTGAATCCCGGACTGGAATGGATGTTTCCTTTCTTTCCTGTGCTTATTTCCTTCTTTTTTTCATGTTCTTTCTTTGGGGTAATTCCTCGGCTCAGTACCTCTTCCTACAGGTCTCAGTACTAATGAGTGTAACCAAGATACTTTCAAATGGAAAAAAATACACGACTCATATCTAAAGTATTAAATACAAAGATTAAAAATTATGTATAAAAAATCACACAGAAAATAAAAGAAGTTCTTCTTAGAGCTCGTAACCTTAGAATATAGACTAATTCTATTATTATTAGTGGAAACCGCTCTTTCTTTAATTTTTCTAGGAAATGGAGAAGATTAGACAAAAATTTAATGGTTATTTCAATTAAACATCAGATCTAAAGTTTTTCTGAGTGAAATCTCCCTGAAACTGTTTTACACTTTTTGGCGATCATCAGCTAGAAGCAGCCACTGATAAACAAACAGTTTTCGAAACGGAAGTTAGCAAAATCAATTATAGATACGAATATAATTCCTATCTTAATTTAAAAGAAAAAAAAAGTAATTAATGTAATTTAATATTTACACTAAAATGACAACACACAAGTCAAGAACGTTTAAAAAGATTATAAAAAGATATTTAGAAATTCCAGGAGTCTTTCGGGTTCCTTTGCGGAAAACCCTCTTCAACACGCAAAGGAACTGAAAGGCTCCATGGAATTTTTAAGTATCTTTTTGTAATCTTTTTAAACGTTCTTGACTTGTGAGATGTCATTTTAGTGTTAATTACTTAAATTCACACACGTAAAAATATTTTTAATTAATATAATTAATAATTAATTAATAATAATAATTGTAATTAATAAAATAAAAAAAGTTTTGTCTCTGCTTCACTTTAGACATAATAATTTATTTAAGTACATTAAATAGAAAAACATCCATTAATAATAAATGTAAAGCATTTGATGTATTATTGATATTTTAGGTTTTAAAATGTTTGAAAACAATTTGTATGATGAAGGCCTCAGAGTTTTTTTGTTCTTTACGATGAATTTCGTTTAAGATTTTTTAGAAGTGTCTTGTCCATAAAATGTGCATATCTAGCTTCCAGAAGTTTCGTTCATTGGTTCAAAAATTACTAAGAGAGGGTAAAGACACACAGAGACTCCTTTTCCTTCGGAAGATAGGCAAAGTATTGCAATTGAATAGAAAGAAAAAAAAAATCTCAAAGTAAATGCTGACTCTGTTGTAAAAAGGTAGTGGTACTCTGTAAGCATCAAAGTCAATGTAGGAATTAGTTTTAAGTGGAATTAAATATTAAAGGATGATATTAGGTGATAAGTAAGCCAATAAGTTATAGCATGTTAAAGATAAGTGACCTAACCCATTTTGATTTGACGGACAACAACAGTGGATTCAACATTATACGAGAGGCCATCACAGTCGCACAGTTCTGCTGCTGTGTGGGATTTGATGGATATCTCTATTGTGTTATATCCGTCTGACAAATGAACTCATCTCTTATCGGGAACCAAAGGAGGTATCCATCAACCTGTCACATTAGAAGTTGTCGAAATAATCTCCGCAGTTGATTACAAAACAAGATGGTGGACAAGCACGTCTGAAAAGGACAGTAGCTGCATGTTGAAGACAAACACAGACGTTTCTAAAAATTCCTACCGCACTTTCAGTTTTCTAATATTACTTCCTGGTCATTCGTTCAGGCGCGGAAACACGTTAATATGCATTTTTCAGATTAGTTTCTGAATGAAAAGATTCTCTTAAGATCGATGTCACTTCAATGCGTTATCATTGACAAATAATTAACAGAAAACTTTAATAGAAATACAGGCTTTGATTTTCTAAATTGTAAAAGAGACTGAAGTTGGTGCATCCCTGGTACAAACTTGGCGTTTTAGAAGAATGTCCAAGCGAAATCAGTAGGCAAATGAATTTTTCTTTTTTGTAATCGTAATGTTTAAGATGTTTTAAAAAACTAAAAAGAAATAAATCACGTTTCGCCTAATTTAATGATGTTTGTATTAATAAAGGAAAAAAAGAAATTAAGATCGTATTTTACAAAGGTTTTTTTTTACCCATTCGAGACACTGTAAGGATCATTTTCATAAGTAATTGTTGGTTTAGAAAAATAGCTCAATTGGTCAGTTAAATAAGAAATTTTAATATTAGAAGTAAAAATTAGTAAGTTTCAAAATAGTTAAAAGAAATTGTAATAATAATCAGATATATCAAAATTCAAGAAATTACAATTCATGATAAAGAAAAGCCTTTTTGAGTCAAGCTGAGACCTTGGGACAGCTGTTTCGAGCTTATTAGGCTCTCTTCAGCGAGGACTATGTAGCAAAAACTTAAAAGGCGTACTAAAGGAAAAGTAACAGTTTCTGAGATATCACTTGTCCTATTAAGTTTACTTTTGTACGCCTTTTGACCTTTTTTTTTTGCTAGTAGTCCTGGCTGAAGAGAGCCTAATAAGTCGAAACACCTGTCCCAGGATCTCAACTTTACTCAAGAATTTGAATCCGTAATTTGTTGTTGTTTTTATTTAGGCAACCAACCCTGTACTAATCTTATTGAAAAATCCAACTTAATTCTATGAAACTTAATTCTATGAAACTTAATTCTATGAAACTTAATTCTATGTAACTTAATTCTATGAAACTTATCTATGTAACTTAATTCTATGAAACTTAATTCTATGTAACTTGTCTGGCACAATACTCAATTTTAAGATATCTTTGTTAATAAAATATTCCTTTGCAAAGCCGTTTTTAAATCAAAGTCAGCGTTCTTCTATAGAAATATTCACATGTGTTTTCTATTTACACAACGAACAATATTAGGCTTATTTTATTTTCTTTGAAGTCACGAACAACGATCTAAGTTAACTTGGCTTTCTTTCAGTTTTCTTGCTAATAAAGGTCTAATCCGAACCAGAATGAACTGTTACACCGTGAAATTAGCTGAAAAGAAAGGGCAAGTGTTCAGACACAGCCTTTTTTTTTTCTTTTTAGGACAATTTTATAGCGCATTGGCGAAGTGATTGTGATGGAGGCTGTAGACCCCACTGCCAAACCACAGCGCTTTTGTTGGAAATGAGACGCTTGAACTAAAGAGATGCATTTCACTTTCTTAGCTGCGCCTTTTTCTCGAGAATAGAGGACGAAAATAATGGGAGAATGCGGGATTCCTACTTAAAAGAACTAGTACAACACGTGTCTGCTAATAAATTTGGTCCGAAATCAAAAGACAGAAAGAGAGAGAAAAAAATGACTACAAATACAATTGAGGTAACATCTACGTCAATTTCAGAGATTAATGTTCTTTTTTTCCCTAAATTCTCTTACGAATTTACGAAATAGGGTAAATTCAATTTCGGCCATTTATCTTGTATAATAATAACGGGAGTCGAAGAACTTTTTGGACTGTGGATAAGCGTAAAAGAGCAGAAATCGCAGTCATTGAACACAAGCAAAGTTAGATTCAACCAAGCCGAATGATAGCAAAATCAGATTACAAAGAACCACGAAAAAGGTTTAGCAAGAAATTAAAACTAATCGATTAATGGTTAGATGCCTTTATAGAGTAACTATTATCTGTCCATTAGCGCTCCCAGAATTTTGAAAGAAGCGGAGTTTATAAATACTATTTGGGATCCATATAACCAAAAAAAAAAAAGTGGATTTCTTCCTTGTTTTTGGATACAGCAAGATCGGAGTTACAACTATATATCTGTGTGAATTAAATATTAGTAATTTGAATAATTATGACACAGAAAACTACTGTGTTCAATAATCTACATTCTACCCTGCTACCTGAACAACTGTTTCTAACAAAAACCTATCAAACGTTCTTTTGAACTTAGGTTTTTTTTTTTAAATAATCTATCTTGAGTGTTACCTATTACTGCTTCAAAGCCCGTTGAAACACATATCAGAAAAATTTTCATATCAATTTAATGACGTATATTATAAGACTGAATGATTTGATTGAATGACTGATTTGTTCTAAAGAATTATAATATTATACAATATAACATAAAAACATTAAGGTTATATTATATTTTAAAAACATCAAAAATTTTAAGGTCGTTACTCAGGGCCATTCCTGGGGCTGCAGGCGCCCGGGGCGAGACGTCTCACGGAGCCCCCATGCTCCATCGATAATGCAACAATGACTTTATGCTAGATAGTACCTTCAGTTTCAGACATTCAACATCTTACCTTAAAAATTTTCATTAAATAAATAAAAAATATTTTGTAATTTTAAAAAATTCTACTTCGTGGCACCCCCCTAGCGCGGCGCTCGGGGCGACCGCCCCGCTCGTCCCGACCGCCCCGCTCGTCCCGCCCTCGGAACGGCCCTGTCATTACTAAAGAAAGCCGAATACTTAATGAAAATGAAGGCAATTTACGTCATAAATGTATAAAATGTTTTTGCTACACCCTCAGTAATAAGTACACGGGAACGCCAAATATTCCAACTGTTTCAGAAGAAAAAAAAGAGACAAAATTCAGAGGTCTTTTCTTTTAGACGGGTTTAATGGCCTAATGGCTACCACAGAAGGGCGTTCCATTGTCTGAATAACAGTACATTAACGTCATCCAAGTAATAACGGATTTTATCCTAAAATATATTTTGACGCCATATTTATTTCTCGTGATTTTATTATAGGTATTTGAACTATATTTGCCTGTTTTTTCAAGACTTTTGAATGACGCAGTATAATCAAGCAATTAAATCATAAATGAAATGGGAAGTCTTTAAGATCCTTACTCAAGCAAATGCTGGCGACTGCAAACCTTTTATTTCTTTTATATATTTCTTTTTCCAATGAAAATCAAATTCTGAAAATTTAAATATGAACTTGTGCAGCATGTGGGATTTATATTTTCTTGTTTTTAATTCAAAATAATCTATAATTAACTAAATTAAAATTCAAAAACAGTCAATTTTTTGGTTGTTTTCGAGATGTTACTCTATTTTAAACTTAAAAAGAACTTGACGAAAACCTCAAATTCATAAAATAACGATATGTATTTAAAGTATCTATTAGTGCAATAGTTAATTTAAAAAAAAATAAAAACTGTGTTTTTTTAAAATTGTTTGAGATTATATTTTTTTTAGTATTATCAAATAATCTTAATAAAAAACTGTTTTCATTAAAGACTTTCTAAATATCATGCAAATTCATTTGATGCTGTTCATTTCCAAAAATTAATTTGTTTTGAAGCATTTTTTTGCTTAGAAATACAGTAGATTTTAATAAAATTAACAAAAATCTATTTCTTTAATTTCTATTTCTTTATTTATTTATTTCTCGTATATTTTTCGATCTCGATATTAATTTGCTAAATAAATAAATAAAGTTTTTTTTTTTTTTTATGCTATGTATGTAAGGGTTCCGGAGCGAAGCGACGGCACCCGGCTAGTTATTTTATAAAGTTTTTATCACTTCAGGTTTTCGTGAAGTTTTTTTAAATTGGAAATAAGTAACATCTCGAAACAACCAAAAAATTGACTGTTTTTGAATTTAAATTTAATTAATTTCAGAATATTTTGAAAATTAAAAATAAGCAAATAGAAATTTCCAGATGCTTCACAAGTTCATATTTAAATTTTCAGAATTTTAGCTGCATTGAGTAAAGAAATACATAAAAGAAATAAAAGGTTTGCAGTCGCCTGCAGTTGATTGAATCAGGACCTTAAGTTAAAATTTTAATAATTCATATCAATATAGCAAATTGTTTCAATAGAGATAAATCATTAAGAATGAATATAATTTCATTCGGTTTATTTAAGAAAATTGTAAAAAGAAACAAACACATTAAATCTGTATTAAATTTAACTTAATTATTAGTGTAATAAGGATTTATATTAATCTTAAATAATATACGATTGTAATTCAAAAAAGTGAATGTATTATTTAAAACAATTATATTGCAATTGTTTCCTTCATAGATATCTACAGTTGATTGATACGAGGAGATGCTGTAGTGTTTTTATTTCTTTGTTTTATTTATATTGTAACTTTGTTGTAATATATTTCTTTAATTTGAATTATTATACTTCACTTCTGTTCGTTAAAATGGAAGAAAGATGTATTATTTTCTCCTGAAGAAAATACCCGTTCAGGGTGTAGAAATATTGAGAAACCATAAAGATGTTTAATACTGTAAGAAACGATGTTTTTGATTTGTTTAAAATTTTAAGTTATCTTTTCTTTCTTACAATTTACAAATTTAATGTAAGTGATGTTATGTTATCTTCTAATATTATCTAAATTTCTTGTTCTGTGATTGATAAAAGATCGATTGACAATTTTATTTTTAAGAAACAAGAAAAAGCTTGATTGTGTTGTTCCTGAACTTCTAAAAGAAGTCGTACAAGCTGTAAATATTTGATGTCTTGCAGTATTCAGACATGATGAATCTTGTGAAAAGATGAAACGATGTCCTTGTGATTCTAATGTCAAAGATTTAAAGGTTATTTGCTTTCAAAACTATGCTTCCAATGTTCAAATTGTGTTCTCTGTTCGTGTGAAGTTAAAATGATTTTATTATTTTTTTTCTTTTCATGTCTGTAATATTGAAATTCAGTTCAACAAGACATCTTCACTGTAGATACCTTTGATAACGATATTTCGTTTTAATTTAAAACTTTTTCAAGGTTTAGCTTGATGAATTAAAAATAAAATAACATAAAAAATTGAAAGAGAAATCTTCCTCTCCCCAAAACAATATCATCACTTGCTATTTTATCACTTGCTTTGTTTATTCATGTTTTTAAGTATTATATGGTTTATTTGTTATATATTATATTGTTTTGGGGAGAGGAAGATTTCTCTTTCCATTTTTTATGTTATTTTATTTTTAATTCATCAAGCTAAACCTTGAAAAAGTTTTAGAAATTTAAACGAAATATTGGTATCAACGATATCTACAGTGAAGATGTTTATTTATGTGTCTTGTTGGATTAAAGAAGATAACGGCTTTTGATGTACGCCTTTTGAAATTGAGTTATTACAAAAACGTTTTTAATATCATTAGTTAGTTAGTGAGTTAAAATTCAATGAATAAATGGGTAACGGTGGATTAACACATTATCTATTTATATTAATTTTCTTCATCAGTCGTAAAAATGTTTTCTGTAGTGTTATTAAGACCGATACTAGCGCTACTGCGGCGGAAACTGGCAGTACATTATTATTCAAACTGAAAGTTAAATTTAAATTTGCATTTTTAATAGCAAGTAGAAAACAAGTTGAGAGTCCATTAGTTAGAGGATGACACATTCCTTTTTTTTATCTCTCTGCACTCTATTTAAACTCTAACTTACTTCAAGTTTCTTACAAAATTTACAGAACATACCCTTTCAATATAGTTTTCTTCAGCTTCGATGAACAAAAAATATTCTTTATCACATACAATTTTTTTTCCATATTTGTATGATATAAATCTAAGAAAACTAATTGAAGACAGTATGGTAAAACACCCCATACGTTCAAGCCGTTTCAACTGATTTCTCTATCCCTTGTTTAGCTTATCTAAGCGGAAATAAGCAACATACTCTAATTTAATTCCCAATAAAAACTCCACAGAGTAAAATGCAGATGATATTCTCTAAAGTCAAAGGAATTTAACTTGGACATTTTACCTCTACTTTATTACACATCACATGCTTCAACAACGAAATTTTTCTTTAATAAAATCGAATTTATCATACACTAATAATTTAAATAAATTTATTAGAAAATAATTTCTCACAACATATATTATTATACGTGTCAAGTTCCCATCTGTGCACCTACGACTCTACCTGTCCCAGCTAATAATACAAAGCTCTCCGAATACACACCTCCATTGTATCTTCAATCCTGTTTTTTAATGTGGTTTTGAAATAACACGGTTGACAAAAATAAAAAAAAAAATCCTGTTTTTACATGAGTGTTGTTTTTTTCTTTTTCTTACATGGAGAAAAAGCGGAATTTTTGAAAACAATTTTGTTAAAATATTTCTTACATTACTATATTAAAAATTGATTTGTTTTTTTTTTAAATAAAATATAGATGGATATGTTCAAATAGGCCTATCTCATATTTTTCAATGTATACTGGTCTTTTGTTATGCGGAACATATATAAAAACAGGATTGGGTGTATTCTGCAGAGGCGTATTTAGAGAGAGGACCAAGGGGCCATACTATCCCCTCTTTCCCCTGAAAACTTCGCGAAAGTTATTAGTGACACAGGTACACAAACTGACTGATTTCCTAGATTACACTGAAGAAAAAAAACATCAAATTTGTATTTATATTTGGTTGTTTCGTATTTTCAAGCTTTCTGCGATCTTAAATCCTCAATGCAATCCACCGAGTTCATCAACAAAAGACAAGTTGGTTAAACTGATAAACGTAAATGCTATAAGGCTTTTGTGTTGATGAGTATTCAATGGACCAGTGGTTCTCCAGTACAATTAATAGACATTAAAAATTCACAATATTGGTTTCACAAAAAAAGACCGTATTTCAAGTTTCTGGAGGTTCAAAGCTATTTTTGTGAAGCATGAAAAATAAAAAAAAATTTAAACAAGTCAGTCAAGATTAGTTAAGATTGTTCGTTTTTCGGATCCATTCCTCGAAGTGATTATATTCATTGTTTAGAGAAGGTTTTTTTCCCCCTGAATTAAGGAAGTATAACATAACGTCAAAAAACAGTTTGCTGTGATGTTTTGCGTGATATCCGTGCGTAATTATGTCTTTTCTCGTTTGAACAGGACATATATAAAAAAAACCAGCCATTTGCTATCTTCCTCCTCCTGCGATATGTTCACCTTTGGCAGGTGGGAGGGCATCATAATCGGGGCCAGCCAAACAGGTGGAGGTGGAAAAAAGGTGAGTCCTCGTCCTTGTTGAATTGTTGGCCTAATCTACATTGGCTCAACGAGTTCTCTTCAATTATTTATTGTCACAGCGAAAATAATAATAATAATAATAATAAAAATGCTTATTGAACCCAACTTTCGCAGAAGAACACAGGGATTGTGAAATCTAACAAAATCCCATTCTGAATTCAGAAGAACAAAAAGAGATGTCACTAGTATTGTTTGTACTCCATTTTGATATTCTTTTTTGCTGTGTTTGTTTTGTGTGTATGTGTGTGGTTGCTTTTTAATTTTCATTATTTTCTTATATATTCTTTTCCGAACATTATTTTTTTTTCTCTTTTTTTATTCACTATTATTAATTTAGCAGGACTTTTTCTAAAGACATCTCATCCAAAATTTTGAATTATATTGTTAAAGACCAGCAACTGTCCTGGGATGCTTAAAGATTGAAATTCAGGAAAAGCTACCGGTAATTCAGAAGAATCAGCCACTTTTAGTAAACTTAGATGAAATATTACATCATTAAAAACCCAAAAAGAAGTGTTTTAAAAATACGAAATATACCGAACAAGTTGGAGAGAGATTCCAGCTGATGAGTGATAGGAATCAGGAATATCAGTTATCTTCTGAAAGGCTTGATATCCTAGAAATAAATTCTATTAACTGAACACTGTACAAGTTGTTGGATAAAAATTATATTATTGTAACTTTTAAAATTGAAATTTTGGCAAATTATTTGTAATAGAACTCATAAGTAATTTGCCATAGTTTTGATTTGTTATAAGAATGCAATTGCTTTAAATTCATAGTGAATTACGAAAATACTGATAATATATTGAATTTTATTAAGTCAATAAAGAATGAATTATTTTTCCCTATCAATGCAGTAATAGAACTTCTATAAAATGTCAGTAATAAAAATAAACACAGATAAGTAAACTAATTAAAAAATACCTAATATTAGTCGACAATATTAATACAGTGACAGAAAACGTTGCGGTTCCTTAGCCTTCGTCCGTTCAAATATTTAAGATAAGTACAAATTTTCAATCGCGTTAAAAATCAGTGGAACAAAACTACCAAAAGTCAAAAGTAAAAAACCAAATTTAACGCTTCGATTAAACAAATTCACAAAAACTGAATTTTTAGCTAAGACCCATTGGGGAGCTCTTGTGATAACGACCAAAATCGCTAGATATTGCGTTTGTCTTATTTGTCCGTTCGTCCGTGTCTGTCCACCTCTAACAACTCCCGATTGGAAGATCGGATCGACAAACGGATTTCACCAGCGTGCTCAGAGGCACAAACAACATAGGAATAGGGTATTTTCAGGGGCCAACGCCCCCCATGTTCGAGATATTTGGCATTGTTTTCATTGGATTTCCATTATTAGCTTAAATGACAGAAATGTAACCATCTCATTTCAGTTGTTAGCTATAGTTTGATGCTTAAGGTCTCAGACTCATATACTGAAGGTTTTCGGTTCGAATCCCTATATCTACTACTTGTTTGTTTGTTTTTTTCCTCTTAATTTTCTCTTAATTGTAGACAATGCTTTTTTTTTTTCTTTTTTTTTTTATTATTTTCCTAACATTTTTTTTATTTTTTTCCTATTTTTTTTATTTTTTTATTTTTTTATTTTTCCTTATCTTAATGTACTTCTATTTTTTAATTATTATTCTTAATTTTTTTTTATTGTTACGGGTCGCACTTAAATTTATGCTTTATCATAAAATTATATTCACTTGTTATAATTTCATTTTATAAAAAAAACTAATATCACGTTTTTTTTCATATTATATGATCATATAATAAATTGGCTTTATTGGTTGTTTGCAAATAATTACGGAAAATAGACTATGATCAATTATTACTGGGAGGTTTATAACATTGTTTTGTGTGTGTTGTAAATATATTCTTATAATTTTCCATTCCTTTGTCATTACGAAACCTTTCGTGTGAAAATTAAGGAACATTTTTATATAAAAAAAATTCCTGTTATGAATAAAATAAGATGAAGGATCTGAGCTGAGTAATGTTATTTTATGAATTTTATTGACAGGATTTAGCTCAGTTTTTAGAAGCATATTAAACCTGTAATACGGTTTCTTCGTTTAGTATGAATTTACGCCGCAGGAAGTCCTCGATTTACGAATGTGTTCCGTTTCGACGAAATGCGCAAAAAGAAAAAGTAAAAAAATAGAAGTAAAAAATAAAACTCACGTAATTTAAGAAATGAATAAATAAATATTAAATTTATTTTAAATAAACAGCTACAATAAAAGCTATGTATGTAGATTTAAAATAAATCAAACAACACTCTTGTAAATATCAGTGGAGAGCGAAGGAACATTAACGATACGACAATGATCTATAAATACATGCGTACATATTATCTTTGTATACGGTTTATGTATGTTAAATTGTATGCAATTTACTGTATACTAAAAATATTCGAAGAATTTTGAAAATATTCAATAATTTTGAAATGTTCATTTTTTTTTGTTGTTGTTGATTTGAAAATCTTAGTCGTAAATGCGAGTGTTCGTAAGGCGTTTGGTCGTAAATTGGGAACTTCTTGTATATGTATATTTCAGGAATGTGATGTTAGGCTTCGGTAAGTCTTCCTTTGCATTGACATTTCCTTATTATTTTTCAGTCTGTCTATTTTACCTAGGTATTGGGTGACCCACGTGATTTGTCCCCTCTTTCTTTCCTTCGCCAAAGATAAACATGATAAGTAATGTATTGTTATTATTATTACTACTTCCGTTGCGGGGGCCTCCCTTCCGTTCCAGGTGCTCTTTTTTTTTTTCTTACTATTAGACCTCTGTATTAGACAAACATCCGGGTATTTACAGTATCGTTCATTAGCACAGTAGAAACTAGGTATCCTAATTAGCTGAAATTTAAGGTACTTTAAGAGCTACTTTCATTTAGAATTTCCTATTGATGCAAACTGAACTCTTCGATTAAAAAAATAAAAAGAACAAAAACAATGTTTTCCAATCGAGTATTAAATAAAAATGAGTTAAATTTGTAGAAATTATTCATTTATAAAGATATCAAGATAGTTTCATTACAAGTTTAAAAAGATTTAATAATTTACTGTATAATCTATATTGTGGGCCCGGTAGCCGAGTGGGTAAGGGCGCTTGGCTGCGGGTTGGAGGTGGAGGGTTCGATTCCCGGCCTCGGCGGAGGACGGGAATTTTTCCACGCTTCTTTCTCCTCCAAACGGGCCCTAGGGTCTACCCAGCCCTCTATAGAATGGGTACCGGGTTTCTTTCCCAGGAGTTAAAGGCGGGCGAGCGACGGACCGACCCCCCGTCCTCAACTTTGTCCCGTAGGTTCTGAACACTGGAGCCTACCCTCCAGCTGCATTGCGCGGTCCTCTGGGCCTGATCGCAACTTTAACTTAACTTTTTAATCTATATTACTAAAATCTTTTATTTCTCTGTCTGTCCGGCTCAATTTCCTTTGAGAATGGAAAATAAAAATAATTTTTACAATGAAACGTCCGCGAAGGGAATCGAACCTGCAACCTTCTCATCCGAAATACCATTAGGCCACGGAGACTACAACTCACTTTATATTGTTTTTTGATTTATCTGTCCTGCCCTTTCCCTCCATCAATAATGAATGCATTCAACCTTTTTTTTTAATCTCAAGATTGTTTATTTATGTCCGATCCGTCAATTTATTTGTAATTCGAAAATGACAATTAGAACTATAATTGCCGAAACGTTGCAATATTTTAAATATAATATTCTTACTTAACCAAATTCTATGTAATATAGAAAAACAAGCGCGTATACTGGGGGGATGGCCTAGTCTTTAAAAAGATCAAAATAAAAGTAATTTATACATAACTTTTCTAGTAAGGAACAAAAAAGTATTCATTTTCTTTTATTCTAATCTTTGTATTGTGTATGAAATTATTTTTTTTTTTAAAAATTTAATCCTTCTTTACTATGTTAAGCTCAGAAAACTAGTGTGTGCATGTGTGTTTTTACCCTCACTTGGTAACTTTTTCTTTAGGAGAATGGATCTCTAAAATTGGCATGACCATTTATGGATAAGAAAAATCTCCTTTTTGTATACGAAAGCTTTTTTCCTTTTTTTCGAGAAATTTGCGCCTGATGATGATAAAAAATAGCATTAGAAGCAATTGAAGGATTTTCTATCAATGTTATAACAACGTATATCAGCGCACTTATTAGGCAGTTTCATCTGGGCGTGCTATTTGGATTATAATTAACTAGACGGGTACCGTCGCTTCGCTCCGGAACCCTTGCATGTATAGCATTAAAAAAAAAAAAAACAAAAAAAAAACTTTTATTTATTTAGCAAATTAATATGGAGATCGGATAATTACCGACTTCCCAGCTCGTTGTGGACTTCTGCGCTTAACTCAGTTGTATTGCGCGTTGGCACTCACACGGAGGTTGCCGCAAAAACACTTCATTTTTGCATGTATCTTCCAAACGCAGAAACGCTTGTTAATGACTGATATACCGTTCGATAGAACTTTCAAATACCAACATTTTCTCAATTTAATGTTCTCTTCCAACTGTTATACTTTTCGTTTAAATTGAGAAAAAGTCAAAATTTGACCCTTTAAAAGGCGCCATCTTGGAAACCAAAACGTTTTTTCGAAAGATTTTTGCAGCATTTTGTTTGTCTTAAAAAGCTCTACATTTTATCCATTTACATGACCAATCTATCTCTTATAATTTGGTCACAAAATTGGAAAAACGTAAAGTCTTATGACAATGACAGACAAAATAACGCTTTTATAACTTATAATAAAATTTTCAGAAAATAATAATAATAATAATAATAATTACGATACTGTTAATTAAAGTTTGCTGTTGGAATTCTAAAATTAACTGCTTTAATAATCAAGTGTTGATGATTTCCTTCCTAATTCACAGCCGGAAATCAACTCCAAAAGAAATTATAAGCTTCCATTTATGAGCGACGGAAACAAATTAAAATGAATGAAGACGCGTTCGAATAACTTAACAACCGTCGTGTTAATAGGAACTCAAATAAAGAACTTAAAGCCTTCATTTCTAAAAAGCTCTTCCTTACAATTTCTTTATTCTCTTCCTTTAGTGAAGTCGTGAAATGGCACAGACGAAAAGTGTACGGTTATTTCTCTGCTCAATAACAAACAATGCATATTTTTCGTTTTATTAAAAATAAATAAATAAATTGGTATTATTTACTTGTGTCGGATTAGTTTTACTTCATCAAACCAGGCGCAGATTAATATGGATTAGCTAAAAGGATTAACCATCACTGTTTAAGATAAAATTGAAATGTAATGTTAGATTCCAATGCACAATTGTTTCTACGGGAATTTTTGTCGCCCTCTGATTTTTCCCCAAGGAACCATTTGGTAAATATTTCAAAAATTTAAAGTTGGAATGTCTGTAGTCCTCGAATAGGCATATCAAGGTTCAAGAAGATGCCTGCAGCGGTTCAAAACTTACAGTAGGGGAGGGGGAGGCACACAAGGAGTTAGGAACTTTCATTGAAGTTATCTTAGCAACTACAGGGTATTATGAGTACAGCCCCCTACAAGCGGAGGATCAGTTGGTCCCCTAGCACTGGGACCCAGTCGTCAAAGGGACCCCGGGCGAGATCTTAACCGAAAAAAACAATGAATTATCCTATCACTTGTAGACTTTTGTTTTATAAGTAAATCTATGCATAAACTACTTTTCTGCTAAAATCGTTTGCATAGAGCTATTCTGCAGTACAATATTTGATCATCAATCGAAACGTTCTACTACAAGTGTTTAACAATGGATATCAGCGTCACTAGTTATATGCAAGAACGTTTATTCCCGACTTCCTTAAGAGTCACAGTACACTTGAGCTTCCATTTTAACTGAACCTAACAAGTAAGCACTTTCTTTACACAATCTTGAACTGAAAACATTCAAATTTTTAAATAAATTAAAGAAATTAAATTAATTAAATATAAGAAATTAACAAATATGGTTAATTTAAAATTGGAATCAGCTTATGAGTTCCCAGAATCAACTTAGGTTTCATTTTTTATCTTTTAAGTAAATATTTTAGGTAATTGTGTAGGACACAGAACTAGTTGTGGGTCCGATAGCCGAGTGGGTAAGGGCGATTGGGTTGGAGATGGTCGATTCGGTTCTAGGCCTCGACAAGGGCTGGGATTTTTCCAAGCTCCATTCTCCTCCAAACGGATCCTCAGGTCTACCCAGCCCTCTGTTGAACGGATACCGGTTTCTGTCTGAGGATTAAAGGCGGGGGGGGGGGGGCGTCGGGTTGACCACCCGACTCAACTTAGTCCCGTT
>JAFIDM010000179.1:1044553-1061417 GCA_023159025.1 Thereuonema tuberculata
CAAGGTAGAGTTGCATCCTTCCCACACTGGC
The DNA here is from genome assembly GCA_023159025.1 of Thereuonema tuberculata. Taxonomy (NCBI): domain Eukaryota; kingdom Metazoa; phylum Arthropoda; class Chilopoda; order Scutigeromorpha; family Scutigeridae; genus Thereuonema; species Thereuonema tuberculata. The sequence continues at coordinate 1,044,585 of JAFIDM010000179.1, forward strand.
CGTCAAAGACTCAACCAATGTGTTTCAGCGCAGATCGCAACTCCCCTAGGCATTGCTCTCACAACCCGACAGATCTGTTCGATCCAAGGAGATATTAAAAAGAAGCAGAAGCTTACATTTCCATAGCCTCAATTTCCATACATTGCAATAGGCACCATATGTCCCAAGTTAAAAGAGAAGCTGAAGAGGTCTTCGTGCTCAGCGGCCACTACTGAGCGACTGAAGTAAGCATGATAATGTAGGCCTACCCCACTAGTAAAAATGTTGTACTTGTAATTGTAAAAAAAAGAGAAACGAACCAGCCAAACACAAAAAAGGAAGAAAAATGGAAAACCCAACATATATTTATCAATAGGAACATAATACCTCAATAACCGCCAATTCTGTAACTATTAATCACCAATTATTAAATGGATACAATCAAACCTACGATCCCTCCCAAAAACAAAAAATGAAAAACAACAACAACAACAGGTTGAAAATAACCCCAAAACCAGACCCACTCAAAGACACATCTTTTGCGCAAAGTTACAATAATAACTTAAAATCTTAAGGACACAATTGTCCGGGCAAGGGTACGATATATGTCTTCGTGACAGAAAAATCCTGAAATTATTACGGATAAGAAGACGCTGAAGATTCCGACAACGCCACAGGACGTGGTCAGGATCCTCGTCTTCATTCAAATCACATAATTCACACTCGGGCTCATTCCTCAAGCCGAATCTAAAAAGATAACTTTTAACAGACCCATGACCCGTTAAAAACTGATTTAAAACGAAGCTAGCTTTAAGCAAACTTTCGCCAACTTTTTCAATGAATCTAAAAAGTGGCCGTAACACTTGGGTATTAATTTAACCAATGCCCCTGCTCCGCCGCGTGATCCGCAGTCAAGTAATTGATATCCCTATTGCGAACGATTAAGGAGTGCTGATGTAAATGCTTACTAAAAAGCTGTCTCGTTTCCCCTATGAATCTACAGGGGACATTCAAACACTGGAGTGCATAAACGACACTCATAGAATTTGTGGGACGGTTATCTTCATTCCTATTAACAAAATTGGCAATATTAACCCTAATGGAGGAGGTTAGCTAAATGTCAATCCGCGCCATCATCTTTTTCAAAATAGGCAAAATGGTTGGATAATAAGGGATTGCCAGTAATACCTTAGAAGTAAAAACGGCTTTGGGAACCGGATTATAGGTATTATGCAATGCTGTGGCCAGATGCCTATTAACAAAATCAATAGGGTAGCCATTCGTAACCATATACTCCCCGATACGCTGAATCTCAGCATTAAAAATATTTAAGTACTAAGTAATCTAAATACTCTACGTATCGCCATGCTGACGACGTTACTCTTAAAGGACGTAGGACATGCAGAATTAAAATGCAGAGTGAGACCTGTGTTTGTTGATTTCCGATACACGAATGTAATAAAATCACAATCCGATCTTAAAACGAAGAAATCCACAAATGGAGTGCCGCAGCTTCTTTCTTTTTCCATTTTAAACTTTATATCGGAAAAAATGTTCATTATGCCACGTGAACAGAATCATCAATATTATTAACTGCAATTCATCTGTTGTTAATATTTTTGTCACTATTATCTATAACACGTTAAATTGTATTTCTTCGTTCAGTGTAAAACATAGCTTTCACTTCGTGGAAAAGATTCATAAGTTGGATTATGTTCATGGTTTTTCTTTCTTTTCGTTGGACATGGAGGCTCTCTTCACGTCGTTATCCTTTGATTTTGATCATTAAAGCATTTCTACATCTGAAGATTAAGCATTATGCACACCTCGTGAAGGCGGATAGTAATGATAGGTTGCTACCTTTAGTATAAGCATTGTTTGATTTACAGATTTTGCTTTAAGTGAAATTTTATAAGCAAACTATTGGATTGTTTATGGGATTGGCTGCGTCGGCATACATATCTGAGCTCTGTATGATATACATAGAGGATACGGCATTCTCCATCTTTGATTATGTATAATGATGATTCTATTCAATATGGCATAATGGACATTTTTTCCGATATTCATTCGGATGTAAAGTTTAAAATGGAAAAATAAAGAAGCTGCGGCATTCCGTTTTTGGCTGTCTTTATTAGCGGTCCCATGTTACAGTTAACATAGGGAACCGCTCTTGCTTTTGTGTCCTCTGTAGGTCACACTGTATGTCACACTCTGTAGCGGCCAAACGGTTAAAGATATTAGAATGAAACCTTCACCATTGTGTTCAGCATCAAAATCACGTAAAAAAAATCAGACCTGTAGGACCACTCCCTGACCACCCAGATTAACGTTTTCCATAGCAGTGTTAGTAATAATGACAACAATTAACACAATAATAATACTGATGCTTCATACATAACAATACTAACAATTGCCAATAGGACGTCATTGTTAATATTTACAAACGTATTGTTTCATAAATTCTTTAACGTATTCAAATGATGCACTAAGCATTATATTAGCGGCCCCTAGTTTACAGCTTGCATAAAACATAAAGGAACGGTCTTGCATTTATATGCTCTTGCTTTTAATTATTTTGTTTACACAATTGTGCATATTATGGGGCCGCTTTGCCTTTGACACTGTCTAAAAGCATTAATTACCTTGTTTTAAGATCGGATTGTGACTTCATTACATCTGTGTATCGGAAATCGATAAACACAGGTCTCATTCTACATTTTAATTCATACCGTGATTTGAAGTTTTCCATATAATCTCCTGTTATTTTACTTGAAAATGGCCGCTATGCCGAAACGTAGTTAATTTTTAATTATATGCTTTTTAAAATTATTTTGTGTGTTGGCCTTTTATTCATTTCAAAAAAAAAAAACAAAAAAAACAACAATAACTATACACGTAAAAGAAGTACTTCAAATTTCATTTCTTGAAGTCTTAATTTTTTTTGTTCAAATAAAAGAACAAGATTAGTAGTGAAAATGTTCTTGTAAGTTTATTTTTAACCAATATTTATTAGATAAATAACATTGTTTTAAGGTAATTAATAATCTCAAGAAGTATTTGTTCGCTTACGTAATAACAGCATTTCAGTGAATACTGTAATGGTCGTGAGTCCTAGTAAGAGCCTTGTTTATGAACCAATTCGATGGAAAGAAATGCCACCAAGTTGAACCAATTATCATTTTCGTTTTACAAGTTACCTATTAGCATATTAATTACGTATCAAATTAGAGAAATGCACAATTTTCTATTCACACCTTGAGCCAAAGGGAATCTGGGACAGCTGTTTCGTACTTGCTACGACTTATCAGCAAAAAAAAAATTGACGATCAACTCGAAAGCGTGGAAGGCTGTGGATCTCTCTCGCACTCCCTTTCACGCTTCGAGTTGACTCTCAATGAGTTAATCCAGCTAGTGAGCCCACCAAGAACGAAACAGCTCTCCCGTTGACGATAGCTCAAGACATGAATGGAAAATTGTGCAATATCATTATTTTCCTTTTTTTTTTTTTTCATCTTTCATTTTGTGCACATTAACTCTCCCACATTACACATAAAACTTGACATCATCTGAGATTAAGCATTACATATGTATCAATAAATGGAAAAAAAAAATCACAGACAACAAATAAGGTATTTTTCATTGTTCTTCAGTTTGTTTAAGTTGAATTAAAATCTTTTGCACTTCACCTTTAGACAACTGTTGGATGGTTAACAATGGCACGATGCATACTTTTATTATTACCTATACAATGAATTAATAATGATCATTGTTGCAGCGACCTAGTAAAAAGAAAGCATACGTAAAAATCATTATTAATAATAAACAATGTTTTTCAAATCTGAGAAAGATTATAGCAGTAAGTTGTCTGGCGTTGCCCGGGAAACAGAATCAGATTAAAATTTGTATGTATTATCAGTTGTAAATAGTATAAAAAGATATTTTATTATGTTTTATTACTACTGTGTCAAGTCCTAAATTCACATCGCAATTTAATAACTTGAAAATCTAATTCCTTATTAGTTAGAATTTTAGAACACAACGCACAATCTACATTTTCAAACAAAGAAAAAAAAAATCGTCAACCTCACTGGGCGCCTTGTAAACATCAGCTTCAAAACCATGGTACAGCGAAGCCAAAAGGAAAAGAAGAAAAATTATGAATAAAACTTCCATTTCAATTTTAAATTGAAATACTTGCTATGTAAATATAATAAGTTAAATTTTATTACATCTAGCTTCCAGGATCAATCAACAGTTTAATTTATTATTTTTTACTTATCAATTTCGTCTCAAAATTACTGTCAAAACAATTTGCGTGAATATCTGTAGGTCAACAGGAAAGCAGTGAGACAATACAAGAGTCAGGTAAATACTGAAGATTTCACAGATAATAAATCAAAAGGAAAAGAGTGGTTTAATGTCTGGATTTACAACTTATTCTTCAACTGGATTAAAGTCATGATTAGAATATTCGCATCCGGTAATTCTGGTAGCAGAATATCAAAACGGATTTGCAAATACATTGAGGAAACCGTTGATGACGTCATCGTTTTCCATAATTAATATTTAGATAAAAGCAATCATTGAAAACGTCCACATATTAGTGTTATGAAAAATCAAATAGATATTGGGTTAAATTATTGTACGACATTAATTTATAATTTGAAGATTCAGTGTATCTTATTAATAGTTGTAAGAGATATATTTTAGTAGATCAAAAAGAATTCTTTGCATAAAAATATCTTTTAATAAATTAAAATCAATGCGATACCTGAAGTTACTAAAATATTCGACTTTTTAGTATTTCATTCTCAAAAAGAAATAATCGTTTATAAAAAGGAAAGCTTACAATAAACTTCTAAATAAATTAGATCTAAAATTTAGCATATTTTTAGCCTAAAGAGGAGCTATTAGGGGTTCCCGTGTATGTGTGCGTGGGAATAACATCCTCCACAGCACAAAGTTAGTTTTGTATTACAACAAGAATGTGAATTGCTTTGTTAATCTACGAAATTTTAATATACGTACTGTTCGGAGAGATGCCATGTCGACAATTCTCTACTTATTCAGTAGAGAAATACTTGTGATCTATTCATCATCTTCCAATTCAAAAAAAAACTGCTTATTTAGTTATAGTAAGATCTTATACAACTTAGAATAACTATTCACTTTGTGAGTGAAATATTCTGTTTTCACTTCGCCAAAGTGTCTAAAGAAACGACTCTGAAGGTTGTGTGAATGAGAAATTCTGTTCAAAGAATGTGCTCGTGGTGGCAATAACCCTACGAATGGAACTTCCCTATTAAGAGGTTAAAGACGAACCAACAAACAAACAAAACAAACTCCGTTTCAAAGTAAACACTTTTGGACACTGGTTCAATCACAGCTCGTCAAGAACTCTCGGTCAGAACCTCAGATACAAACCGTCTAATAATATTATCGTAACCAAATCAATAACAAGAAGTTACTCAAAGATCTTACAGCTTATTTTCTTCGGAGGATCGAATACTTAAATAATAACACTGTCAGTCAGAAAGTTATCGTTCATTTTAATTCGAAGTTTAATTTCGTAAAATCAAAAAACAATTCATAATAATATATAAATATGTAAATGTAGTCTATATATATATATATATATGAATTATAATTACAACTATATTTTCCAAGGTATTTATTTAAACACGTTTTTTTTTTTTTTGGTTTAAATTCCTTGGAAATTTTAGAGAAGTGGAATTTTTTTTTTAATGAAGCCAATCAAAACATCAAGTCTGTCTGTTTGTTTGATATCCTCGTCTTAATAATTTTTGCACCACTGAATAGATCTTCCTGACGATCTACTTGGTATATTTTAAGAGAAAAAGAAAAAAGAATGTAAAAAAATAGTAAAAAATAATATTGTAAGAAAATTATAAAAAAAAAAAAAAATTGTGAAATAATTAAAAATATTGTAAAAAATTGTAAAAAAAAATCTGCCTATGGGTCCTTTTCGAGAAACCATCATGTGAAGTGATGAATGTGACATGGGTGATGAATGCTAGAGACTGGAGTAGACTTCAAGCTGGGGAGATGAAGTTTCTTAGAGGTATAGTAGGGAAGACTCGATTAGATAGAATGAGAAATGAGGATATCCGGGAGGAGTTGGGGGTAAAAAGTTTGAGGAAAAAGGTGGAAGAGGGAAGGCTGAGGTGGTTCGGGCACGTGAAAAGAATGGAAGATGGTAGGACTCCTAAGGTTTGGCATGAGTTAAAAGAAGGAGGGAAGAGACCAAGAGGGAGACCGCGTAAGCGATGGCTGGATGATGTGAAGCACAGCCTGGAAGAGAGAGGCATCCCATGGGAAAGAATATGTAGAGAAGAGGCTTGGAAGAACAGGGAGAGGTGGAGAGGCTTAGTTAATTCCTAGACCCACAGTTGGTGGAACGGGAAAGGATATGTATGTATGTATCATGTGAAGTGACAAAAATTATCTTATATAAAAATTAAAGATAAAGAAAAATCTTTGGCATTAAGTGATTCATGCAAACAAACATTCCTGTTTTATAAATTCATCGATAAACAGCTTTTGTAGAAACTTTGAATTGGGATTATTTTCTTTGCGAAATTACATTAGTTAGTGAATATCTAAAATTCTGATCGACACGAAATATGGCTGGAGATACAAGTAGCTTTAAAGTAAGTGAATGGAAAAAACCTACAATACTGAAATAACTGTTGAACTAAGGTTCTTGATGTTCAAACATTTCAGTTTCCACTATAACATGTGACAGCAACTGCAGCGCCCCGAACGAGAAACTGAGTAACTTAATTTGGCAACAGAACGATAAATAAACACGTTTAACAATTATTCATTATCTATTGAAATATATCTCCGCATTTATGTGGTCGAATGTTACATAGTAGAATTGTTGAAAAACAACTGCAAGAAAAAAACAAGTGAATGTAACTTTGTGCTAAACCATAAATTTAAAGGTGACCCATATTAATAAAAAAAATTAAAAATAATAATTAAAAAGAAAGAACAATAATGTAAAGAAAAATAAAAAAAAAGTTAGGAAAAAAAGAAAAACAAATAAAATAAAAAAAAACACGCGGAAAAAAAAAAGATTAAGAGAAAAAAAACAGTAAGGTTTACAACTTTGAACTGACAACCTTCGTATATGAGTCCGAGACCTTAAGCATCAAACTACAGCTGACAACTGAAATGAGATGGTTACATTTCTAACATTTAAGCTAATAGCGAAAACCCAACGAAAACAAAGCCAATTATCTAAAACATGGTGGAGGGGGCGTTGTCCCTAAAAATACCCTATTCCTCTGTTCTTTAGGCCTCTGAACACGATGGTGAAGTCCGTTTGTCGATCCGATCTTCCGTTCGGGAGTTGTTAGGGGTGGACAGACTCGAACAGAAGGACAGGACAAATGCAATAACTACCAATTTTGGTCGCTATCACAATAGCTCCCAAATGAGTTGCTAAAAATGCAGTTATTCGTAATAAAAGTTTAGAATACGTTGAAGGTTTTAAAAATACTCCACAATTTCATTATTTTTTTATTACATTTTTATCCTTCTTTCCGTAGAACGTAAGGTTCATATAATTACTCTATGTGTGCTTTCTCCAAATAACTTCTGAACCTCTTGAAGGATCTTCTTGAAACCTGACAGACTTATTTAAGGATCAGAAATGATTTAAGGACTTTTATATTTGAAATATGTTCTATGTGGATTTTTGACTAGAAATTAGCGCAAAAAGATGACAAAAATTCGCAAGAGACAAACGTTAGAACTTAAACAATGAATATTAATTCATTTAGTAATTAATATACTAATCTGTGCTTTGATAGGATTAAAATTAATCTGATGTAAGCTTAAATTTAATTTTAATTTGGTTGAGAATAAAATAAACAGTCAACAGCAAGTGATGTATGCTCAGGGAATCGAACAGTTTAAAGAATTTACAATATGCAAAACAGCAACGATAAGAAAAGCAGGAACGGATGACGTCAGCAAGATGATGACCTGGTATCCAAGTATCGAACTAACACCAAGGACCGGAAGAACATAGGAGTATCATGAAGGAAGCATTTGGCTCTGACGTCAGACACATGCCGAAATCCAAAACGCAGCAGCCGCCAAATTCATGAGTCTAAAACTGAGAAAAAAATAACAAACAAATAAAAAAAACGAACAACAAACAACGAACAAGTTTATGTCACTTGAAAATGTTCTTCTACGCCAACGAAACATGTCGTGTTTTAAAGTGTTTTTTATTATGTGTGTTGGCTGCTTATTTTATTCTTAATGATTATACACAAGTTAAATTTTATTTAATTTGATTGATTTTAATTTATTTTTTTTAGTATATAAAAATTTTTTGCTGTTATATTCAGTAGATATCATAATTTAAATGTAAAAGTGCATTTCATGCTATTTTATAAAAAAAAAATCTTAAAGAAAGAATAAAATAGTTGTTAAATAACTTCATATTCTATCTTGTACTCCTGTTAAATTAAATTAAAAAACTCCATCTACGGATAAATTTCATTTTATTAATGGTGATATTTCGCGGAGAATATTCAAAAAAGGTTTGAAAAAGCGGGAAGATGGTATTCTCCGCGAAATATCACCATTAATAAAATGAAATTTATCCATAGATGGAGTTTTTTTAGTTGTTAAATAAGTTCTTAATAACTGCTTGTTTTCCCTCAGTTCGTTTTCAGGTCTTGTTGTTTCATCTTTAAGAAACTTTCAAACCTAATAAAATTTAATAGATTCTTATTAATAAGCAATTACTTCCTTATACATAATAAAAAAAAAACCTTAACCTGATTCTCTTTTGAGTCAAATTTACAATAATAACAACGAAAAAAATCAACCAAGTGTAAAATAGGAAAAATGTAAACATTCATGGTTAATTACGGTCCATTCTCGCTCAAAATTTCCTCATCACTGAAGAAGAAAATAGGAAAGGAAAGAAAATGAAGGAAGATGAAAAAAAATGCTCATCTGCCAGAGAATTAAGGTCAAATAAATAAATGACCTTCAATAAATAATGATATATTTTGTAAATATATGAGTGGATAATAGATATGTCTAACGTGTTAAGACTTAAAGTTTTATGCATACAAATACACTAGAATGGGAGTATAACCATAATGGGCAATTTCTGTATATTTTAGATTGTCTTTCTGTCGTTACATTTCAGAAAAATAAGACTGCTAATATTTTTCAGTTTTGTTTTGTGCAATTCAAAGTAAAAAAAAAAAAAAAGTCTAATTTGAAGACCCATGTTACGAATTAAACGTGACTTTAGCATTTCATAACAGAAATCTCAACTACAGACTGTTCGTTTTTCTTGTCGCCGCGCGGCATGATGGGATTACTTCTGTCAAGTTCTATTCAACTGAAGAGAGTGGTTTATTTTCGCTTTTTTTCGATTTCTCGACAAACAAAATAAGAATTACACATAGGTTGTCAATGAAGATTACAATGCAAAGCTTTTATGAACTTATGTAGGAAAATCTGTAGGTTTTCCTTCAATTTATTTTACTCATTATTGTTTATACTAGCGTATATGCAAAATTCAACAATGACGGGAGAACAATGTGACTGTTTTTAATTGAGATAGAGTATTTTAAGTAGAAATATTTTCTGTGTTTAAATATTATTTTCAATTTCTCCATGTTGAGAAATATCTCCAACGACTCTACAGTTTGTCGCTGAGGGCGAGCTTCTGCATCATTCTAATGTTCGTCTGGCCTGCGCTTGTAATAGGCTAAAAAATGAACATTGAAATTTAAATTTTAATTTACAAGGCTAAAATTTATGAGTTCCTTCTTTTGTTTCTCTGGCTCTTCTCTCATTGCTTCACACACACACACAGAGGGATTGATAAGAGATATTAACAATGATTTCAATATAGTCTCCGTGGCCTAATAGATAAGACGTCTGTCTTCGGATCAGACGGTTGCAGATTCGATTCCTGTGCGGACGTTTCATTGTAGAAATTATTCTTATTTTCATAGGAAATTAGAATTATTTTCCAAACACAGAGGAAGTGCGTTCGACACAGATATCTAGAAAACTTATATAACAGATATTCACTTTTCATATAGATTATTATTACCCACGACTAGGGCCACGAAGGAGTACGTGCTAGCCCAAACTGACAACGTCAGGAAGAGGCTAGAAATTCGGGAATGGTGGCGAGAATTCACATCTCGTCGAAAAGAACCCTGAGAGAATAAAGGCCTAAACGCATTGGCAACGTATTCCGTATCGACAGCGAAACGTCACCGCTTACCGTTTTTAACGCGCATTGTGTTCCCCGTTTTCCCGTTGTTAAACCGGAACAGGAAATGAACATTTCCCATAATGCAACTGTTTTCATTTTGTAATTTTTGGAACCATCAGCATAAAGCTCTGGATAGTTTTGAACTAACGAAATAAGCGTCTCCTTGAAATTGGAGTCATCTTGGAATGAAGATACAATGAGAATTTTCCGCCAAAGCGCGCAGCTGAGTTGTGATTGGTTCCCGTTGTAACAAAAGAAACATTGTGATTGGTGAGTTAACGATCGTCGGATATGGAATACGGGAATCTTCAAGGTTGTTCAAGATTCCCGTATAATGACGGAATACGTTCGTATGACGTCACAAATCGACGGACAAGAATCCCGTATCATACGGAACGACATCATTTCACCGATTTCCGGATACGTGGTTCCCAATGCGCGTTCAGCTTAAGTCCCAAGGAGAAACGGACGAAACACAGAAAGAGAAAGAAACAGCCATGCTACGGCCGGGATTCGAACCTGGGATCCGACACAACGGCCACACGGCAGATCGCCATCTCGACCGTTCGGCCAAGCCGGACGGCTCATATAGATTATTATTATTACAGCAAAACTTCGATTATCCGAAAGGATAAGAGAATGATCCCAGACCACGACGGATAATCGAATATGTACTGTCGAGTACATTTCCAATGTCACATTGCGAAGTAGTCCTTTCCTGCATTGCTCGGCGATGGGGGTGAAGCGTGGGACATGCGGGGAAGCATAGGGCAGCTACTGTGACATGGGTGAATTCCACCCATAGTACATTACAAGCATTATACACACAATAGACCGGTTTATCTGACTTGTTTATTTTATTACATAACCTAATGTTTAAACTTTAATTATTATTTATTTATATTTTTATCTAGTCACCAAAAAGAAAATCACCGTTTAGACACATACTTAAAGATACATATCTACATAATATCTATCCCGATGTAGATTATAAATGTAGAAAATAAAGAACAAAGACTGACAGAAAATAAGTTTCAGAGAATCTAAAATTCTAAAGTACCGTATATGCTCCAATAGAGGCCCCCGGCGTTTATTTGCAAAACTAGCCTCGGCTCCCGGCGCTTAATAGAGACCGGCTGCTATTAGAGGCCGGCCATTATTAACAAAAACTTTCTGAACGCAATATTTTTACACATAAATATCGGCTAATATTACAAACAGCTACTTTTATTTGAATTTCACATACTATATAAGACTGTTATAGATAAATGGCAATGTCTTTCTGTACCTTTCGCTGCTATATTCGTCGTCCGAATCCGCAATGACGGGCGGCCGTCTCACTGGAAGTTTCTTTCGCGTATTCCACCACGCGAATCTTAAAGGCAATGCCAAATGACCGTTTCGGCGGCATTTTGTAAGGCAATGTACCGTAAGGTATTACGCACGACTATAAAGATTACACTAGTACCCGTACGCAAATATCCAAGACCCGGCTACTATTAGAGACCGGCTACTATTTGGCCGTGTCCCCTCTGCAGCCCGGCGCTTATTAGAGACCGGCGACAATAAGATCCTCGGCGTTTATTGGAGCATATACGGTATATTATTATAATTACTTAATAACAATATCAATATTATTATTAGAAAAAGCGAAACTATACAATTGATATATAATTTTTACACATTTTACAATATCTTATTACACACGATATTTTACACATTTTATTGTTCTTTTCCAACTTACTTTGTAGCAATTTTTTTTCTACACTCTATTTATATTTCAATTTAGTATCTAATTACAGAACTCTAAAAATAATGTCTAACTGGATATGATACAAAGTAACAATCAAAAAATATTATTGATTTATTTTTCTTTTTTACTGCTCTAAAACGTCTAGATTTATTAGAAAACTGATATGAATCCGAATATATCCGGTAAAAAGAAAGACATTGATCTTAATCGTCGGATTCGCAGTGGTGCCTCAAAAGCAAAAATAAATAATAAAAAACTCACTAATGAAATATTAGTAAGAAAATTCATGTGCCAGCGATCCGCCGGCTTCAATGAATTTTTTTAATGCATAAAAAATTCAATCTAGGCATTGAATCATAAATTTTAACTTTTGAGGAAATTGAAATACACGGTACTGTGAGAGTTCTTTAAAATTACTGAAATGACCCGTTTTTCCGACAATAGTTGATAAACCTGAGATGGTGTTCTGAGAATGTATTTCTTCCTTTTTATATACTATATAATTAAAGAATTAATTGATAATTTATACTCATTCATTATTATCTTATAATAAAGTGTGCTCTATAAGATTAATTCGCGTATTTATGATAAATAGTAAATATATAGATACAGTAAACGATATATCGAATACTAGTTGTATTTAGAATATGTCTTTAATACTCTGAAGCTCTTCATAGCTAAACTTAACTCTACTCGTTTTATTTGATTTTTTTTTGTCAATTTGGAGTGTAGGAAATATGGGTAATGACAGTAATTTTTTTTTCCAATACATTAGTTTGCTTTTATAGTTGCATGAATTACCGTAAATACAAAAGCTAGTCATAAACTCTGAGATCTACCGCGTAGTGAGGACTAACCATTCACCACTGCAGCATCAATTTTGTGGACTGAGAGAGCGGGGGTGGATGAAAATACTTCTGATTCTATTCTAAGAAGCATTTACCAAATTTTGAAGAATCCGTCAGGGAATTTTTCAGGGTCATTTTTGAGGGATGTAAGGATGGGGATCAAAATAAAAGAGCCTATGTTTTACGTTATACTATAAATAAGGTACCTACCCAATTTGACGGAAATTCGCCCAGCCGTTTTGTCATGATGCGCAGTTTTACAGAGAAACGTCTGTGGACAAAGAAAAATGAAGATTAGTCCAGTGGAAGACTGCGCATGATCAGTCAATTCTCTTCAGTGCCTCGAAAAGAGAATTATATCACAGTTAGTAAGAAGAATTTACAAAATAGACATCGGTAAAAAGTAGTTTAAGATGTATAAAACAACAATAATTATTAATAATCACCTTGTAAATCCTTACACAGCTTCAATTAAAAGCCAATCATAAGCACTGACAACAAAATGATTCATATAAAGGGTCATTGATCTTTCTTCTATCTCGGCTTCTATTGATGTCACATGACCTTGGCCTTATCCAGTCAGATCGACTTTTTTAGGTCATTCAAAATTCCAAATCAAAGGAATAATAATGAGGTTTAGTTGGATACATTTTCATTCATGAACATACTTCAAAGAAAACACATACATTTACTGTGAAAATATTAGGAAATCTAATAGATCTTCAATGTTAAAAAACAAATGAATGTATTTTGTGCTAAAGCATGAACTTAAGGGTGACCCATAATAATAATAAAAAAATTAAAATAAAAAAAAAAACAGGAAGTACATTAACGTAAGGAAAAATAAAAAAAAAAAAATTAGGAAAAGAAGAAAAACAAAAACAACAAAAAACCCAAGCGAACATTCAGAAAAAACGTTTAAGAGAAAAAAAAGAAAGTAAATCTCCTGATTCGAACCGACAACCTTCAGTATATGAGTACGAGACCTTACCCATCAAGCTATAGCTGACAACTGAAATGACATGGTTACATTTCTAACATTTAAACTAATAGCGGAAATCCAATGAAAACAATACAAAATATATCGAACGTGGGTAGGTATTGGCCTCTGAAAATACCCCATTTCTACAGTGTTTCGGTCTCTGAACACGATAGTGAAATCCGTTTGTCGATCCAACCTTCGACAAGGGAGTTGTTAGGAGGGACAGACACGGGACGGACGGACAGGGCAAACGCAATAGCTATCAAATAGGTCGCAAAAAATATGTTTTATAAACTTCTCCGATTGTAGATCACTGTTTCCAAAAATGAACTGAAATTACAAAAATGAAAATTGAATGCCTTTTTTTTTTAGTAAATTTTACTTAATTAACTTATTTTAATTAATTTTAATCTTTTTCTTTGTTGTGCTTTACAATAATGCCTTTGAATCCCAACTTTTCTAGAATTAGACAATTTTCAGTGAATGTTTTTAGGAATTATCGATTTTAAATTTTCAGTATTGAGATCCATTCTTGTATTACATTATTTTAATTTAAATAAACAAGTAATAAATAAATATTATCATTTACATAATTAAAAAACTTAAGAGGTGAAATTAGGCTTAAATTTAAGCCTAATTCTAGAATTATAAAGCCTGCAACGATGAAATTAAAGAAACATTTAATTAAAATTTGTATTTTTATAAAAATATAAAGTAAGTAAGAACATATCGAGTAATTTTTAAATTGACATGAGTATAAAGTTAAAAAACTTTACATTAAACGTCAGTAAAAAAGCATAAATTTTTGAAATAACCTTGACCATATTTATGGTAAAGGAAAAATGTTGACTTCGCCGAACAAATATAAAAATAAGAAAATATTTCGAAATAAAAACAATAAACACAAATCCAAAAATGAGAAGCGTGATACGCATAACAAAATAATAAAAATCTGAAATATTCAATGTTATTTTGCTCAACAACTTAGAGTTTCCCATTGCAAACTGGAATTCCTTATAATTCTTTATATATTAGTGTTTAATTCTCTTACTTTGTAAAGTCAAATAGCATTCTGTGATTTTAGTTTATAATAAGTTATTTGTTTTTACGGTTAGAAATATAGAAGACTTGCATTTTGGGGCTTAGTTTTAATGAATACAACATTCTTTACCTAATATGTGTCTACATATATTCTCAAATGGAATTCAATGTCTGCCACTTATTAAAATAATAATATTACATAACTTATTGAATAATAATATTATAGAAATTAAATTAAATACTCCAGTAGCTTATGCAATTACGTAATTGATATGTTTTAATTAAATATACATTTAATGGCGTCCTTTTTTATTTACTTTGCTTTGTGATTAAATACAACAAAATTAAATTGTTTTTTTTTTTATAAATTACTGTAACAACGGAAGTTAATAATGTATTAATTACAATAATGAAACCATATTAACATTGACAATGGTAAAAAAGCCAACAAAAGACAGGTTTGTTTTTGTTAAAAGGAATTCTTTTTGTTGAATGATGAGAAACTGATGGTTATTTTTGCAATGTAACAATAAACTAACAACGATAATAGTTAATATCAGAGCATTATATTCAAACAACTTCATGACTTGCGGGGCTTATTTAGAGACTCCTTCATCAGATGATAATAAAACTAATAAATAGAAACAAAATAAGCTTTTTCGAAAAACAGCGAAAACAAATTTTAACCTGCTGCTAATCTGATACGTAATTTCAAAAACCTTCTTACTTGTTTCCTTTTTTACGTAAGGCACATGTGAAAAAAACGGCGGTCGGCAATCGTCTATTTATTAGTCTTATTATCATCTGAAGTAGGGATCTGTAATTAAGCCCCGCAACATGTCTTGAAGTTGTTTGAATATATTTTATTATTTGTGTGTATGGTCCTTTTCTTTAATGTATGTTACTCACTAATATTATGGAAGTTTTAGAGCATTATATTCAACAAAGCTGTTTTTGACTACTTTCCAAAATGAAAGATAGGCTTATCAAATTAGTCAGTCTGTATGTATGTCCCTTAAAAGCTTCTGAGCCGCTAGATGGATCTTCTTCAAATTTGGTATGCCTATTCAAGGACTAGGGAGGATCTAAGTTTTGAATTTGAAATCTTTCCCAAATGAGTCCTTGACGAGAAATTAACACAAGAAGACAATTTTCTATTAATATTTTTTAATGTAAATTTGAATGAAAGGATGAAATGGAGACGTAAGCTATTTACAAAATGTAGCGCACAAAGCAGGTGCGTCGTTCATTTTATTTCTGCCTTTTTTTCTGTTATTGTTGCCTTTTTCTTAAGGAAGAAAAATAGAACAAAAGACGAAGAGAAGAAAGTTAAATTTTAATGTTGCTCTAAAAATCTCTCATAAAAGAGAAGAAAAAAAATAAGACCTCGTTGGTAAATTAGTCCACGAACTAATTAAAAGTTCTTTCAACAAAATTAAAGCAATTATTTGCAAATAAATAAAAATGAACTGTATTTTTCACTGAATAATTTCGTAAAATAACTGTCTTTATGAAAAACGTTGCATTACAAGCGATTTATTGAGAGATTACTGAAAAATATAGAATAATATGAAATAAATACTTGATACAATTAAAAACTTTTTAGCTATTTAGGCATTCTAATTCCTATCTGTGTTAACTATATGATACTGAAGATATGGTTGCATTTAATCTTGAATCGTTGGGCTAATTTAATCTTAACCGGTAAACTCTCTTTTCCGGTTAAAGGCTGGGTAGGTCTTAGGGCGGCTGTGGCAAAATAATTTTTATTATTAACGGATCAAATGGACATAAAGAAGAAACTGACAGTTTAGAAGAAAATGTAATTTATTTTTGTTTTTTTATATAAATTTTACATTTCTTATTTTATTTCGATTTTAACTTTCATTATTATTATTATTATTATGTTTGTATGTTTCAAACCTTGGGTTTCCCC
>JAFIDM010000179.1:1066417-1113321 GCA_023159025.1 Thereuonema tuberculata
CTACCTGACAAAAATCACTTGTAAAAACAATACTATGTAAGTAATTTGATATTTTTTAACAATGTATTCAAAATTAATTAAACATTTGTAGTATACCTATATTCAGAACTTGTTGATAGGAATTTGTCATTCCTAACGGGACTGTAACTTTTGTATTTAGAATCATAATAAAAAAAAAATAATTATTATTATTATTGTTGTTGTTGTTGTTGTTATTATTATCATTGCTTATCTCAGATAGAATATTCTGTTGTAGGGGAGTATAACAAGAAACAAATGACTTCAGTCTATTAGTTGTACTCTGAGAAAGACTGAAGCAGAAAGTGACTGCAGTCAATTAATTGGTTATTCTCAACGGAAGATATGATGAATGGACGAGACACTTAGACAGATTGTTTACTCTATGTCACTTTCGTCTGTGACATGAATAAATTTCATAATAATGTTACAGGAATTGTTATTGCTATTGTTATTATATTTCCGAACGTTTTTTGGAACGCAACGACTGTTAACTGAACCGTGTTAACCAGCAATAATGTGTCAACCCATGATTTCAAAAAAAATGAGTGAGACTTTGCTGAAGACTCTTGAGGGACACTAGAATGCTTAGCAGAAATCTATCACGTGACATCCATCGGATGCTGCCAGCTGTGGGAGAAAATGTAACCAACAGTCTCTACTTGAGCAATTGTATATTCAGCAATAACGTACAAATACGAATCATAAGGTCAGGGAATGAATGAGTGTCCCAATATATTTGAATTGTTGGTAAAAAAAGGATATTTCACTCGCCTTTGCTGTAATAAAAACAGCCCTTTTCTGAAATTTATGGGTTTACATCAAAACTTTCTTTGTTTTACCTTAAAAAAAAAGCATCCCCACAAATGCTCTCAAAAGTACTAGATTGCGTTTCTGATATATGCCTTATTTATTCTCTAATTCTGTTTATTTTACTTAAATTTCTTTTATTTTATTATTATGTTATTACGTTTGTTACATTTAGTTTTCTTGTGTATTTTTATTTTTATTATTTCTTTTGTTTTCGGATCAAGATTGATTCTCATCTTTTTTTTATTTATCAAAACTTGTTAGATAAATGAAATAATAAAATAAAAAAGGACATATTTTTAGTTAAGTTTTTCTCTTAATTAATCCGAATTGATAAACACAGCAAAGCTTAATTAATCAGAATATATTTCAGAAAATAAATATTATATATATACATATATATATAATATGTTTAAATTGTTTAAAATTAATGTTTTAATTAAAAAAACTTCTATTTTAAAAACCTTTTTATCAAAATGGAGAAGGCGCTATCTACCGACAATGTTTTTAACTAATATGCACGACAACTAATATGCACGAGTTGTTTATTATTTCTCAAAGGTGGTTTTTTTGTTGCGAATTATTCGCACGGGTCAACTAGTTTATTATTATTTTAAATCAACTAACATCCTCTTCCAAAGAAGCGTCGTTACCTCATTTACATTATGTCATCATAAATTTGCAAGACTACGACTTTTCTTTAATGTCCTTCATCAAAAGTCCAAACCTCAATCACATCTTTCATTGGATAATTACTGCTTTTTCTATAAAAATCATGCCTTGGATACCACGAGTCCAGAAGAGACATAAAGACCAGCGCCTTTGTTTTCTCTTATTTCTGGTCAAAAAATCAACTGTGTGATCTTTTGTCTGGCAAGTTCTAATTTTGAAGAATTGCTGATCCTTCGGAAGTACCTATTTTCCCAGTGATTCCATTCTCCACCTGACTGATGTCTTCACAAACAATTCCCTGCCAACAGCAACAACAGTTTTCCGCTCTGATTGTACTTTCCGCATCATATAGTGAAGCGGGCTTATGATTCCATTCGTTTGGCAATGGAAATGCCTGAAGCCTTTCACACTCTTATTATTTTGAGAGAAAAATATGCATCTCTTTGTTCACTGATTGTAATTACTACATGGTTTATTTGATTTGAGTTTTAATTATTTATTTTTATTTCATTCTCTATTCTGTATCTCAATTATTGTCAGAAAAATAATTGTCTTCTGGTTGCCTATGTGGATTAACCAGAATAGACCTAATTCTATTTTGGTAGTTAAATGTCTTGTTGAAATCGACTGAAATGGCTTCCTGAACCTGACAAAGAAAAATATAGAATAGTACTTTTTTTTTTTATTTCAAATTTGTACACATGAATAAGCAATATTCATTAATATTTTGAGTTTAGTTTATGGTGTGGCTGTGTTATCATCACGATTCTGCTCATGTGGGAGGAATTATTGACATTTAAGGCATGGTGGAAGATTTTAAATGTCGTTGAAATATAGTGGAAATGTTTTGAATCCAAAACCTGCAATTTTTTTATGAAAATTTGACGAAAGTCGCCTTTTTTGTTATGAAAGTCATTCGTAAATGTTACTTAGAATTTAGATAACAATACTTCAAGGTTAGTTTTAGAAAAAAAATATAAGATTTTACTTAAGCATTAGCAAAGTTTCAGTGGCGTAACTACAGATCGCTATAAAAGAAAAATGATATGAAACTGGAAAATTAAGTTTTAATACAATTAATTAGACTATAACAAATATGTAAGATATATAAATATTTCATAAAATGCATATATTTTAATTATGCGTATAGAATTAAATTACAAAGGATAAAAATAACATACAACAGTCAAAGAAAATAAAGAAAACAAATCAAAAACAACATTATGTCCAAAACATTTTAGTAGAGTGATGCCGCTAGAGATATATGCCTGCACAAATTTTGCTATAACAAACAATGGAGCTTCATTCACACTCATTTTTTCCAAAAAATATTTCCTTTTAACAAATTCCCTCAATCCCATTCATTTTCATCATTTATCCCATCATTCTTTCCTTGGTTCTCTGCCGCACTTACCATCTACTTCACCAACATATAAAAGTCTTGTCATATTCATTTGCTGATAAACATAAAGAGAAATGCACTGTTTTGATTTTGAAAAACAATACTGGCTTCTTATCAAAGTATTCAAATCCCTCATTGAACTACACTTCGTTATATTTCATTCAATTATTCTTTTACCTCGAATGAATCAAGCATTTGGATTTTCACACTGAAGTTGTAGTTTTATGAGGTACAATGAAGGAATTAATGTATGATTATTTTATATTAAACTCTCCCTTTGATGATTTCTTCTCTAAAGAAAGAGAACTCTTTTGTCATTCAAAGTTAAATTCTCTGTTGATTTAATGTTCCATAAAAAAATTAAAATCAATCATCCTTTCAGAAGAACAAAGAGATATTTCTCCTCTGCTTTCGCATTTGATTTGGTCCAACAGCATGAAATGCAGGCTTACAAAACTCGTACCAGAAAATATTAAAAAGAGTATTATGGATATAGAAAACCTTTATTATCCAATAATAATTGAACGGGATCTACATGCTTTAAAAATAGTACATCGCAACAAGGTTGTGGCAACAATAAGGAAGCCGAAAAGGGATTTATTGCTGGAGGAAAGTGAATAGTTGGGACAAGAGTAAATGAAAGCCTAAAGAAGAGATGTATGTTTGTAAGCTAAAGACGATTTCTAATGATGGAGCAATATAACGTCTCCACTGTATCAAGGATTTAAATCTAGTGATATTTGACAAACAGTCAAATGAAACGAATTCAAATGTGTTCCTGATTGCTGTGGAAATAATGTGTTACCAAGGACGTTTAATAGGCCTAGACCTATTGGATCCCTGCCAAGTATTAGGGTACGTGTTCCTCAAGAAGACTCGAGAGGATTATTTCTAAGTACATAAAGGAAGACGAACGTATTTATTAAGGAACAGGAGAATATCAAGAGAAATTATTCCGTGTTCAGATGTTATTCGAGGATTTGAAGTAAGAGGTATAAAGATAACTTGAAGTAACCAAATACAAATAGTATTATGTATTTTTTTTTTGTGTCATTGATCAACTACATTTCTATTCAAACACCTTATATTTCTCGCCTCCGTCTTTTTGTTTTTCTTTTTTTTTTTTTGCTTTGAAGAAATATAATGATCTTGACTAACGAAATTATTCTAATCCTTTCGATAATTATGGGCCTATCTTGAAGATTAGAATTTTTTTTCACACTTAGAAGTGACATTAAATTTCATGATCTTCAAATATCTAAGCTAAAAACGAATTCAATCACATCAAGCGAAGTTCTTTTTTTGAAGTGTCTGTAAAAATTACAAGTGTTATAATAAGTCAATTCACAGTTTTGTAGATCACCATAAAAACCGAACAATTTCCACGCTTGTTGAAAGTGACACTACTATTGATTGTCGCGCAAAACTCATTTATTCTAGTCGTTGTAATTCAAGGGTCAAGTACGATTTCAAACGATCCCCACATTGAGTTATGCACGATTCGGGAGACTAGTGGAGTTAGTGACTAGTGGTCAATTTGAACTGGAAATGGCCATATTGTTAAGTAAATTGCAAGTTTCATTATGTTCTAGTCGTAGATTATCACGAAATAGATAGCTTCTACACAACAATTTGTGACTATGACACTTTACCCATTATTTAAATAAAGATTTTTTCAAACAATTACAAAACAGTTCATAGTCTGTCTCTCGTATTACAGTAGACCCTTTTCAGGTCCACAAAAAAAAAATAAAAAAAAATACGAAAGCTTCTTTCAGTCACACTATTTTAATACTGAATAGTAAAATGTCACTACTGATTGCTTGATGACTTAATAGAGAGAAAGCCTACGTTAATATCACTGATATTTAATAACGGTTCAAAGAAATCTGAAACACACTATAGACCCAGGGCTAAATTTGACTTAAGATATATTGAGAAGTTTATATATCAATAAATAGAGAGACTTAGAAAAATTTCAAAGGAAAGATAAAAGATTATTTTATAAATAATGCTGTTTTTTTTAAAAAAAATAAAGAAAACCTATCTGGATTTGTTAAATCTGTATTTGTTAAATAGAAAAAAAAAAAGAATAAGCAAAAGCAAATATTTTCACAGTTGTAGTTGTAGTTAATGTAGTAATTATTTTAATCTGAAAAGGTATGAATAAGTTTTTAAATTATTAATGTAAACTGATTCGTAAATAAATTATCTCCTAGTCATTTTTTACAAAAGAAAAAATGTAATTTCCGTTACATTTATTTGAAAGTGTTGAATTTTAAGGTAATTAAAACTTGAATTAATATTCTTAAGAATGGCATTAATGTTCATGATTTGTTCATTGGCCATGATTCGACATTCAAGTCCCGGAACAGTGATAAATGATTCAATAGAAGAAAATAATAAAATTAACTAAAAATAAAAAAACAAGAAGAGGAAAAAAAAGTCGCTGTGATTTAAGTATTTCAAGTGAACTTAACCATTAAAATATATTTTTAAAAACCCACGAGTGAATCAGTGATCTTCATCAAATGATTAGTCCTAACTGGTTATATCGGATAAGCGTGAAACAGTTCCTTTAGAGGCAACGAGAAACACGAGGTTTTTTTGTTTTTGTTTTTTCACTGATATTATTTAATAATACTTAATTCTGGTAATTCGTTGAAGGTCGACCCCCAAAGATAACACGACCATGGATCTAAAATTTACCTTACGGGTAAACTTTACCCAAAAATCAATAGGAACTCATGATTGAGAAAAGCTTGTTTTTAAAATAATTTTTAAGAATTATTAAGCATAATATTTTTTTATTATTATTTTATTTAAATATTGTTTTCGTTCTGTTAGGATTGAATTAAAACATTCCCATTAAGAGGTTCGATACATTAGTTAAAAAATTAATTCAAAATAAATTATAATGATTCATCACTGATTTGACACAAACAAAGAGTAAAGTATATATTCATATATTATAAACAAAAGAAATTAATAATAATAATAATAATATTAATAATAATAAAAACAGACCTATCGCATGGACATAGGAATGCCTATCAGCAAGAACATGCAGAAAACTCACGCAGACAAGATCGGTAAATACACCGATCTAGCCCACGAGCTCCAGAAGCAGTGGAGGCAGGACCGAGTACGTGTTGTACCCATTGTCCTGTCCGCTATTGGTCTGGTGCCTCACACATTGCACCACAGCCTCAACACACTAGGACTTCACAAAAACACTTATTCACAACTCCAGAAGGCTATGATACTCAACACAACACGCATAGTTAGGAAATTTATGGACACAACCACACATCCCTAACATCCATCACCCCCTTGCACACATTTTTTTACACTTTTCAACATGTGCTTTGGCCCTTGATACATGCTGTCTTTTCTGGGGAAACTTTAAGTATGGGATTGAAAATTAATTGAAAATAATAATGTTAAATTGATCGATTATTCATTGATTACAATTGTGTTCGAAATAATATTATTAAGAATAACATATTCTGAATGTTGCGAAATATATAAAATCCTTGGTGTTAGTAAAAAATAATAAAAAAAACCTTGAAAATTAAATTCGTGAATGGATATTTGCATTCGTAGGCGTCCATTGTTATAAATGTTTCTGAAAAAGATATTAGATAAAGTTAACTGCGAGCAATTTCAAACACTACTAGTGATTAATCAATGCCTGTACTTAGGAAATGCTTTTGTTTAATACTATATTATATGTCTATCATTATTTAATGTCTATTTTTATGATGCATATGATAGGCAAGTATAATTAATTTTTCGAACATCTGTATTATTGAATATATTTATTTATTTATTTTTATATTAAAGATCTCCTGGTCGTGGTGCTTGACTTCCTGCAGCCCACATTCATCCCAATCTAATCTAATCTATTTTATATTTTTATTTATTTATTTATTTACGAAAGTTTATGAAAGAACATATTTTTTGAATAACTATTCCGCGTCCCACAATTTCAGAACCAATAAATTATTCAAATAAGCGTTGTAGTTCAAATAAATGAAGTGAATATCAGAATTAAATACCAGATCTGTTTTTGTATTAAGGAAAAAAAGGTAAACTACAGATAGTTAAGTAATAGTTACACTATTGTTAAGAGGCGTTAATTCCTTTACTCTTCTCTTTAACTTTATGTTAGCGTGAACAATGGATTATCTATCGTGTTTAATGGGTCTAACCCTGTCATAGGAACTTATTACAATAAGAGAGGAAGTAACGACAGACTTTGTCTTCCGGTTTTGTTCTCCCTCGCGAGATAGCCTGGAAGTAGGTCCGGAACTTTAATAAAAACAGTTTCTCCGCGAGAATCCAGTTGTTCCACAATAGCATCTTCTGACCAGCGTTCCATCTTTGTGGTGGTGGGGGAGCAACGATCATTCACCCCCGACTACGTAAAGTTATTACTACTATCACTTCCGGAATCAGTTGATGGTTACATGGGTGGACTCTCGGCTCGTCCGCCCCGGGCGACGCAAGGCTGCCTTACAGGTTGCCAGAGCTGCGCCGTTTCTTTGTGAGTCCGTGATGTACTCAGAGCACACGGCTGTTGACTTGGTTGTTCCCGAGGAGTCGTATTGACATTGCGAAAACATCATCGCATGCAGATTTCTTTTGATATCGGTTGTTTTATTGTTTGTTTTGTTTTTATTCTCTCAAAACACTAAACATCAACATCTATGATCTAGATCTAATCCCTACTGAAATAATATTTTGTTTTTTAGGTCTCAGTGCATTTGTTAAGTGTCACACCAATGTTTATGGATCTATTCATAAACAGAACAGAGAAAATTTTCTTTAAGTATTCTTACTATTTTTTTTAATACTTTATTTTTTTTTTTAATATTTTTCATATTATTTGTTAATCCTAATATACAAACTGCTCTGATTGTAATAATCGAATTATTTTTAGAAAGCACAGTTAATACGATAATATTATCTATATTTATTATTAAATATCTATAGATAGTTAGATAATATAATACATGTGATTTGATAGTGTCATGATTTAGCAAACACTAATATGCTATAGAAATCGGATCACTGAAAGGCTAGATTAATTTCACTTCGATTTCAGAACCATAGGAGCTTAAGAATCTAAAACAAAATCTAAACGACCAGCGAAATTCTAAATTTCTTTGTTGTAGTGGTCTACTTTTCTCTTATCCTTTTAATTTACAAAAGCTACAAATAACATATAAATTAAGTATTAATCACAAATTAAATTATTGTTACTTTTTAATTACATATCAAAAACAATCATAATTTTTTTATTTTTTTTTTGGAAAAAAAAGAAGAGGGGTCAGGTTCTCTTCCTTCTTGATCCCAAAAATGATTTTGAAAAAAAAAAAATCAAAGAAAAAATTAAGATAACTGAAGCGATGCGCAAGTGGAATTCCTCAAGACACTAACTTTGACCCGCTGATTACTTCATTTCGAATCTCTTAGTATCTTTTCAATGTTTCTTATTTTAACAATGGAAAATATCATGTTCACCGGAAGGCGCTTATTTAGATTCTTTCTTTTTGATTCTATTCTCTTCTTTATCCAACATTATCTCCCAATACTCTAATCCTCATGACAATCCTGGACCAATTTGGGAAACATTCTTCTTTCACGTTGTTTTATTTTGTTAAAGCAGGATTTATTAGTTCATCTAGAAAGGAGGAGAGCCCCAAAGAGGTATTTATTTTAAAACCTCTACATTTCTACTGTGTTTGCATATATTTTTCGGCAATGCTGAAATATAATTGATTAAATAGATGAACAGATGAAATTTCAAAATTTATAGAATAGGTCTTGTTTTCTTTGTTTGTTTGTTTTTTTTTTTTTTTTGGTTGGATGTCTAGTTTAAAGATCTTGACGCCCCCTCCCCCCAAAAAAACAACTTTGAAAAGAACTTTTTTTTTTTTTTGAGGGGGAGGGGGTTGTTTGAGAACGATTCCCTAACTTTCCCTCCCTGGGAATATTTAATAAAGATTTGATTATTTTAAATTTCAGCATTAAATTTACAAGAGCAAAACCAAAATTAAATACTTAATGTATAGTCATTGATATATACCGTACATACATCTTAAAGTGTTCTCAAAATGAGATATTACAATACAGAGTAATGATACATTAAATATCGAAACAAAAGAACACCTGTAAACTACCCAAGAATTAAGGATTTCAGAGTAAGAGAGATTTAGGTCAAGGATGGCATCACAAGAGCATTAGCCTTTGCCAGGAACTGTCCAATACAGACTGAGGGCTTTTAACATCCTATTTTGGAAGTAAGTAATATTCAAGGCTAAAATAAACATCAAAGGAAATTACATCAATGAATGAACTCACAAATAATAATATTTTTTAAAAATTGCAATAAACTTTATAGTCATTGAACCATTAAAAATTTTAAAAAAAAGCAAAGGAAGATGGGTTGTTATGTACGTTTACAAACGTAATTAACGAATATTATTACATTTTTAATATTCCTTAATTATCTTCAGAGAAAAAAAATTAAGAAAAAAATATCAATTTTTAAAAGTTTTAATAACACAATTTTAAGTTATACATTTACGTATGTTCATCCAGCTTTGATCAATTTAAAAAGTATTGAACATTATAAAACTTAAATATGTGTTTGACTTTTTAGAGTTTCCGTAATTTGAATTTTAAAACGTTAAGAATCTGTAAGGAAATATAAAAAAAAAAAAAAAAAAATCAAACAATGTATGTTATTATTATTGTGTTGTTATTATCATTCACGATAGGCATTGAATAGTTTAATAACCCTAATAAAAAGCTTAATTTTTATAATATATTTAGGCTACGAAATGTAATATCACTAATGATTGTGATGTATATTTGACGTATCGCCTGCTGTCAGCCAAAACTCGTGAAAACTTAAAACACATCTTAGTAAGTGACAAGTATTTACTTCCGAAGCGCAGTGGTGCCTCAAAAGAAAAAAATGAACAATAAAAACTCTCATGAAAAATTAGTGTTCACTAATGAACAGTGCGCCGGCCTCCAGGATGTCACTTGGTAAATAATTTGGTCTCACCCATTGTTGTTTATTAATAATTCAATGCTCAGATTGAATTTTTTATGCTTTAAAAAAATTCATTCCATCCGGCGCACTGCTGGCACATGAATTTTCTCCCTAATTTTTCATTAGTGAGTTTTTTTTTGTTCATTCTTTTCTTTTGAGGCAGCACTGCGCTTCTGACGATCAATCATATTCATATTACAGAGATCTAGTTGTTTACTGGTGACTGCTTCTGGCTGATGATGAAACAGCTGTTCCAGGATGCCACTTAGTAAACAATTTGTTTCACCCATTGTTGTGTATTTATATATACTTACTTAATATCAACTCCTTATCGCTTATAGTGGAATTTTAATGGTACCGTAGTGAAAAGTTCACCGCAGTAACGGTTAACATTACAATCAACAAAACAAAAATATATATGGAAAGAAAAAAGGGAGCTTTTTGGTAGCTTTTAACTATCCATTGTCAGGATATACAGACAGTGAATAACTTTTGAGCAAATTCCCATGAGAAACTGACATGTTAAAAAACTATTCAAAACATCATTTCAGGGTTAAAAATTGAATAAAAGATATTTATTCATATGCTTGTTAGGTTTTTTCTATTTTAAAAAAAAGGAACGTTATTATATTATGTTAGAAAAATAGTACGTAAAAAAAAAAAACCCAGACAATTGAGACTCCGAACAATAGGAGATAACTGTCTATAACGAACAGAAAGGAAGCAACACCGATTTTTCCGAGATCGGATACAGCGGCGATGGGTTAGTGCGAGACTGGATAAAGACAGAGTCTATTATATTTTCAGGTAGTTTATTTCAGAAATCTTCGAAGAATGTTGACGATCTCAGTCTATCTCTTAACTTCTACGGATCATTGTTAACACTGATCTTTCATTAGATGAATGTAATAATGAATTATATTTGGAACTATTCGTTGTTACAATGACCTAACAGAAAGAAAGCATACGTCAATGTCGTTATTAGCCACCTAGTAATTAGAGAGTTTTTGCCCAGCTCGCTATTCTAATACGGTAACGCTGAAGTCACATGACTGGTATTCTGCGCATGCGTCACTATATCATAGAGGAAATACAGTTAATGTGACACGTTAACTTTCCTCGAATAGCGTATGGCTTTACGATAGGAAACACGAGTTCCGATAAACATGATTTCCGACACTAGCGCTCCTGGTGACGAATTGTAGAACTTGAAGTCCAATCGATTTGTATCTTTTTTTTTTTTTTTTTTTTTTTTTTTTTTTTTTTTTTTTTTTTTTTAAATGTTTTTCAGTCCCATTAGGTATGCTTAGTAACTGCATACCTGTGATATGTGACCGAGAGTTTAATATATTTGTTAATAAGTTAATTCAATTAATAATCATTCTTTAATGTAATTAACCCATCCACCACATCAGAAATTAATTTCTGTTTTATTTCTTTAAATGTTATATTATCTTTTTGAATTATATTTACTTGACTAAAAATTTTATACTTTACATAATTATTTAATCTGTATCCGAAGTTATTTCTGATTTTATCAATTTTAAAAATTTTGTTCCAATTATATCTTGTTTTTAACTCTTCATCTAGGGAATTTCTTTCTCTTTTTACCTCAAAGTAATTCTTTATTAATATTTTATATATAAATTTTTCGTTTATTTTTAATATTCCGTATTTTTTTCTTATTCTTTGTTTATCTTTTTTTGATTTATATTTAAAGTTTGAATAGACATTGTTGAATATTTTCATCGTTAATCTATTGATATTTTCCATTTGTTGTTTATTGATGTTGATCCAGCACTCCAAGCCGTAGTTCAGCAGTGAATCTACTAATGACTTATAAATTATTAGTTTTTGTTTAAAAGGAAATATTTTTTTAATATGATAAAAAAGATATGAGTAAGAACCCAATTTTCCCATCACAAAGTCGTGTTGTTTATTCCAAGAGAATTTGTTGTCGATATATATACCTAAGTATTTATATGTAGAAATAATTTCTATCTTTTTGCAATTACAGTTTTTCATAAAAGCGTTGCTATTTTGACTGATGTTAGAGCATTCTAATTCATGTAAACTTATTATTACATTGTTATTTATAATTTTATTTTTATTTTTAATTATCATTATTTTCGTTTTTTCTCCATTTATTTTCATTTTGTTTATGTATGCCCATTTGTTTATTTTGTTTAGGTCATCTTGCAATTTGTTTTGAGCCTGCGTTTGGATTTCATCAGTAGTGATTAGAATAACATCATCTGCATATAGAAAAATTTCTGAATTGCTTATAGTGTTATTTATCGAGTTTACATATATATTAAATAAAAGAGGTCCTAAATTCGAACCTTGTGGGATTCCTCTTCTGGAATTATAAGTTTGACTTAAATTGTTTCCAATTTTAATTTTAAACTTTCTATCTTTTAAGTAATTTTCTATGATTTTGAATACATTCCCTCTTATTCCCATTTGATTAAGTTTTTTTAGTAGGATTTTGTGATCAATGGAATCAAATGCCTTCCTGAAGTCGATAAAAGCTATATATATTATCTTTCCATTGTTTATTCGAAATTACCGATTACAAAAATGATTTTCACGATCGGAGGGCATCTTTTTCCTACGTTTTCGTGGGTGCTTTCAGAAAACGTTACATTAGTAATCAAAATCATTACAGAATTTCGGCTTGAAAATTTGAATCGGCGATCGAGATGGAATCTCGTAAACATATCGTCCTTGATCGAGATTTAACGAGACTGAATTATTTATCGAAACTGATAACAAAGAAAGACAAAACGATGAAAAAAAAAAAAGAATATTTCCTATTTTAATTAATTAAAAACATTCTTTCATCTATTTGATGCATTGACTAAATGATATTTATAAAAATCAAAGCTATTTTTTTCGTAAATAAACCGTAGGCATGATGACAATTAAGAAGTGTAAATTTTCACGTTATGGCAAAAACTCTCTTCATGACAGAGCCCGCTATTGTGGTTACCTTATTCGTTCACGTGACATTTGCGTTTCCCGTATATAAATCACGTTATGGCAAAAACTCTCTATTATCCAACGAGATTTAGCGTGGATTATTCAATTTTTCTAATTTATTTAGATCTTCTTTTAATTATATTACACTGATAATTAGATTATACACTTTACCTTGGGGTTAGGTTCCGATGAACCCATCGTAATGAATACGATATGATAAATGCTATGAAATGTACATAAACAACTATTCAGTAAATAAACAATACTGAAAAAATACCGTATTTACTCGCATAATTTCCCCCATCGCGTATTTTCCCCACCCCAGTTTTTGTGGATTACAAAATTCAATTTTTATTTTTATCGCATATTTTCCCCACCTCAACTTCAACGCGTTTCCAACATGACCTTGACTGGCGGTCAACTCACGACGACGTGACAATGTACCGTTACTTCGGCATTTCTCTATCCCACGCTACTTTAGGGGAAGATTCCATCCCCACCCCAGTCAGTACAAGAGCAGACTGCTTCTGAATCAATACAACAATTTCGAGTGTTTTGTGAAAAACGTGAAGTTCGCGAATAAAGTTAAGTTCTCTATTAGCAGGCAGCTGATTCTGACGTCATGCAGTGCGCAGCTATAAAGATGGCGGGCTGCGATGCGTGAGTTACGAAATTACGTCACAGTCGCGCACACACTTCCATGCATGCCTATTGCTTAACTGTACTTTGAAAAAAAAACAAATGTTGAGATGTGATTTCTTATATTTTAAATGTTGCGTGTTAATAAAATTGTTGTTAATTACATTTCTTGCTTTAGAAATCAATATTTAACAAGGTTTTCCTTACACTTTCACCATATTTTTTTTCCTCAAATTTACGCGAAAAACATCGCATAATTTCCCCACCCCCCCTTTTTTTTGTCAAAATATTGAGGAAAAAAAAGGGGAAATTATGCGAGTAAATACGGTAAATAAACAAATAACTTACTGTAACTAACTACTGTAAACACCAACACTTAAAAGTAAATAAATGAATACAAATTTATCCTATCAATACTTGTACAATACTATGCAAAAAAAAAAGTCTTATATTTCCTTCATTACGCAATGATATTACAGGTATAGTACATGTACTTTACAGTTTATTATGTTGAACAGATACTCGCAATTACTATAAAGTAACGTATGGCCTATCTCTAGTCAGGGAACAGATCAAAATTCAAAGGTTGATGACTTCGTATAATCGAAATGTCGCAAAGCGAACCATCGTAAAGCGAAGACCATCAGTATATCGCCATTTATTAATGTGATAACTAAATCTCCTCCATCCGTCATTACAATAAAAACTCGTTTGTTCGAATCGCGTTTAACTAAAAATCTGGTTCAACCGAAACTATTTTTAGAAATATTTTAAAAATACACAAAAACATTTTTCCGTCGCTTTAATCAATATTTAATAGCATTTACAAGTGATTATGTAATGTAATTATGTAATTGTAACCCTATTAATTATTCAGTACAGTGTATCAATATTGAAAAGGGTTTCAAAACTGTATATCTTGACAACAGTACTGTAAGTACACGGGGAGGGCGGGGATTTTTCTATTTCTCCTCCAAAAGGGTCCTAGGATCTACCCAGCCCTCTCTTGAATGGGTACCGGGTTTATTTCCTGGGAGTTAAAGGCGGGCGGACGTCGGGCTGACCACCCGACCTCAACTTAGTCCCGTTGGTCATGAAGCTCCAGGACCCTTACCTCCCTTCACCCCAATTGCTTGCTTAGGCCTACTTTAACTGTAAGTACACTCTAACTACGGCAGTAGTTTTAGCACCCACTGTAGGTTCATTGTATTTTTTTAATGTACAATGCATATTTAATACAATATATTTCGGATTAACCAAAATTTCGTTTATCCGAAACGGGCGAGGTTCCATCAAATTCGGATAAATGAGTTTTTAGTTACACATCTATCTCAAGTCCTAAGGAATGAAGAGATAAGCTCATACTTTTCCCATAGTAGGTCATATTATTACTGTATATATTTATTTTTTACTACAATTCAATAAAACATTTGTATTATTCATTGCGTTAATATTTTTCCACCAGAAAGTTCAAAGTTCAGATCTGCAGCAATGCGTCTATCTAACCTTTTATGGTAAAACTACAAAGATAGGTCGAAGGAAAAACGTAAATCTAATCCGACCCCCAGCAAAGCTGACAGTTATTAATGTCCATAGTTAATCATAGTTTGGATTTTTAAAAAAATAAATGAATTTCAGAAATTTCAAAAAAAAAAAAAAAAAAAAGAAAGTTTAGTGCAAGAATTTGAAATTAAAATTTAAACTATTATCATTTATTTAAAAATCAGTAGGAATATCAATAATTTTATCGTAAAAATATAACTTAAATTTGGAATGTTAAAGTTATTTTAAACAATGATTCAAATAATGTTCGAATTTAGTTCCATTTAAGTCAAATTTTTATGAAAATTATATATATTATTTTGATAAAAATTATTAACCTAATACATAATATTCGTTAATAGTGCTATGATTTTATAAATACTTTTAATTATAGCTGTACGGTGTTTACTTATTTTATATAAACAAGTTATTATCAAATCCATACATCAATTAATTAATTATATATATGTAATTAATAATATAATAATAATAATAATATAATATTACTATTAGTGAAGAAGATACTTTTTTTGTTATAATACAGAAATCTATTAAACAAAATTTATAGACAGCTGCATAAAAAATAAATGGATTTAAGAAACTTAAAGAAAAAGAAAAATATTCATTTTAAAATTAGTAGGAACACCAATAATTTATCATAAAAATATAAATTAAATTTGGAATGTTAAAGTTATTTGAAATAACAATAAAATAATGTTCGAATTTCGCTCCATTTAAGTCAAATATTTATGAAAATTATATTTATTATTTTCATAAAAAATTTAGAAAAACCATACATATATACATCCTAAATAAAATTAAAGTTGACAACAACAAAAAATTGTGATTTTTTATCATTTTATTTCAAGATCATTGATATAAAACTTCTTCACAGAATGATCAACTCAAAGGAAATTATTGTTAAATATTATTTAATGGAAATGTATCAATTGGCCAATCATCGACTGACAGAACGTATAGACTCCTGCGATTAGCGGCAATGTTGGAAGATCAGTTTTCATGGAAGAATGCCTCGTTTCAAAGAGAATTAGATGAATTTTAGGTTTCATTTAGGAAATAAATCAAGTGAATCTGGAGTTCATGGGTTTGGCTGATGATAAATGTCTTACAAATGTGAGTCTGTTTCCTGTTTATTTATAAGAGCTAGGAAAATAGAATGATTAAAACGAAATAGCAAAATTCTAACAGGTAAATAGAACTAAACAAAAATGTAAATGATAGAAAAAGGCTTCTAATTATTTGCTTTAATCTGGATATTAAGTTACGGAGTTTTTAAAATCCTCTTGTAAACTCTGAAAGCATAGGAACTTGTCGATGGAAAATTTCCGTGTCTTCGCGCCATAATTCTTCCGCTTCCACCCTTGGGCTTTGCGGAAAAGATGAGACGGCGAAGATCAGTATCTTCCCATCGTCACTCACATCCCTCGTGACGCTCACATAACGACTCACAATTGCTCATAAATAAAGATATTACATTCTATATACAAAGCTATTCTTTATTATATATTAATAACTTACAATAAATAAAGCTATTCATTTTTATAAGGCATATTTTTCAAACTAGACAAGAACTGGAAATGATGTTTTTCAACATTTAAAAATGTTTTTAAGCTAAACTGAATATAGAGTGAATTAATCAGGACAGCTGTTTCGCATTTACTAAAACTCATTAAATAGAACTACTTACATCGATTGGGAAGAAGACGGATAATTTAATAATAATAAATGAAGTAATTAATCAGTGAACTCCAGAAAGAAAGCTCAATTCACATTAGGAAGTGTAAGTAAATAAGGTAAAGGTTTATTACAAAAAGCAATACAACAAAATGTCATAGAACATTGTCGACTCAAATTGACATTTGGAACCCGTATCTCTTCGCGTTGTCTACCATTTCCGAATCACCCTGTGATATGTATATGTTTCAATATTTCATTGACAGTTTGCTATTTTCTCTTCCTAATTACATGCGAGTATATGGCTTAGTAAGATTCATGTATTCAAATTGAAAACCTTCCTCAAATGAAATCACGAAATAACTACCGTAAGTGATGACTGCATTGTAGGCCGTGATTATTAATAAGTGGGTAATGACTTTGTGGCTCTATTGTCATTTAGGGTTTAATAATTCAAAGCGAACGCTTAGCAGAAAAACCGTGATCATTTATAAACAAAAAATACAAATAACAAGTTCACTTTCCAATTCACTTTTATGAAGTCAAAGACCTAATTAAAATGAGAGAAGATTGTTTCATCACGACAAATCCACTATCCATTAATAAAGATATGTTTCCTTGCCTAAATACTATTTGAGGAAATTATAATGTCATTCCTGATGCGCTCTTTTATCTTAAACATGGACAATATTTGTTTGTTTTTTTTTTTAATTTTCGGAACACGATTCTCAAATACGTATTACGGATTGTTGTTTTTACAGCTGAGGTTACGCTATGCAATTGGGTACTACAATAACCTAGGTTCGTCTGTCCGCGCAGTATCTGGATACAGTAACATCAAGCGTCTTAAGAACTGCATCTGTTTCCCATATAAAATTTTATAGCCTACATTTTACGCTCTATTTATCAATTTGTGGTTAAAAAAACGTTTTCGTTGATTAATTATAGTCATTTGAGATAGTCCCAGACTTACGAACTGCTCGTTTCTGACAGCCTGGACGTAAGTTGAAAATGCGCAAAAGAAAAAAAAAAAAAAGAAAACTATATATGTGTGTGTAGTACATATAAAATTCACGTGACTAACGAAATGAACAAGTAAAACTGAAATGTATGTATTCAAATATACACAAATGTATTTATTCACATACATAAATATTGCAAGAGTAAATATTTTTAAATACAAATACCTGCTATGTCTGTTTTGTAGTAAATATCTGTTACGACTCTTGTCCAGAGAACAGAGAGCTGGAAATCTACCAACGCCATCTAGTTCTAGTTCTAATAAACAGTTCTGAAAAAGTGCAGACAGTACGAACATTACGACAACAGTCTATAAATAAATGTGTACGTATTATGTTTATATATGGTTTATGTATGTTCTAGATACGTTCAAGTTTCTCTAGACTAAAAATATTCGAATAAAATTATCAATTTCTTTGAAAATGTTCGATGTTTTTATTATAAATGGAGATATTCGTAAGATGATTGGTCATAACTCAGGACTAAATGCATACAAATTTAAGAAAGTTACAATTGAAGAATTATAAAAATTTTGACACAGTTATCTTAAGGAAATGAGGAATTTCTTTTCGAAACTTTACGCTTTCTATAGAGATATCGTCAAAGGAGGGTTCTTCCTGATAAGCATCCTAGGACAGATCTGTTTCGAGTTAATAGACCCTCGTCAGCTGGAATGTAGCCCAAAAGAGTTGAAACTTTCTCAGTGATGTCATTACGGAAAAATCTTGCAATTTTCCTGTCTTTTTTTTTTCCTTTCAATAAATTTATGAATTAATTTCTTTTCTAATTATAATGGGGCAAATTAATTTGGTAAAAAGATAAGAAGTTCTTTTCATTCGCTTTAAGAAGCTAAAAATTAGGAAGATGGGTTTATATTTATAAATATATACTGCTAACATAGATCAACTTAGGCAGCTTTTCAAACAAAATTGTTCACAACTCGAATTCATATTTTTAAATTATAACTTGGTCAAGTTGAATATTTCATTAGACTTTTATTTGCGTATTCCTCTCATTTCATCTTTTTTTTTATTTGGGATTTTGATAGTTTTAGAATACAGAGAATCACAATGCTCTGACTACAATGTGTTAAGACACAAGAACACAATCAGTGCATTTTCAATACAAACTCTGTCAGATGTTACAAGAAATACACTACGTGATTATCTTATATTTTTAGATCTCCCTTTAATCTAAAAGAAAATACTATACCATTAGTTTATTCCTTCTCAAAAGTACAGCAAAATATAAACTTCAGCTTAACAAAAAAAAAATTAATGATGTGGTTTTGCAAGGAAAATCCTGTATTATTTATATTTAAAAATAAGCTTTATTATTATTATTATTATTATTATTACTATTATTGTTAATAATATTGGCACATTAATAATTTTGGCCACATTTTATTTTATTTGTTTATTTTATTGTATTTTATTTTTTAAATTTCGTATTTTTGATTTTGTTTTTTTTTTAGTTTATTTGTGACTGGATGAAAATTAGAGACATCTTAAATCTCATTGTCTGGTTTTGATCTCGCGAATGACCTTCTTTCGTTTGTTTTATTCCTTGATAGTTTTTTCCAACCATATCGGTTCATACGATTTAAATGAAAAACGTAAATTATGAGTCAATAATTTTGAAACTAAAATTTATATTAAAAGCCTCCCCTTCGCTTCCTTCTTTAAAGAAAGAAAAATGCCTTGAGATAATTGAGAAAATAAAGAAAGAATTTCCTATAAAAAGCTGTTAGCTTTGATTATCTCTGCTATTGATGCTATTCTGATCTACAATGATTGTAGAAAGAATATAGTTTGAAAAAGAAAGTTTGAGAGTACCAAGTCTCTGGTAAAGAAGAAATAATTTTTGTTATTTTTCTTTCCTGATATATTATCTCGCAGCAAAACGTTAATCGTGACTGACAGATGCCTTATGTTTTAATTCGTACAATTTTAAATTTTATTGACCTTATTTTAAATTGTCCAGTAACTCACCAACGTCTAAAACGTTTAAAAAAAAAGAAACCCTCTAGTGCACATAAATAGGCTTTCATACACACACACACACTGAGCCGTCTTCGATGGGAATCCAGAACAGCTGTTTCGTCTTTAGTAGGAATCATCAGCCGGATTTACTCTCGATGACATGCTGAGAGATAGGCTTTCTTATTGTTGCTGTTTTTTGTTGGATGCCACTGCCGGGAGCGGAAGTTATATCTGTAATCTTTCGCACCGCCTATCATCTAGGGTAAATCCGGCTGATGATTCCTACTAAGGATGAAACAGATGTTCCGGATTCCCATCCATGATGGCTCAGTGTATGCGAAAGCCTAGTTCTGTGCACTAGAGGGTTTCTTTTTATCTAAAACTTTTCTTTAAAAACTCGTCAACGTAAATGAAGAATGAAGAATTATTTAACGTGTGTAACTTGCAAATATTGAAGAGTAAAATTAGGCCTCCACATATAATTTAAAAATAAATTTAAGTACAATTAAAATATACACAGATACTTTCGAAACGATCGACGTTTCATTGTCAAGTGAAAATTTTTTAACTTGACAATGAAACGTCGATCGTTTCAAAAGTACCTATGAATATTTTAATTGTATCTAAATGTATGGAGGCCTAATTTAACTCTTCAGTAAATGAAGAATGCTGGAATTAAATTATTCAATGATGATTTGTTTAATAAAATTTATTTGTTTTGTGGCTGCTAGTTTACGAGAGAGAAGAAAGATGGACACAGTAGGTTTTTCACTTATGTCAAACTTTAAATTTTTCAAGTTATTTAAAAAATTTTAAAGATTTAGAACCCGATCCTCTCCCGCTTTAAATATATGATTTAAATAATGGCTTTTTAATCGACTTTTGAACTACTGAACGAACTAAAAGATTCCAATCCTTCCAGTATTAGTTGAAGTTCATAACAACAGTTACTTTTTGTAATTTCAAAATTTGCAAATTTATTGTAACGATACGTTAATGGAAAGACTTTCTTATAGTTAGAAATCAACTGGTTACTGCATCTAATCCTGAATCTGATTTTAAATTGAAAGCATGTCTGTGTTTGTGAAAAGATATCTTACATAAAGGAAGCGGAAATGATTTCTGAGAATCTATGTTTTTTTCTTATACTTATGAAGTTTTTCTCATCATCCGAACAAACAATGAAGATACATGGAAGAGTTTCAGTCTTAATTCCTTCAATTATCCGTTTTTCTTGACTTAATTATAAGACGTCTTATTTTTCTTCATGTTTAATTATTGCATCGTGATTCGTCATCTTACTTGTTGAAATATATTTTCTAAATGCTTAAATATTTTTTTTTGTTGAAATTTAGACCTAGAATTAAGAATCTTTTATTAAAAATCCAGAAAATAATATTTTAATGAATTATTATAGTGATTAAGAGAAAAAAAATTAGGCCTTAGATTAAGTAAATATTAATATTTTAAATAATAGTTTATATTAATTATATAGTCAAGTCAATTATCATTTGCTTTACATTTTTTCAAATATATCCAAATTCTTAAATAATATATATTATTTTCTGTATATTCTAATACATTATCTCATATCTTATCATTAATATATTAGATATATTATTTATTCATTGCTATTGCTTTTTGCCATTACTATCAACTTTATAAAATTATACTGGAATAAATTGTTATTATCGATTAAAATTTTAATTTAATTATAATTAAATTATTATTATCATTATTCGATAATAATAAAACAAAATTATTATCATTATTCGATAATAATAAAACAAATTAATAAAATCTTCAGAGCATTTACAAAAGTTAATTATAATAAATGGATAATTTATTTCATTAAATTATTAAATGTGCAATTTAAATAGTGATGACTTTTTTTTTTTTTAATATTAGGTCTTTGAATTTATTAAGTTTGATTTAAGATTTTTTTTTAAATATTTGCATGACAATTATTTTATCTTTTATATGAGTTCTTTTACTTAATTAGTTTTTTTAAACAGTAATCAGTAATTAAAAAATGTTTAAGATTATTAAGTAATTAAAAATTTATAATTTAGTAAGTTAAAAATTAAATTACAATCTGAATAGCACTAAATAGAAAATTAGAATTAAAATTGCTATTAAACGGTAATAAACATAAAGTTATGTTTAAAGAAATTTAAAACATAGATATTATATTTAAATTATTTACAAATTTTTATACAGAAGTTATGAACATTTTAATAATAATAGACTGACAAATTATTAATAAATAAACTTACGTCAGTTAAATAAAGTAATTTAAATACTTCTTAATTTCATTTATTTCCTGTGAAGAAGCAATTATTTCTGGTAATTCCTTCATAAAGGCGTAAATAGTCGTGCCAATCATTTGAGCACTTTGTTATTAAGCTAAGCCTAACACAGGCCTACTTCTATTAAATGTCACCAGGACAGCATTCCTTGGTTTCGTTCACAAAAAAAATACGGAATACTCTTATAAAATGTCAAACTCCAGTTGCCTGTGACTGACCTTCAATTTATTTGGATCCTTTTCCGATATGCTTCAGATGCTTTTTACAGTTTTCTTTCAATTGAGTTTGATGAAATTCGAATTACGAAAACTTTCTTTCATTTAAGGATTTTCCGGTCCATTGCCCAACAAAATACATCATTTTTACGTCGTTCTTTTTGATCTTAAAATAATGTTTACTTTATATTACATACTTGGTTAAATAACTTAAGGTTAACCTTGAGTTGCAGAAGACTTGATTATTTTTTATTTAATAGACATATCTTTTTTAAATTCAAAATTTTTATTCCTCATCCACAGTTAGAATTAATTAATTTTAAATTGAAATTTAAATTCTATACGCCACAATTCAGATTTCAGATTTTCTATCTGCATCAATCCGCATCCCGCTAAAACTGCTGGATCGTTTTTCTTAAATTTTAGTATGATAATTTTTGATAAAAAAAAAATACGAACTGACATTTCAAGACATTAACGGAGCTGTTAAGGTCCTGGACTCAAGCAACTGCAGGCGACTGTAAACCTTTTATTTCTTTTATATACGCATTTCTTTTTCCAATTCACGTAAAATTCTGAAAATTTAAATATGAACTTGTGAAGCATCTGGGATTTCTCTGAAAATGTCTGTTAAACCCAGCACAGAACAAACAAAACAATTGCCTTTTCCGATTCATTTTACAGGGTGGATTAGGGAACAGCTGTTTCATCCTTCTACGGGATTATCAGCCCTAACCTGCCACCGTTAACCCTTTCTTTTGAATCTGGGATTTCTATTTTCTTGTTTTTAAATTTCAAAATATTCTGTAATTAATTAAATTAAAATTCAAAAACACTCAATTTTTTGGGTGTTTTTCAGGTACGAGTACTCGGTATTTTCAACTAAAAAAAAATTGTCAAAAAATTTGTGAAATAATAAAAAATTAGTAAAATAATGTTTTGTATTTAAAATATTTTTTATTATTAGTATAACAATTAATTTTTAAAAAAGTAATTTATTCTCTCACAATTTTAAAAAAAAGCAAAACACAATTTTTATTTTTTTAGAAATTAACTATTGCACTAATAATAAATATTTTAAATACAAAACATTATTTTACAAATTTTTTTTATCATTTCAGGTTTTTGTCAAGTTTTCTTATGTTGTAATACATCGAAAACACCCAAAAATTGATTGTCTTTTAGTTTTAATTTAATTAATTGTAATATTTTGAAAATTAAAAACAAGAAAATAGAAATCCCAGATGCTTCACAAGTTCATATTTAAATTTTCAGAATTTTAGATGCATTGGAAAAAGAAATATATAAAAGAAATGAAAGGTTTTTGCAGTCGCCTGCAGTTGCTCGAGTCAGGACCTTAAGGAAAATAAAGAATGGACTTGGATTAAAGTAAAAATTAATGTCACAAATATTTCACTTGGGACAAATGATTTGGGAAAGAATTGAAGGAGAATTTTATTAAGGGTGGGGTTAAATCTTTTCTTTGAATAACGCATTCAAGATATTATTCAAATAAATAAGGCTTGTTTTAAAAGTATTCAAAATCACTGAATTGATAAGGATTAGATAGAAGTAGGGTAAAGGAAGTTAAAACTTCACTGTTAACATAAACAATAAACAATCTTTTTAGTTAATTGAATTAACAAAAAAATTACTTCTTTGAATTTTTTTATTGATTTTTTTTTTAACCTAAGAGAATAAATGAAGCCTGAAAATGGAAAAGGCAGTGAAAATTAAAGAAGTAAAAAATAAAAATTAGAAGCTACTAATATTATCATTAGTTTTAATAGTTTAAATAAAACATAGATTTTGTAAATCTAAAATTGTTGATGGGATTAATATTTGATTAATGACCAAAAATATCTTTTTTTTTTAAAAATATTTAAATTACTAAATAAAGCTTAAAATCCGAAAATAAAATTAAAAGTTGTCTTGATTTTCAAAAATAATAATTATTTAAAGAAGATAATAAAAAGATATCTTTAATGATCAAGATATTTGAATTACTTTGATAAAAAGTATGTATATCTACTCAATCACTCGAGATTTTTTTTGGAATTATTAATAAATTATGAATTTCTTTTTGTTATTTTGGAATTTCTTTCAAAACATCCAAAAGTTTTTTAAATATAGTAAAATTTTATATTGAAAATGAGACATAGTTTGGATGCCAACTTTCACATATTATTTTCATGATAAAATGCTTTAAATGGCAACACATTTTAGTGGTTTTTTTGGCCTCTTTATTTCCAATCCGATTTAATGGAGTCTGGTTTCACTAATAACTGTCCTCTGAAAGTGGTCTTGTATTACGACGTTTCACTTTACGACCCTGTTTTGTTGGAACCCTGTCGTTAAACGGGTCCTCTCTGCACTAGGGCGTATTTTGGGTTTCGTCTCGATTGTAATTCTCTTGTTAATTCTGAGATTGTATTATTTGTTTACGTAGACACTAACTAATTGTTGCGTCAAGTTATCATTGCAGTAACTGCAGTAAAAACATAGGAGACAGAAACCATATATAATTATTATTCTTTTACTTTTTTTATTACAATTCAATCCTCTGGGTTTTCTTTAAATTGTTAATTTTAGCTAATTACACATTGAATTACTTCAACAAGACGTATAGCTTTACATCTGCCGAAAATTGCTGTTAAAAATTTCGTGAAGAAAAGAACACAAACTCAATAATAAAATCACAGACTGTGAGAACGATACGACGCTTCTAGATATAAATTTCTATTAAAACAATGTCTATTTTAATAACTATAAAACTAGACACACCATTAAGATTTGTTAAAAATCATATATTTACAGATGCTTCATCCACTCCATGGACTGTTACAACAACAGATGGGGAAGTCTACACTTATATGAAGAATTTACAAATGAAAATTATTTGCTAGGCGTCAGGTGATCAGCCACTAAAAGACTCTCCGGATTGGTCCAAATTTCCGACAATCAGAGAGTGGTGGAAGGGGAGACATCTGGTGCTGATCAATGGAATCACAAACCACTGGCAAACGTAAACAAAGTCACGTGGAAAACTGTAAGCAAGGAAATGATGTGTCCATAATTTGGATTTAAATGTCTATTCAGTCTAAATCTATGTATATGCTGGCAAAAAAAGCACACACACAAAGAAAGCAAAAAAACTGGTTTCATATTGTAACACGAAACCATAATAATCCCGTGCATGTTTCATTTGCTGCCACTTCTTCTGAGACAAGTGACCACAGACCGGAAATCGTATTTCACATGAGTCTAATAAGATATCACTCATGTCTGTCCAACTTATGGTTTGGGTTGTAGATATAATGACAGAAGGGCGGACGGACAGAACATTTGTAATAGCTTTTCTTACCCAACACCGGGTAGCTAGCCCCCCCCCCTTTCCAAAAAACAAATAAACTAACACAAATTACCAGATTACCAAACAAAAAAATGTTTTGTTTTTTTTTCCAATACAACTTTTTTTCCATTTGGTGGTTCACGTGATATCTTCGCGAACCATCAAATGGCAACACTGCTTTACACCAAACCATGCGGCTATAAGAAACTACAATTGCTCAGTAAAGCTGAACCAGCAAATATGATTACTGTAATAACTTGTTATTTTTTTTTATTATTATTCTTAAACGAAAAACAAAAGAAATTCCGTGTCTGGAAATTAGTGGTCTTGTTCTTTATACATATATATTTTTTATAAATATTAAATTAGTTTCAGAGAAAAAAAAATATCGCTTCCCCAGGTAATGTTTTTCTACCGACAGCTAGTATCTCCTGTTACTAGTTATTAGTACGCTTCGGTCTTTGGAAAGAATTCCAGCTATTATGTGTAATTTTCTTCTTCCTTCCATAGCGTTCAGTCCTTCTGATGGACTCAATTCTTTCTTTCGTTTTTCGATTCTATCTGAAAGAATGTTCTTCCTCTTTGCGCAATTTTTATGTCATTGATCTACATCTGTTTATTGTTTATGAAGCGATCTGGATTTGTAAAATTTATTTACAGTTTTAATTCCTTTCAAAAGTGTTAGACATTCTTTTTGAAAAATCTACTGAAAATCATCAAAGTTCATTCGAAGTTAGGCTTCAAGAGTGCATCCGTTAACACTGAAAGGAAAATGTTAGCTTAGTCGCTCTTCCGAAATACTGGCCAGTGTATTTCCGGTTCCGTGAAATCAAAGATACTTGTGATTCCTTGAGTAAATTGAAATAAGATGTTTCAACTCTTTTCCGTAGCACCAACGGCAATTAAGGTCCTGACTCAATCAATTCAGGCGACTGCAAACCTTTTATTTCTTTTATATATTTCTTTTTCCAATGCACCTAAAATTCTGAAAATTTAATTATGAACTTGTGAAGCATCTAGGATTTCTATTTTCTTGTTTTTAATTTTCAAAATATTCTGTAATTAATTAAATTACTTAAATTTAAATTAATTAAATTAAAACTCAAAAACAATCAATTGTTTGGGTGTGTACGAGATATTACTCAGTATTTTCAACTCAAAAAAATTTGACAAGAAACCTGACATGATAAAAAATTTGAAAAAAAATGTTTTGTATTTAAAATATTTATTATTAGTGGTGCAGTTAATTTTTTAAAAAATAAAAGTTGTGTTTTTTTTTTAAATTGTATGAGATTAAATTTTACATGTTATCAAATAATCGTAATAATAAATATTTTTTTTTAAAGATTTTCTAAATATCATGCAAATTCATTTGATGCTGTTCGTTTCCAAAAATAAATTTGTTTTGAAGCATTTTTTTATCGAAACAGATTTTAAATAGAATTACCTGTTTTTGAATTTTAACTTAATGAATCACAGAATATTTTGAAAATGAAAGAGTAGAAAATAAAAATCCCACATGCCTCACAAGTTCCTATTTAAATTTTCAGGATTTTAGCTGCAATGGAAAAAGAAATATATGAAAGAAATATATAAAAGGTTTGCAGTCTCCTGAATTGCTTGAGTCAAGATCTTAAAGAATATAGTTTTTTTTTGTTTTTTTTTAGCGGCCCTATGCTACAGCTTGCCTGCAAAACATAGGTGACCGCTCTTGCTTTTATGCTTGCTGGATGTCACACACTGTAGCGGCTAAGCGGTTAGAGATATTAGAATGAAACCTTCACCATTGTGTTCAGCATCAAAAGTAGGTGACTATGTCTAAAAAATTAGACCTGTAGGACCACATCCTGACCCCCCCCCCTATGCGTTTTCAATTCAGGTTTTAGTATACATGTTTATATCAAATCATATAGACATCATACTAACTATAAGCGATATTTCGTAAGGCTCCTTCTCTTGCTTCTTCAGGCTACATTTTTCAAACTTTAACTAAAACGGTTATTACAAAGGTGTAATAACTTTA
This sequence comes from Thereuonema tuberculata, assembly GCA_023159025.1. Lineage (NCBI taxonomy): Eukaryota > Metazoa > Arthropoda > Chilopoda > Scutigeromorpha > Scutigeridae > Thereuonema > Thereuonema tuberculata. The sequence goes on from JAFIDM010000179.1 coordinate 1,094,148, forward strand.
GCATCCTACTATTTTTGTATAATGTATAATATTCTTAGTATTGTTATGGAATAATAAATACAACTTATCATTTTTACATAGACATCCAGTCATCACACTCCATTTAATATCTTCTGAAAATACAATATTTCTTTTCCTTAAACAGTAAACTTCATCAGGTTCCGAGGACAGAAAAAACTTTTCCTCTTTTTCTGTAGGATACATACAAATCTACAGTCAAATCATATTTAACAATATACTAAAAATAGTATATTTCATATTAAATTTTTTTTCAAACAATTAAAACAACAATCCATTAATATGACATCAATCTACAGTAATAATTAATCTTAGTTATAATTAAATTTAGTGCTATATATCTTTGCTAATAACTATACCTTTATCTTTCTATTATTAATAATTTTACAAAAATATTCATATTCAATTTCGCTAATTTTTAAAAAAAATTTTTTATTAAAATATGACAATAATTTTACTATATAGGATTCAATCATTAATCTGGCCTTCTCTTCTTGTATCTGAAAAAGAATATACACTATAAGGTCAGCATTATGGCCTGTAACCCTACAGTGGTCAGCCCAATCAGAAATGTTATATCTGTTATTCTTGAAAGCACTGATGTGTTCGAATACCCTCTCTCTTAATGTTCTACCTGTATTTCCGTAATAATTTTCCTGTTTTCAGAACCTGATGATGTTTCCTATTTAGGGAAGAGAAATATTGTATTTTTATAAGATATTAAATGAAGTAGTGTCGACTGGATGTCTATGTCAAAATATTACTTAAGAAATATTATAGGAGTTATGAAACAACTTATCATTGTTCAAAAATCCTCAAATTATTACGGAATAATAAATACTTCTGTAATAATTTGAGTATTTATAAACAATGATAAATTGTGTTTATTATTCTGTAACAGTACTAACTTGTAAGAGGGTTCATTTTTGTAATAACTTGAAAATCTTCTGTAATTTTTTTGAACAGTTTATATAACAATAGTAGGATGCTAAAGACGTTACATCTTTTTAATAATAGTTTTATTTAAAGTTTGAAAATGTAGCCTGAAGCAGCTACAAGGAAGGAACCCTTGCGAATTATTGCTTGTAGATAATACGATGTCTAATTGAAATATAAACATGGATGATAATATGATACATGGAATATTTTGTCTTTTGGAAGAAAAATTTATACTTTGTGTTTTTTTTTTGGTTAAGTGGTAATATTACAGAAACAATAACACTCTTAGATCCCTAGTAAGTACAAAGAGAATTCACAAAACTGCATTTATTCTTTCACGCTTTATTTTTATTCTGAAAAGTGAAAGATAACTGTAGAATGTGCTTTTCCATAGGATATAGAATCATACAGCATTATGATGTATGCCCAGATTTCAGATTTCCAAAATCTTTTTTTACCAAGGATACTTTGAAAGCATTGCAGAATGGAAGTTTTTGTCGTTAATCGAAAATGCGTATAAAATGGAAAAAAAAATACACTTGAGTTTTACATTTATATTTCTATTATGTACAGTATATGTGAAACTCACGAGATGAACCAGTAAATATTAACTTAATTTGAGTAAACAGATAAAATAAATATTGTTTATTGAATAAATTATTGTGGATGTATAATAAATATTTTCAAACGAACATTTGCTACAACTGTTTGTAGTAAACACCATTTAAGACTATTGCTAAGAGAACAGAGAGCAGGGAATCCCCGCCGGGAATTTGCCTCCGCCAACGTTATCTAGTTCTACTTCTAATTTCTAGTAGATGTTGTCTACACAGTTCTGAAAAAAGCGGGAACGAATATTGGCACTACAGCAGTCTGTACATGCCTGTGCACATATTATGTTTATACTTGGATTGTATATGTTCTAGATAAGCCCAAGTTTTTCTATACAAAAAAATATTCGAAATATTCAATGTTTTGATAATTTTGAGCATTTGGTCTAAGTGGGAATGTTCGTAAGTCTGTTGGTCGTAAGTGGGAGACTACTTATGTAGGAATTCAATCAATTTTTGTCTCGAGTCCTGGATCATTTATGGCCATCCGCAGTCATATTCAAATCCCATGATATAAACATTCTTAATTTTGACATGTTTTTCATTTTTTAATTCCAGTAGCAAGTCACATCGACTTTAACATAATAATAAATGACTTAAATAAGCCTGAAATCTAAAAAAAAAAAAAAAAATAGAGAGACAAATATTCTAATAAGTCAGGCATTTTCTAGATAGATAATTTTTAGAAATAAGTTTGTGTGTTTTAAATATGAACATCGGTTTTTGAGATAAAATTATACAAAAGTAAATAAAAAAAAGTAAAAAATTTAGAAAATTTCATCGATGTAATAATTACAGTAAATTATAATAGCTATCAATATGTATTTTTTTTCTAGAAAAATTTGCTTTAATCTCCGAAACAGCATTTATTAAGCTCCGTGTTTTGTCTGCTTTTGAGTCGACAAGGTTCAATGTTCTGTAATCACTCAGCCGTTACCAAGAAGGACAACATTGAAAATGCTACAAAAATACGTGCAGTCAACTTTCTTCGGCAGCAGCAAAGGCTTATTTTTTTGTAGTTATTTTTTTTTCTTTGAGAATCTTTTAGTGTTTGAGGAATGTAATGTGTTATTGTGTTACAGCAAGAATGCACTGAGAACAGAAAACACTAAATTGGGTGTATATGTTCATTTCCGAAAGCAACGGAAATCGGAAAGAATCAATAATATAATTAAACTGTTTAACGTACAGGTAAAAACTAATTAAATGTAGAGACCATAATGCATCTTTAAACATATATTAATAACTAGCCGGGTACCGTCGCTTCGCTGCGGAACCCTTGCATACATAGCATAACAAAAAAAAAAAAAACTTTATTTATTTAGCAAATTAATATCGAGATCGGAAAAATATACGAGTTATCAGCCCGTTGTGGCCTTCTCCGGATAACTCAGTTGTATTGCGGGTTGGCCGCCACACACTTCATGGTTATTTTAAAGCGAAAATATAAATCCCCTTTATTCCCTATACCGTGGGAATTTCGAAAAACCCCGTCTTATTCCTTGTCTACATCATAAAGGGAACCTCTATGCGAAATTTCAGCTTTCTAGGTCTAAAGGTTTGGATTGGGCGTTGATGAGTCAGTCAGGAGTCAGTCAGGGCTTTTCTATTAATCTATACCGGTAGTTCAGTTAAGTAGGGGAGACTTCATAGGCCGCAAATTGTGTTGCTGCCTACGTTCACATATATCAATATCAAAATTTTAGCGAGGACAACAAATTTACTGACTCATTAATTACTTTTCATACAGTGGCGGATTTAGCACTTGAGAGACCCTAGGCGCAATTCAATTTTGAGGCCCCCTCTAAATATTTTTTACAACCAAAAAAAAAAAAAAAGGAAATACTTGGGTGGATGGGGCCCCTAGGCTGACTGGTGAGGCCCCCTAGGCTTGCTTTTACAACCAAAAAAAAAGGAAATCTTGCTTTTACAACCAAAAAAAAGGAAATAAGCTAAATAATTTTTAAATTTTGAGGCCCCCTCGATATGTGAGGCCCGTGGCGCGCGCCTCCTGCGCCTAATGGGAAATCCGCCACTGTTTTCATATTTACTTTGTTGTTAAAAAGCAGTAAACATTAAGTTTCTACGAAAAAAAATGTTTAAGGTGGGGATATATCACTATTCGTTTAGCGGAAAATAAGGTTCAAGACATGGTTTCGAGGAACCTGTTGTTAAGCGAGAAATGACTGCCTGCAAATAGAAATATTTGGCAGCTTTATTTCAATCGATTTTGTAAATAGTCTGCTCAAGAATTTTTTTCTATTTTCAGCTCTGACTAATAGCGCATTGTGAGTTTTCAATTCATTCATAATATAATCTTTTACTGTTCTACTAAAACCACTTAAGAAAATATGAAATTGCGAAAGATAGCGCTCAGTATCACAAAAAGGCCGCTGTTTTCCCACTCCTGCTTAAAAATAAAAATAAAAAAATGTTACAATGAAATAGGCATGTTCGTCCGTCTGTGATTAGCATAACAATAAACATTGTAGAAAGATGAACTTTTACAGGTAAATATAGCTGTTACAAGGACGACTCTTGTTGATTTTCGTAGCTATCGGACCAATAGATGTGAAGCTACGAGCCAAAACCATCAACATAGGTGAATTTTTCGAATGACCTACAGTTTATTTGTTTTGTTTGAACGCGCTCCAAAACTGCGGCTGTTTCAAAGTTGGCACGCTAACTATATCAAAGTCAATTTGCGGTTAAAAAATTTGTAAATAGATTTTTAAAAAGCACAGTACATAGAAATCAAACGGCATAAACCGAATTTCACATTATAGAGTACAACAATACTATTTAATTACAGTAAACCTCGTCTTTACGACCAAATTGACATATGAATGCCGGTCACTAATGTCTTTTAATAGCAATATTATAAATTGGTGTTTCATTCTAATTAATTCAAAAATATCATTAAAATAAGCTAACAATTAGTATTTGTTATTATTAGTTAATAATACTGTAAGATTTTTCACTTTCCACGTCACGTAACTATACTCTGTATACAACAGACAAATTTTCCGAAATATATATTTGTTACTGTAACTAAAAATAACATAAAAAAAGTTAGCAAAAATAACATAAAGTTGCAATAAAAGTTTTCACCATTTTTCTGTATTCGCAGTCATTGACTTTCTTAAAATATTTTTATTTTTTTATTTTTTTTATTTCCAGAGATGCTATTGATAGCAAACGTGCCTAGAATAGAATGAAAATTTTTTCTTACATTTTTTTTTCAAGTTTTTTTTTTTTTGGTGGAAAATGGATTTTTACTGTTGTTTTCAAATATCGTTCCACAATTTTATAATACTGCTTGATTCTTTTTTTTACTTATTAATTATCCACTTTTAACAAAATGTTAAATAGACTAAAAAAATTTTTGTAGTAATTGATAATCAATAAAGTAATATTATTAATTATTATTTGTGATTTTTTTAAATCATTATTGAAATAAATGAAACATCAATTTATTATCATAAGTAAAATCTAAACCAAAAACTTATTACAGACAATATTTTTAAGTTTTTACTTTTTGTTAAATTCTTTTTTATAAGTTTTTGTGAGCGATTCATTGTATTAAAATTCGCATCAAAAAGAAAGTATAAATTCGTTAAAGTTGAATTTCGTAAATTATACAATTATCTTTTGATTTGAATGTTGTTAATATTATTTCCTGATTTTCTCTTATTTCTCAATTTTAATAATTTCGTTGAAATATTCATGTCTGTAATAAGAGTATCAAATAACTTCAATTACTTTTCAAAAAATAAACGTACAGTTAAAATAGAATGAAGATAAAATAAAGCAATTAATACACAATGGTCTGATGATTGTTATGGAGTTAATTTATCATAACTGAAGTGCGTTCCTGTATGAGCTCTGTCTTTAATAGAATAAGAACTTGTTTTCAAAGTCTGGTAGCTGTGAACTAAGAGAAGAAAGATAAGAATCTAAGTTGAAAAAATTTTCCTTGAAGAAAATTTTCATTAACGAAAAATCAAGCAATTAATTTATTTCGACTTTAAAAAAATAACATTAACTAAAATTCATTGTCATAAAGAGATAAATTATCTTGGTTTATATTAAAAAATAACATTTTTAAATAAGGAAAAAAATGAAAGTATGCTTTATGAAATAAATAAATGAATAGCAGAAATAAATTATTCGCCATTTACAAATTAATAACAAAATAAACAAAATTAAATTATTTGTACAATTATTAACATTACGTTACAACACTTAGATAATTATTTAAAATTTATGCAATTATCAAGATTAAGTTGTATTTTGATTAAGACAATAACAAAATTAAGTAACAAATTAAAATTACATTAAACTTAATTTTGCACTAATAAGAAGAAACCAATTAATAAAGAAATAAAATGATTCTTAATTTTAAATAAAATAACAAAGAATGCCAAATAATGTTTACAATAATTAAAGTTATAAAAACTAAATAATAATTACAGAAAAAAAAAATTATTCGCGCTTTAAAATTAATATAAAAAATAAACTTTGAAAAATAGAATTATAGCTGTTGGTCTAACGAAGCATTTTATTTAAATAGGATGTAGTAATTAAACAAAAATATAAATAACAAAATAAAAGAAAAATTATTGCTTTCTTCATTCATTTTTTTTAAAGATAATAACGCCTCAATTAAGAGTTTATTGATTAAAGGATTAATATTATTTTTATTGCTCTTAATTTAAGCTATTAATAAAATCAAAACGAGATTGATAACCGGAATTTTACTAATAATAGTAAAGTAATACTATTAAGAACAGAATTTTATTAATATTAATAATTATGCATATAATAAATGTGTTTTTAATTATATTTGTGTGGTGGCCTCAATAACTTATTATGAACTTTTTACGCAATTAAATATTATTTTAATAATAATTATGAAGTATATGTAAATTAATTGTAATAATAAAATTGATTATAAATGAATGTACTTACATTTAAGAAATTTACTTAAAATAATCAGATTTCCTGTAATTTTGATAATGTCTAAAAGTCATTTTTAATATGATATATTTATGTTTTTCTTTAATTAATGAAAAGATAATAGGGTTCCATTTTTTTCTTTGTTTCTTAAAGGAAGTGGTAATTTCTTTTTTGTTTATTTTGAATTGAGTTTTGTAACAAAGGCTATCTAAGCGTGGGCTTATTTTGTTTTATAGACGACCAATATTGCATGGACAAAAAGGCGGCATCCAAACGCCAATTAATCAGTCAATTTCTAATAAGTTCTCATAGCGGAAGTAATAACGGCAATCCCCGGAAGTAAGTTCCGAGAAAAAAAATGTAAGAATGCAGAAAAACTCTTCACCAATTCAACGGGACAGAACAATAAATAATTTCTGTATAATGCATCGCCTGATTATGTACTCATGAGAAAACAGGTTTGAAGATGTTACTTCGAAGATGATTATCCAGTTTTGTTTTTTTTTAGTCTCCCTCTCACACACTCCTCCTCTAATACGACTTCCTTCTTCCTCTCTCAAACGAAAGTGAAATCAGAAATAAACTGAAGGATGTAGCCAAGAGTTTTCCGCCTGTGTTTCCCATGTCTCGCAGTCTTCATCATAATAACAAGACCATTTCCCACAGCTAAGAGATCAAGAAGAACTTAAACAAACTAGTCAATGTTTCGTATCAACTTAACTTGAACTTTAATATCGCATGGTAAACAACGCCATCCGCTTGCAAGTTTAATAAACTTATTAATACAAGAAGAATCAGAATTCAAGAAGAATGCGATAACACAAAACCAAAAACAAAAAATAAAATAAAAATTTAATGGCGTTTGTTTAAAATTTAATCAAAAATATCAGTAACTTAATTTACATTTCGTTGGTCTTGTTCCTCTAGCACTATTAGCTTTAGAATAGGCAAAGTTAAACTTTGTAAAAGAGCGTTGAGAATGTAATATTTTTTTTTCTTTGCCTTTTTGGCAAATTACGTTTCATCGACAAGTGTAAGATTATGCACCAATTTTTTTTTTTATTTCGAACAAAAAAAAAATGTTATGCTTACTTAGTTTGACAAAAACATGATTTATATACATTTATAGGCCTATATAATCACGTTTCCTTTTTTTCCCCTAGTTACGAAACTAGAGAATTCCTTATAGGTTCAGTAAAAAATACTGCCTGTGAAGAATATGAAGAAAAAAAATTATTTTCGTTCCTTTCTCAGAACTATTATGTTTTTTTTTATGATTTCTGAATTTCCTAACTGCGCATCATCATTTTCTTCAATCACTTTCATTCTAAGATTAAAATGTAATATGGTTGTTTTTTTTAATCCATCCGGTCCAAAGCTTTCTTTTTCCAAATGCATCTAAATATTTTTAATTTCATCCATCTATCTATCTTGTAAGAGTGTTCTAATATTCCGGCAAGTAATTCCTATCTATAGTTCTTCTTGCTACATGTACTTCTTTTTCACTTTGCTTAAAATGCAATATATAAATATGTAAATAAGTAAATATTTACATATATATCACTGACATGTTATGTAGTTCAGAGAAATTCCAAACATAATTTTCATTTCTCGCCGTTTCTCGCTACTGATGAGATATGATGAGATGAAGATCGTATGATCGAAACTATGATCAAAATATATAATTTATACAAAAAAAATGTTAAAATGCTCTGAAGATAAGTTTTTACCAATTAGACGGAATCACAAGCAATAACAAAGAAATGCCATTATTACGTGATTCGTCTGTTCTTACAATTATTGCAAAGGCGTAATCTTAGATACAAATGAAATCAGGATTTCGGTGTTTATGTTGAAAAAATAAGTAAATAAGTGAAAAAATAATTAAAACAATTGAAATAATGATAAGCGAATGAAACTCAAGAAAGTCGAGCACTTGGTTCATGGATATTATACCCCATTATTTTTAAAGACTTAAACCACTCCTCTCTACATGGATATCAGAGTATTCACTATCCGAAGATCTTTTAATTATACAGTCCGGAAGTGGGAATTCACTGTCATCTTTAAAAATCAAAATCCTTTTTTGGCCTATAAGGATTTACTGGCCTGTAAGAAGGTTCTGTCTCTCGAATGGAAATGCCCGCCCATCTTTAATATCGGGAAGCCTTATTTAATGGTATTAACTAACATTTTAACATTGGTAAAGCGGGACACCATTGACCGAGGGGGGGGGGGAAATCTTGATTAAAAATTTGGTCTGTATGGCAGGGCCGGACTTAAACAACCATGGCCCTTACGCCCCCCCCCCCATCCCGAAAATCTACAACCAAAAAAATAAAAACGGAATTTCCAATTCAACAACCAAAAAAAAACTGGTTGGAAGCGGTTGAAAGGTTGGATTATCTTTCAAAAGTTCGTTTTTTTCGATTGATTTATTTATTTAATTATTTATTATTTTAATGTCAGACTGCTTATAAATTTAATATTTCAAATATTATTTGGCTAATTTTCATGGCTGCCGAAAACCCTATATTCCCTTCCCGTTCTCCCGCCGTTCTCTATAGCATGTCGTGCATTCTTTCCAAAAATCGGGACTTTTTTAAAACGCCGCGGGACGCGGGACAAATTGTTAAAAATCGGGACTGTCCCGCCAAAAGCGGGATGTCTGATCACCTTATATTAACGTAAAAAAATATGTTATAGAATAAATTTAACTTTTACAAGAAAAAAATAATAAGGAAATAGATCTTAAATAAACAGGCAACAAATTAATATAAAAAATGGGAAATAAAAGCTCACATTTCCGGGAGCGGGGCAGGAACCCGTAACCTTTCAGCCTTTCTGAGCATATCATCGAGGGTATATCTGGCTGATGAGTCCTAAGGACGAAACAGCTGTTACAGATTCCTGTCGATGATAAGCTCAAGGCGTGAAAACAAACTTATATTCAAGCTTTTATTTCCTATTTTTTTTTTATATTAATACATGTTGTTCTTAAATTCTAATAATAAATTTTCAATTTCGTAAATATCAGTCAAATATGTTCTAAATATAGCCCAACTTTCTTTAAAGACAATTCAATACTAAAGCCAAAGTAAATAAAATAAATAACTTTTGCTAAAATAAAAATACCCAGTTTTACTTAAACTAAACCAAACTTTACTGAACCAACAAAAGACCAGTTTTAGCTTTTGATGCACTTTCAAAATCGTTCCCAAAAAGATGTTCGAATCCATAAAAAGTCCTTAAAATAAATGCTGAATAATGAGAGCTAACCTACATTCAAGATCTATGTTTTAAGATCGTTCTGAATATATCGGAAATTCGACCTCCCATTATTTATTAAAATTTTATGAACCTTGAACGATCTGTGTCAATCATCCAAGTGTTTGTGTGGGAAGGAAGAAAAAAGTGAAATTAGGCCAATTATGACACACCATTTTCTCAGCTGAAATCATCCGCCTACAACAACAGCTATCCAGTAATTGCCGCCCTAATCTTCTTCCTATGGAAGTAGGAAGCCAATTTAGAAGCTGCTTCCTCTCCGATACCTGCTTTCTCTTCATTTTTAAAAAGATTCGCGTACGTCCGCCAATTCCGTGGCCTCAATTTCCAAGAGCCAGATATTCCGCTCAGAACTGAATTCGGAATATTCCATATAACAGAGCAACTAACACATTCGTATCACGAGTCTCTTTCATTCACAAAATAAAATATCCTTTGGGTAACTTGTGAAAATAAAGAGTAATTGCAAATTTAACATAAGAATATTAGTAAGAAACAATAAATACAAAAAGGTAATTAATGCTTTTAGACTGTGTCAAAAGCAAAGCGGCCCCATAATATGCACAATTTTATAAACACAATTTTATCGGAAGCGATCAGATCATAGTCGGGATATGCTTCAGCATTTCTTGTTGAGACAATTTTTCAATTTTTCAATCACAACAATCACAACAATGGCGTCTTTTGTATGCGCAACAATCACATTTATATTAATAAGGAAATTAAAACAATATCAGGTTTCTTGGATTGTAGCAACCCATTATTAGCAAACCACTCCTTGGGGGGGGGTCAGGGAGTGGTCCTAGAGGTCTGATTTTTTTTGACGTGGTCACCTACTTTTGGATGCTGAACACAATGGTGAAGGTTTCATTCTAATATCTCTAACCGTTTGGCCACTACAGAGTGTGAATGCAGCACAAAAACAATACCAATAGTGGTTCCCTTTTTTTTACAGGCAAGCTATACAAAAGGGGCCGCTAAAAACGTACAACAATTAAAGATCCATTGAGTTATTTTTGGAATTTTCGTACCGGGACTCCAAAACAGGCTGTTTTTACTCTTCCTAGCGATCATCAGCTGTATTCACCCAGTACTCATAGAATCAAAAGAAACATAAACAAAGGACAAATAAACAGAGTAACGGCCCTTCATTTAATAAAACATCAAAATAGAAATGAAGAATAAAAAGGAAGCTTTTTTTTTTTTTTGTTGATGCTTGTCCTTCATCTATGTTTCTTTTGATCCCACTGAGTTATGAGTACTGGGAGAATCAAACTGATGAGACCTAGGAAGGTCGAAACAGTCTGTTTTTGATTACTGGTACGAAAATTCTAAAAATAGTTCAGTAGATCTTTGATTGTTGTTCGTTTTTATCTTTATTGTTTTTTATAAACAGTAATTGTTATCGAAAACTCTTTCCTGAATTCATATTAATTATTTTCCTCTCACATTAACTGACAAACGTCATAGGAACGACGATTTTACAGCCCAGCCCATTGGTGTACCAAGGGAAAATCCATCCAGAAAAGTATATGAGTTTGTTTTTTTTGTTGTTTTTTTGGTTGGAAGCGGTTTGGTTAACCGCTTTGCATAATACATTATTTTTTAATGTGTTTTCGATTTTACAAAGAATTTACATCAGTTTTTCGAATTTACGAGAAAGAAAATAATTAGTCAAAATCAATAAAATGAAATAAATAAATCACATACTTAAGGTGCTTCTTAATGCAATGATGATAAAAAAAATCAGTCTTTCGAACGAACCTAACTTAAATCTTTGTTTTGTGTTGATCCATCTATTTTTTTGTCTCTTCATCTCACAATGATATTCACATTCTATAACTATAAACAATCTTTTAGTTATTTATGTATTGGACTTAAAAAGGTCGGCAGATCGAATCGAAACCTGGTAGAGATTTTAATGTGTTATTAATGTTTTTTTAATTATTTTGTGTCAGGCCTTTTTTAAAAAGCTACAACATTATTAATATATTATTACGAAAGTTTTCATAATAGCACATCTCTATTTTTGTATTTCCAGTTTCTGCAGGAAATACACAATTCGATAAATAACAAATTCTTCTAAATTAGGGTTTTAATAACTACTTTATTAACATCTAATAACTCAAAACCTCCTAACGACAATATTTCGTAGCCTGTGCCTAATCGGCCATACTTTTTTATCATCATCATTATTATGCGTACGATTCACGTTTCTGTTTATTATTTGTTTTGATTCACGCTTTTATCTGTTAATTTAGAATTCTACTTTTGTAATTTATTTTGATTTTGGGAAGGAGGGGGATGGTTCCCTCCTCCCGCGATGTTAAAGAAAAAAGGCTTGAAAAAGTATGGCCGATTACGCATACGAAATATTGTCGGTTGGAGGTTGAGTTATTAGATGTTAATAAAGTAGTTAATAAATATACAATTCATCAAACAAAGTAATGAAAGTAAACTACTGTGTTGTGCAACTCTTCATTTCAGTGACGTCTTGTATGACACAACTTTTTTGTGATTAGGAAAAAAAAAAACAAACCCGCCTAACTTATTTTCTAGGCAAAATAATTTGGATTGGACAAGAATGAAACATAGAAATAAATAAATCAATAAAAATAATTAAAAAAGTAAACAAAATTGTATTTCTAATGTTGATTTTGGTTGGAAAAAAAAACCTTCCTTTTGAAGAAATCCTAAAACTTTTTGAATATCTTTCATTTTTATTGACAATTTGATCTTTGGATAGATTTCAAAATGTTCATATTGCATTACTTTTGATACATTTTTATACTGTTAAAGAATACTTTTATTTTATATATTCTCCAGTATACAGTATAATAAGTACATTTCTGTTCTATACTTTTCTATTGTTAGGACAGAACTTTACAAGGATAAAATAATCTTTTTATTTTTTTTCATTATCTTTTTAGCGGTCCCATGTTACATTTAACATAGGGAACCGCTATTGCTTTTGTGTTGTCTGTCTGTCACACTGTATGTCACACTGTGTAGCGGCCAACCGGTTAGAGATATTACAATGAAAACTTCACCATTGTGTTCAGCATCAAAAATTAGCTGACAACGTAAAAAAAATCAGGCCTATAGGACCACTCCCTAGCCTCCCCCCCCCCAAAATTAACGTTTTTCATAGCAGTGTTAATAATAATGATAACAATGAACACAGTAATAATACTAATGCTTCATACATAACAATACCAACAATTGCCAACAGGACGTCATTATTAATATTTACAAACGTATTGTTTCATAAATTCTTTAACATATCCAAATGATGCACCAAGCATTGTATTAGCGGCCCCTAGTTTACAGCTTGCCTGTAAAACATAAAGGTACGGTCTTGCATTTATATGCTCTTGCTTTTCATTATTTTGTTTATACAATTGTGCATATTATGGGGCCGCTTTGCTTTTGACACTGTCTAAAAGCATTAATTACCTTGTTTATCTTAACTCCAATCAAATTTAGAAAAGAAAAACGAAAAAAAAAAATGTGATTTTTTTTTTTTTTTTGAAGACATATATATTTATTAGAAATCTTTTTGGGCGAATTAGAATAGAAAACCTGATTGTGTTTTCATCTGCCAATCTTGTAAAATTAAGGAAATAGACAACGGTCTACCAAGTGTTTCAATACATCTGATTATTTTATAGTTTTTTTTTTTTTTTTGCTCAGGGGTCATAATCTATTCTTAAGATTAGGACAGAATTAGGACATGAATTTTCCCTTTCCCCCTCCCTAGGTCTTCTCGACCCCGTCTCGAATTCCTTCTTCAAGGATGTTCTAGACAAAGTTTTGTGAGAGACTGGGACGAATAAAAAAAAGGCAACATACAAACGAACAACATTAAATAAAATATTAATTTCTAATAACAAAACTGCTCAGAAAGGCGGAAAGGCTATTGGTCCCTCTCCCGCTCCCGGTAATGCAGGCTTTTATTTTCCATTTTTTATGTTAATTTGCTGCTTGTTAAATTTCTTTATTTAAAATCTATTAATTTAAATTTTAATTTCTTCTTTATACATTAAATTTGTTTTTACATATATAAAGCCGAACAGAAATGTGGAATTTCTGAAACTCTAATACAAAAACCGTATTTCTGTTTCTTCAGGGATAATTCCAATTAGCCCTTGCTTCATCAGCGGCTTTAAATATAAATAATTTAGATAAATTCTACTGAAACGCAATATTTAAGAATTTTTCTCTTTTTAATTTTTTGGAACATATTTATTCAAAAATACACTATGTAAATTACACTAATAATTTTTTAAGACTTTGTATTTTGTTTTATATCTTTTTTATAATTTCATAACTTACAAAATGCGTTAGTAGAGATATGCTGATGACGTTTTCATGATTTGGTTCTATTATTTTTAAAATAATATAGTAAAGAAATTACCTGAAAATTTGAAAATGAAATTACAGTCGTCATCGCGAGTAAAGAACTATGTGATTGCATTTGTTGATGTCCCCCCAAAAAAAACGAGTTATTATTTTCCTCACCGCCATTATAATGACACTGGGAAAGCCAGTTTAAATATGAAGATAAAAAAACATGGCGTCTTTAGTATCTATCCTGGAAGCAACGATACTAATTTAAAATGTAAATATTCCCACTGCGTCAGGTTTAAGAGTTGGACGTGCTGCTTTTCAAAGAATGTAAAACATTAGCACGCATTTAAAACAACTGACGAAAAAATGAAGCTTTTTTTATTTATTAGGGCAGGTTTTTACGACCAGATGTCCTTCTTGGCGCCAAGAATTAGCAGAAGTTGGAACCATGCCTTTATATAGTATTTTATATCATACCAATCTATTTGAGCTGTATCGTAATAATTGCTAAAACGAAGTAAAAAATATTATACAGAAAGTTCAGTCTGTATGTGTTATTCCACCAACTAATAACTTTTAAACCCCTTTATGGATCTTCTTGTAACTTTGTATGCCTATTCCACGACTAAGAAAGATTTAACTGTTATATTTGAAATCTTTTCCAAATGATTCCTTGTCGAGATATTAGCCATAGAAGGTAACGATATCTCATTGTTTTAAACAATGAATATTAAATCCTTAATCCATTCCGCGCGGTTTGATAAGAGTAAAATGAATCTGATTTAGACAATTTAGGTAAATCATGCTGATTTAATTCTTTTTTTATTATCTGAATTTTTCAAAAAGAAATTCATTCTGTTTGTTATCAGTAGATATTAGAATTGGAATAGAAATGTAGCTACTTTGATTGTTTATTTCGTAATTTCTATAGTTGAATTTCTTTCACAGTACGACCCAAAACAAACGACACTGAACCGTTTTGAACAGAAAACGCTGCAACTGAAAGAATAATCAAGGGTGGTCGTTGACAAATACATGTTCACTGTGATCTCCTTAGCGCTCTAAGCAGTACTCGTAGTCGTTGTGTAAATTGTTCACCATGTCCCAGAAGAGAGGTTGTTCCAATCCCTGTGAGTGATTTTCATTCGTTGTTACTGTTATGGAACGGCCGGTGCAACCTTTTTGCTGTCTGAGTACACTTCCGGTTCGACGGAATTTATCGACGACGCGACGGATAGTGTAACCTTGTTTATGGGTGCTGGATGGTTAAAACGCTCCCGTAATTCCGTAGCAATGTGCAGAAGGCTAGGTCCATTGCCACAGCCTGTTCCGTATGATCGAAAATAGTACTCCTCAATAAACCTCTTTTTCTTCAGTAGGCCTATACCATTTTCATACCATTTTCACAGTAACACTGATTAATCTCACATCCACAATCATTCCTGTTCCGAATACAACAATCGCCTACGTGTTCATCTCGCAGTACATAATTTCATGTGGTCAAATTGTTCAGTGTCGTTTGTTTGGGCCATACTGTATAAAACTGAATTAAGTTATCAGACGAAACAAACGTTATTTACTCATTTATTTATTTACTTTTTTGTGAGAAAAATCGGCAAATAGTATTTTTAGAGATTTATTTCCTATTACAAATGTAGGCAAGGAAAAAAAAAATAGGAATTCCTAATAAAAGTTAAGCCTATTTTTCGTAAATTGGTGAGTTTTTTAAAGTAACAAAAATAGTACAAAGAAAAACTTTACAATTTAAAAAGAAAATTTTGTAAATTGTAATTCCCGCTAAATATAAAATATCATCATCAGATTTTTCATTTTATGAACAAAAACAAAAAAACTACGCTAAATCCCCTAAGTAATTTTAATGTTATCAAAGAACTAAATCCTTAATAACCATTGTTAGACAGTGATAGAATACTTTTCTCTGGAAATTTTTTTCACATTTTCTTAAGTTCAAATATCTCGACGTGGTTAAGTTTTTAAGAATAAAATAATGTCCGTAAAGTTCGATTATCTCTTAATTCTCCAAGTATTGAAGGGAATATGTTTATTGATTCGAAAATGATTAAGGAAGAGCCAAAGAAACAAACGAAAATATAACTCAAAACTCAGAAAAACAAAAAATTCATTGAGCATGCGCAGTCTCCCACTTGAACCTTTTTGTCATAAAAATGTTCTCAATTTTTTTTTTTTTTTTTTCCATTTATTTGTTTGCACGGGCATTACGTTAAAACGACAGGACAGATTTCCATAAAATTTGGTAGATAGCTTGTTTATGTCCCAACTTAAAATGATTATTTTGTTCTCCATCTTCCCTCCACCCCTGGTGAAGAAAGGAAACAGGTAAAAGTTTAACTAAAAAGCACCATCTACCTTAAATCGTTCAAATTGAGAAACTTACAAATTGTTCATTTGTTTCTTATATTTGTTCTTCTTTTAATGGTTTTAAAAGTCAAAGTGAAATATTTATTTTTTCATTTACGATTTACGCATTTTCAAGACAGAATTCTCGTCGACCTCAACAGAAATGTTATTTCTAAGTTTTTATTTCTTTTTTTTAATTGGATCTCTCTGCCATTAACCTTCAATCTTCCAAACTCCCACTTTAAACAAAAAAAACTACCGTAGTCATAAAATGTTTTCAGTTCAACGAATTTTCCTTCGAATTTGCATTGAAACTAATCCAAGTGAAACGACAAGGTTTAATTGAAATTAATTTACTTTGTTTAACTGTTGAATAATTTTGGATTTACTAGATACAGATCATAAAACCCTAATAAAATAAAACAATATCTTTATTTCAGTCAAGCGTTTGAATTCAAGTTTCCTGGTTTAAGTTTCTTTGAGTTGGGAATTTAATCCCTGAAGATGCCTTTAAATGTATTCAATTAATAAATTCACTAATTAAGTGAATAACTAAATAAATTATATGTGAGGAGATGAATTGATCCTTTTTACTTACAATTAGGTATACTGAGCCAGTGGTATTCAATCTTTTTTGTTCGCGAACCCACTCATGTCATTTATCTGTTACTCCTCAGGTTATTGGTCCACAATTTAATGTATTCAATTTAAAATTATACATAAATAAAATTCTAAGGCTTAGAACTAGCAACTTAAATAAATTATAACTTACATTTTACATCCAATGCAATGTATTGAAGTTTAATATATTTAAAGTTTAAGATTTTTAAATAAATAAATAATTAGTTTCACCTTCGTATAAGACGGATCACTTTTCAAGGGCATTTTGTGGAGAAAAAAAATATTATATTGGAAAAAAAAAATGATACATCAGCGTAAAAGATATACCCATTTCTTGAAAAAATGTATACATTTTTAGAAAAAAAAAAAAAAAAGGCGTCTTATAAGCTGGCAAATACAGTATAAATTCGGAAAAATAAAATAATAAATTTCTCTTGTAGCAAAAGGTTTATCTTTGCAAAAAAAAATATATTATTATAAATGTCGCTAAGTGTTTTAATTCCTAGGAATCACAATAAAATATTTGAGTTTTTATCTTTCAACCAAAAAAAAATAAATAAACAAAAATAAAAACAAAAATAAGTAGCATTATTATCGTCGCGGCGAAAGTTGGACCTGCAAACACATTATCATTGACTAATTTCTCCAGGATCAATGCCATTGCTCAGCAGAAAATATCAATCTCAATTATCAAAAATAGGAAATATCAAAAATCTCACATACATCTTCTTGAAATCGACGAACAACGTTAAGAATAATTTCCCTACTTAATTTTTGAGACCTTTTCCTCGTCGAAATGTTGAATGTGAATCAACGACCGCCATTTTCTCTTACATTTGAATGTGACCGACAGGCCAGGAAAGAAAAATCTATAATATGCATTGCATTCTGGGAGCTTCATCTTTGGGTGTGCGGATAATAAATAGTGAAATCCCCATTTGCCTTCCAGTTGTCTCCAGTCTACGTTACTGTCTTAAACTGAAGTGACATAAGTCTTCTCCAATTCTTATTTCAATCGTCCCAATTGAAAGTCAAATTCTGTTGACTCTTCATATGAGGAGACAAAACTCCTGTTGATCCTCATATCACGACTTCTTACATTGGATTGTCCTTCATTGTAGTTAATAAAATAAAATAGTTTTACCATTATTTCTTTTATTTATTAAATGGTTCATCTTTTAGCTGACTTTCCATTGCGACAGTGAGGTTTCACTGTCGTGTTTGTGTCGTTGTCTATTCCTTCCTCATAACTTTAGAACCGTTGGATGGATCCTCTTGAAACGTGGTATGCATATTTGAGGACTAAGAACGAGCTAACTGTTATATTTGAAATCTTTTCCAAATGGTTCCTTGTCGAGAAATCAGTGTGAGAAGACAACAAAACTTCCCATAGAAAAGCATTGGAATGTAAACAATGGATTTCTATCCTATTTCTGTTAATATTGTCTGAATCCATGAATATTATATCGTTTTAGTTAATCCATCGCGAGTGGTTTGATACGATTAAAAATAAATACAATTTAGACAATTCAAGTAATACAACAGCCATCTCATTCATTTCGTTCAGAAAATAGAGGAATCTGTACTGTTTAATGTCAGCACATATTATGACTGGATAATAAATGTGGTTTTTTTTTTCGTTTTTGACGTTTTTAAAACTTTCCAAAAAAAAAGAAAAAATTTCAAGAAGAAATATTTTAGGAAAGTGGGCTTTAAGTTCTTTTGAGCTTCTTGCTTTATTATTCCGAATATTAAAAGTTCATACATGTATTTTGGGATTTACATATAAATCTTGTAAGTACATATCACGATTGAATCACTACTGACTTTAAGAAAGTTTTAAATTTAGTCAATCCATAACTACTGAAGCCCATTCCGTACACTGAATCGTAGTATGCCATTGGCTAATTCTTCTCCAAACGTTTCTTTTTAAGTTTCATCACTCTAAAAGATTTGGTTAAGTGTTTTTCATTTTTGTTGTTGAGACGTGTCCATTGAAAGGAAACAGT
>JAFIDM010000179.1:1117286-1140118 GCA_023159025.1 Thereuonema tuberculata
ATGTTAGACAATTTAGGCCTACTGGAAATGTAGAAATACCAGAAGCAGAGAGACGTTAACTATGGAAGAAACTTACATCTATTAATACATTGTTTAAAATGTTTCGTCACAAGAGCCTTCACCCTACAATGCAGAACTGAGAATTTGTTCTTGGTGTGCCATAAGAAAACTGATGATATCTGTAATTAATAGTTATTTTCATTTGTAGCCAAATGTATAAGATTCGTTGACATCAAGTAATCTGGAAAGACAAAAACTAAACTCTATTCTGCGTCATTCTAATAATGAAGGATGGTTTCTCCAAATACATAAAGTTCTCCGTGAAGCCAAAAAAGCTTCAGAAGTACCTGATGTAATGCTTTAATAAAATTGACAATTAATGGTTAAACTTCAAGAATAGAGTATATTATATGTAGATTTACAACGCTCCAAAACACATTTTTTACAAGAATTTTACTTACCAATTTATTACGTTACAGAGAAATACCTAAAAGTTAATTATATTAATTTTGTAATGTGTACTTTTACGTGAATTAAAACATGAAGATATTGTTCCCAAATTGAACCGAATTACCACATGGTTAATCAACAAATAAAATTAAGAATATTTTGTTAAAAAAAATCTAATTATATTCTATAAATTTTATCTATTAATAAATTAATATATTAATTTTAACACGGGTATGAAAAAATTTAAGAAAACAATAAGTTAAAGAAAATACATTTTTATAATGCAGGTGAACTGAATATATTTCCTTTTTTTTTATTTGTATATTTGATTTAATATATTTAATATCTATTAATAAATATAATAATAAATTATTGAATTGGAGAGCTTTAACAATGGCACTGAATCAGAAGCTTTCAAACCCGTAATTTTAAATATACATAAATTCGAAACCTAGGAAATGGTGAACAAACCATCAGTAGTGATTCAAAGTCATCGTTTATGTACAGATTGGAAGCATACGTCATAAAAAATAAGAATAGTTATCCAAACAAGAAACAAAATTAATTAACTAAACCAATGTTTCGTTTGATTAAAATATTAAAGCTATAGCGCTACAGGCCATGCAGGTCCTTGGGTGAGCGGGGGATTTAGAAATTCCCAGCAATTCTCGACCAACCGGAGGACGGGTGGTCAGCATGTCTATTTTAATCCTCGAGTAAAAAACCGTATCCATTTGACAGAAGTTTGGGTGAACCAAATTGTCTCGAGGAGAAAGAACCGTGAACTACCAGAGATTAGTTGATTCTTCTCCTTCCAAATCACTCCAAATGTTTTGACTATAAACTAAATACAAGAATTATTTGTAGGAATATTCAATTGAATGAAATGTAGTTCATCCTGGTTTAAGAATATTCGTTTTCTTCGCGCTCTTCTTCATTATGGAATAATCAGTGGAGAAAATTGAACTGCTCTTCAGTTATTCAGTCACAGGTCTTCTAAATAGAAGTAACTGAAAGAACCAAAAGCCTACTTCCTTTAATTTTGCTACGAAATTTAAAATCTTATTGTGACTTGATATCTGTATTGCAGACTCAAATTTTTCTCAGTGAAAAAAACTGTATCTAAATTTATTTTTCTCAACGAAAAGCAAAATTTTCAAAAAAATAAAAAACAAAATAATAATAATAATAAAAACACACACACATACACACAAAACACAACACACAAAAAAACAATGATACTCATACGGAAAAAGGTTGGGGTCTCTTTTAGTCATTTTTAGTTTCCAATACCATTTCGCAGTGATGAATATAAGTTTTCACCAAATCACACAAGACGATTCAACACTGAAACTTTTCTTCATCTTTCAATTAAACATTGAGATAAACTCTTTCTCACAGTAGATTATTCAACATCATAACGAAATTGTATTTCCTGTTTTTATCATCATTACTATGGCAAACGATAATTAACTTTTTCTTTTGGTAATTACAAAAATTTGTAAATTAAAAGTTATACAATATTCTATAACGTCGTATCTCTTGACGTTTTCATGCTAAATCTTAAATAAGTTACATTCAAGTTTTATTAGGAACTTCTAGCTTTCGTTCAACTTTTGCCCCCTTTTAATAAATAAATAAAATCTTATCTCCTCACTAGAATTCTAGCTTGATTTAAAATATCATAGGCCTAAAGCCCTTTGATTAGTGATTGTTGGTAAGTTACTTTGTTTCAACTGTGGATACTTCAATTAAACAACATTATTTATTTTATTACATTTGAAATAAATAAATATTGTATTTACAAATCACAGGGACCCATTAATGTTTCATTTCGACCACTTCCTGAAAGTGACTGTAAATCAGAACTCATATTTCCCCTTCCTCCACGAACTATAAGGCTTCCAATAAGGTGTTAATCATGTCAGTCCGATTTGTAGTTTAGAGTGAGGCGGAAGTCTAAGTTCAAGTCATTCTGTAAGTCTTAAAAATAAAAGTAAAAATCTTAAAATTTAAAATATGACATTTTAAATATGAATGAATCATATTCTCCTATACTTGCTATTTATATATTAACTGAATTAATTTCAATTATTATCGGCTAATTTTTCGAAAGAATGTCTGTTCTAAGTTATTTTAGCTCAAAAAAGCTTCTATTTCTTATTCTATGAATAAATAAAGTAATAATCTATTCCCTGAATTCAGCATTTCTATTACTTTCCCAATAGTTGAATTTTAAAAAAATAAAAACCATAAATTTGTTAGTTTCGATTTATGGTTTTTATTTTTTTAAAATTCAACTATTGGGAAAGTAAAGGAAATTTTGAATTCATTTACTAGATTATTACTTTATTTATTCGTAAAATCAGAAACGGGAACTTTTTTAGGCTAAAATAATTTAATAGAATTTCCATTCTTTCGAAAAATTAGCTGGTTTTGAGCTTAAATATAATTAATTCAATTATCCTATAAAAATCAAGAATAGGAGAATAGGATTCACTCGTATTTAAACTGTCATATTTTAAATTTCAGATTTTTAATTGTATTTTTTAACACTTACAGAACGATTTGATCTTAAGCTTCCAAATCGTCCAAACTCACTTCCGCCTCTCCTTAGATTGTACAGATGGTAATGGAGGGACTGAACATAGAGAATGAACATAGATCTTCCACCGTTTACACTTTAGTCGTTTAGTGTACAGGGTTGCTAAAAGTACAGAAATAAATAAAATTAAATAACTACATGAGTCTCATTTTTACCACTGCTTACATCTTTTAAAGAATTTATGATTGATTTTTGACCAGCTTCGGAATTACAGAATTGAATATAAGGAATGTATGTAAGTTTTTTTTCATTTTAATCTGGCATTGAAAACAAATTATACTCATCACTGACAGGAAGATACCCACCGTCACTTGGTTCCACTAGGTTGATTCAAGTAATACCGGTGTTGTTTCTATAATTCCTTATCAACAAATTCATTATTGGCTGTGGTGACCCGTGATCTTCGAAATGACGTGAAAATTACTTTGGAACCCGAGGCCACACCCGCGGACAATAAACAAATCAACTTACAGAGACAAAAAATAAAATAAATAAATAGGAGATGATCTAATTTAATCAAGATTGCCGTATAATTGGAGCTATTTCTTTGTTGAATCAAATATTAATATTATCAAATGCATTATAAAAAAAAAAGAGCATCAATTGTCCCGGAAGAATTGAAAACTTTTATGAAGTAGATCAAACCTAGTGAAGAATGGGATGAAGAAATATAAACATGTAGGAATTAAATGGGTGCAATCGGAATGAAGAACAATCAGAGAAAGAAAGAAAAAAAAGAAGGTTTTAAAAAAATATATGTCAAGTCCTTAATTAGTGGGGTAAATTAGCTGAAGACAATGGGAAGAGGGTGTTAGGAGATCCCATGTTCCCAATACACGGGGTTTTTTGTTTAGATTTCTTTAAGTGACTTCAATACGACAATTAAGTGGGTTTAAATTTATTAGCCTAAAATTAATTGGACATTAAGACATCATCAATTCTTTTATATCTTATCTGATGAAAAGATGCGATAGGTCTAAAGTTCTCGAGTCTATTTAGCTGAAAAGCAAGTTTTAAAAAGGAATTATGATTTTACGTATTTTTTGTTTGTAATTATAATTTTTCGTTGTTTATTTAGCAATTTCGACAGCCGCTTTTCAACTTTTAAAGATGATAAATTAAAATATGTTTGTAATATCTTTTCACGTATATTTTTGCTGAAAGTACACATTAAGATCCTGATATTATCGTAAATAAAATTTATAGTAAATATTTACGTAATTATATAAATAATCTCTCAATCAAAGCTAAGTTAATAATACTAATAATAACAATAAGTGATGTACTGATTTTTCAAAATTAGTCATGGAAATATTTTTGAGTGCAAATTTTATTTCAGATAACAGTATGATATGTTTTTTTGTTTTTTTTTAAACTATTTATAAATTCGGTCCTTCTTCAATGTAATTACGCACATCATGTCTGATAATTACTGTCTGATAATTATTTATAAATTTTTTTTTAATTCAATTTAACGTGTCGTGTATAATTATTAAAATTGCCAACCATTTAGACACTTATTTACAATTAAAAGTTAAAACATTAAAAACCCAAGAATAAAACGACGTTTCGAAATCTCAGACTTACAGATTTCTTTTTCAAGCTGTTCCCCCCTCCCTATCTTAAAAACCAATCCTCCCTGGAGCAGGGTTCGTCATCAAAAAATCATTTAAAATCATTTAAAAATAGTCTGTAATAAAGATTTTTGAAAGTATTTGCCTTCAAAATATATGAAACATTCATTGAAAAAATGTCATAATTAAGAATGAACATTTTTAAAATCATTTTTGATGACGAACCCTGCTCCAGGGAGGACTGTTTTTTAAGGTAGGGAGGGGGGAACAGCTTGAAAAAGAAATCTGTAGGTCTGAGATTTCGAAACGTCGTTTTATTATTGGTTTTTAATATTTTAACTTTTAATTGTAAATAAGTGTCTAAATGGTTGGCAATTTTAATATTTATAAATTCTTTACTCCATAATAATGACAATATTTCGAATAATCTATTCATTATTCTTCTTCAGGTCGAAAAAGGAAGAAATAAAACTACAGTATTTCTCTCCCTGAACATAAAACAAACAACAACATTAAGAAAGATTTGTTTAAGAAATTATTGTTATTATAATACATCATTGTCGGTATTATAAGAGCGTTTAATATTATAATCTCATGTTTTTTGTTTATTATTTAATAATTGAATTATATCAGAAAGATGTAATATATCAATTGTAATTTTGGAATTTGTATTTTCATTGTTTGTTTTATGTTCAAGGAGAGAAACAGTTTATTTCTTCCTTTTTTGACCTGAAGAAGAAGAATCGAATAGAGTATTCGAAATATTGTCATTATTATGGAGTAAAGAATTTACAGAAGAATTTATCGTGAAGTTATCTTTATCGTAACAGATAAGTATATATTTAATAGTTTCTATTTATAATAATATGATACCTTCAAATCTTTCAAAAATTCATTTGATCCCATATTTGCTGTTTATAGCTGTTAAATACTAAACGAGATGTATTCCATCATTAAAAATAGTCTGTAATAAATATATTTGCCTTCGAAATATATGAAACATTTATTGGAAAAATGTTAAGACTAAACATTTTTAAAATTATTCTTCTATTTCTAACTGTTACTTGAAGAATACTTCATATTTTTCGAGAACAGACTCTGGAATCTTTATTTTATAATCTTATTCAATGTAAATCGATGAATTATCTAGCATAAATATATATTTTAGGAAATTGTTTGTATCCTGTGATACATTTCAAAACTGCAAGTATTTTTTTATCGACCTACATCCTATGATCAAATTTAGATAAATATTAACATCCACAACGCATTTCTACTCTTTAACATTAAAACTGCAATTTTTAAAATATTCGTTTCAAGTAAACTTTTTCAAAGGCATGTAAATTCTTTTTCATTCAAAATAGATTAATACAAAAAGCAAAAATCAGAAAAACATTGCAATAAATGTTATTTTCATACAACGAAACTGTATAAATCATTTATAAATTATACATGTCATCTTTTTACAAGTCAAGTCAATTGTTGCAGTAATGAATCATTACCTTAAGTAAAGTAGCAAATGTATTTACAAAAACTCCACGTACCTCATTATAGTATTTAAAATACAGTCGGACCTCTATTTAACGAACCTCTATTTTGCGAATTTCTCTATTTTGCGAACTTTTCTTTGGAACCAAGAACATTTTCCTAATTTCTTCGTAAAATAACCTCCAAATAGCGAACTGCATTTTCTATTTAACGAACTTTTTCGTGGTATCTATTTTTTTTTTTTCTCCTTGAAATGTTTTTATTATTAATATTCCCTTAGAGAAAATGAAAGAAATGCGGATACAGCTGAGGGAAAAAGAAGAAATTAACGATGATGTGCTCATTGATGATTATCTTTCACTTGATTTTGAAGTTGAGACCTCGGAAACACTAACTGAATCGGATATTTTGGACAGTGTGAAAAATAAAAACAATACAGCTATGAATTGCGATGAAGATGATGATGATGAAAATGGAAATGATCATGATGCAGAAATAAAAACCTTCCTATGATGAAATGCTAAAATCATTTGAAACAATCCAACGCTTATTACAATTTGAAGAAAATACTGAAGGGGTTTTTGATGCATTGCAAAGATGCGAGACATACTATGAGCAAAAACACTTTCTCAAAAAAAAAAAAAATTCAGACAAAATTAACAGACATTATTAGTAAAATTTAAGTGCGCATGTGGTAATGTAGGCTTTATGTCATTAAAATTATTACTTTTTTAATAATATTTATTGTATTTTAAATCTGTTTTATGTAGTTTAAAGTAATTTAAGATGAATCTCTATTTAACGAATTTTCCATATAACGAACTTTTTTTTCGGGATTTAGCGACTTCGTTAAATAGAGGTCCGACTGTAGATTTATTAAAAATACTGCAAATTGCGAATTTTCGAGAAGTTTAAATTGTCTTCTCTTTTTCAAGCATAATAATATGATTGGAATAAATAAAAAAATATTACCGTATATGCTCCAATAGAGGCCCCCGGCGTTTATTTGCAAAACTTATCGGCTCCCGGCGCTTAATAGAGACCGGCTGCTATTAGAGGCCAGCCATTATTAACAAAAACCTTCAGAACGTATTATTTTTCACATAAATACCGTCTAATATTACAAACAGCTACTTTATTTCAATTTCACATGCTACATAAGACTGTTAAAGATACGTGGCAATGTCTTTCTGTACCTTTCGCTGTTATTCGTCGTCCGGAAGTTTCTTTCGCGTATTCCATCGCGCGATTCTTAAAGGCAATGTCAAATGACCGTTTCGGCGGCATTTTGTAAGGCAATGTATCGTAAGGTATTACGCACGACTATAAAGATACGGACGCTTACACTAGTACCGGTAGGCTAATATCAAAGACCCGGCTACCTGTTAGAGACCGGCTACTATTTGGCCGTGTCCCCTCTGCAGCCCGGCGCTTATTAGAGACCGGCGACAATAAGAGCCTCGGCGTTTATTGGAGCATATACGGTATTTTGTTTTTATTGTTTTTAATAATTAAATGATTTCTTATTGATGTATTTTTGTAACAACAACTAAATTATTTGATTCACAAGTTTTTAGAATTTGTTTAAGCTTCTAACCATTCTTGTTTTTGTTGTATTTATTCCATTCGTGTTATTATGCTTGAAAAAGAGAAGACGATTTAAAATTCTCGAAAATTCACAATTTGCAGTATTTTTAATAAATTTATTTTAAATACTATAATGAGGTACATGGAGTTTTTGTAAATATATTGCTTTAAAAGGAAGAGTTTACTGAAAGAATATGGAACTTTTATAAAATAGAAAATTGTTATTTATGCTATTGTACTTCAACTTTAATACAAAAATGGAAATCTTGAAGATCACTTAAAAAAAAAAGTCACTCGAAGCTAATTCGGGACTCTAAGGAGGCCGAGGTAGTATTGTAATTAATATCTAAAATCCAGTTTTACACAATATATAATAAAGTAGATTTTTTTTTATTAAGAAAGTTAGTTTCACGAATTACGTATGGTACATAGGGCCCAGATATCTTTAATTTCTTAATGAATTTAATCTGAATATAAAATTCCAGGAAAAATTAGTTATCGGAATGAAGAGTTTTTGTTTTTATCCATAATTCCTCTTATCGAATTCCTTTAATAAGGAATAACAAAGCAACAGACTGTAACACATCTTGAAGCCAGTTCACGTGTCAATTATTAACCAATAACACTCGCGTGAATATTATTATATCATCTCATTCATTTAATTCAAATAATAATATTTTCGTAATAACATTATCTTTATATCTTTATGTTGAAGCTACGTTTTGAAATATGAATCTACGGAATCTTAAACGGACCATGTACATCGAGAAAGTCGATTTTTAGGTTTAATGTTTCTTAGCAAATACTTGCTGGCAGATTTTCTTTCATTTGAAAAACACCCTTCTGATAGGCTTTGGAGCGTAGATATTTAATTAAATACAGCTTATCTTTTTCACCAAATTACATCAAAAACATTACTTGGACTTAATAGCAGCTTTCACTCCATCGTTTTGCCGAAATTTTCATGGTCACTCATTGTTCTTTCCATCCTGTTTGCTTTTCATGAACGAGATCTTCTAATTACAGGGATTATTATAAATAAAGCACACGCTTCTTTACGATATTCTGCTATCATCTAAGAGATAAAATTCCAGGAACACATATTTAAAAATAAATATGTGGGATGTAGTTTTGCTATCTCTCTTCCGCTATAGTGATAATTACAAATGGCGTCTTTGAGTAACGAATGTATCGTGCAAGGAAACACGGTTTCGAACTCAATCGAACCAGCGCGAAGTGGTTTGAGGAAATAGTAAACATAGACGAATGTAGGATTTGATTCGGGACGAAGCAGGAACATGATAAGTAGTTCACCATCCAACCAAAAAAAAAAAAAAAGCACGGTCCAAAAGTCCTTCACAGAAAAAAAAGGGTCTTAAACCACCATCAACTCTCAGTTTGTCCTGTACTTCCCGTTGTTTCTTTTAATCGGTTTATGGCACCGGGCGGGACATTCAAGTCCCGATGTCCAAGCGTTTCATAGATCGGAGAGGACGAACTTGAACCCATTATAATTATACACCACAGAATGGATAATATTAATTACTATTATAATTATCTTGTGATTACTAACTTCAGGGAAAGAAGAAGAATCAAGGAAAGCTCTTTTTGAATAAAGGAATTCCTTAGAAAATCGCCACTTTTTTAACCTTCCTGTTAAATTTATTTATTTAGACAATCTCTTTTAATGTTAAAATTTTTATTGCTAAAACTACATTAAGAACGGATTAAAATTAATTCCATTAAACAATAATAATATAAAATGAGATTTGAAACTGAAAACGATTTAAGAAGCCCACCGTGATCTCGCTTCTAATTCCCTGAACATGGATTCCATGACGGTGTCCGAAAGCTTGAGTCACTCCAAAATTCTTACTTACCCGACAAGAATTCTTTAGTAATATTACAACTTTGATAATGATTCTATGGATTCTCTTATTATTGAGAATAGAATAAACAGTTAAAAAATATATTCCACTTAATAAATAATAGCAACACATTCTTTTAGTGGCCATCTGGGACGTACTGGTCCCATCTGCCACTCGCAGGGGACCCTGACCTGTTATAAGATCATCGTAAAAGCGAGTGGAAAAGAGTTTTTATAACATGTAGAATGAATGTCGTAAGAATGAGGTTTGTCGTAATTTGGAGCCAGGATATGTTATATTAATAAGTTACAAGTAATTTCCTTGACTTGGATTTCTCTGTAATTTCTTATTAACTTAAAGTTTTAATTCTTTAATTCATTTTTGAGTCAACTTCCATGTTTTATTATAACTAAGTTAAAAAATGTTTTGTTTTTTTTTCCTTTTGAGTTCTCAATCCTGTATACTGCGCAATAAATTCTAATATTACTATATAAATCTATAAATAACATCCACTAATTTTTTGTTTTTAACCAGATGTAACGAATATGTTTTCTGTTTTATTTTTAGGCTGTTGTCTCAATCTCAACTGCACACTGGTTCTGGTCCTGATGTTGAGGAGATGTATCACGTGGTTACGGTGCCATGGGGCGTCCAACATTCTCCCGCTTGACAACCACGTGTTCCTACATAAACTGATTGGCTGGATCACGTTTGTACTCAGTCTAGTCCATACAGTGATGCATCTCGCCAATTTAGGTAAGATTTCAATTCTTTATTTTATTTAAGAAATGTCCCAAGTGCTGCAATGGAGCCTACAACAGTTACCCACAATTTTCCAAATAGTCAGTTTTTTTTTTGAAAGACACTATACCTTTAAATTCAAAGTTTTATACACCGCCATCCAATACAGAGACCTATTAGAAAGTAGATACTGTGTTGTCGTTGTAGTGAGACGAACAATAGACTGCAACCTTTATAGTCTGCTATTCCTTCTGCAAAGGGGTTAAGTTAAATAGTTAAGCTAATGATCTGACATTTCCATTATGTTATAACAGCAAGTTATGTTGTATCTTGTAACCACATTAATTTCAAATCAAAAGTTTAATGCTCTGACTTTCGTGGTTTCTTAATAGCCACCAAGAAGCTTACGATGGAAATCGGAATTGACGATGAATGTATAACAGAATATATTCGAAGAATATTTTTTTAAGCTGTTTTAGATACAAAATTAACCGAATTCGAACAGAGATTGAACATCTCAGTAATAAACTATATTAGAGGACTATTAAAAATAGTATACAAAAGTCTGGAGATTTATAACTACTTGCAGAATTAACCCTACACACACACACACACAAAATAACTGTTACATCAAGATTATAATGTTTGTGAAAAACTTGTGTTGAAATGCTTTTCCTCTCAATGTCTACTTTAATATTAAAACCATTCTCTTTTTTTCTGCGTTCCTAGCGGATATGAATAGTTGGAATTCTAATGTAGTAATTCTATACCTTTCTTAATACCTTTTAAGAGGTGTAAATTCCTCTTATTTGCGTAGCCCAGATATCAGAGATATGAAGTTGGAATTGTTTTATAGTAACCCTAAACCAAGATGTATGTTTGAGCTGCTTAAATACAAAACAAAGTTTAAATTCATTTGCTAAATTTTAAAAATAGCAACGTCAGTAATACAGAAAAGAAAAAAAAAGATAAATAGTAATAGATAAAGCAGAAAGTTTGGAGCTTTTTATAAACATCATTGAGAAATTTACAAAGTAAATTTGCAAATCAATCTCATGCAGGTGTAATCAAGTTTCTTGCTTCTCTAATGATAAGGTTGCCGGAAAAAGAATGACGCATTATTGGTATAATGTAATGTAATCATTATTATTCTTTGTAAGCTGCTTTTTCTATAAATATAGTGATTGTGAATTGGGTGAAACACTACATAACAAGATGATATTTACTGAAATCACAAAAGATTTCAATTAAGGATTTGCATAAGTTCATGTTGTATAGTTAAATGGTGAATATTCTTGTAAAATCCTACAGCAGATTATAAAATATTTTATTCTGATTGAAGTAACTATCTGCTAAATTATATGGGTCTTTCTAATTCAAATACTTAAAAAGGGAATTGGGGATGGGAAAGGCGCCAAATTATAGGGCTTCAGTAACGAAAAAAAGGGGTAAATCTTAGGGCACCTCGGACCTATTACGGGAGAAATTCAGTTTTATAATTTAACTCATTTATTTATATTATAAAATTAAAATTTTATATACATATATATATATTGATAGCAAAATTTTATGTGCGTAATACATGTATAGCAAGAAAAATAAGGATAAAAACGCACACAAATATCAATATATTGTATATATACATATAACATCATCGTTTTCAACCATTTTCAATCCACTGCAGGATGAATGTCTTTCTCTATTTTTTTTTTTTTCCCCCAGTTCTTTCAGTCGAAAGATTCTATCTTCCAAATGAATTCAACCATCTACCTTTCGCGCTTTCTCGGCTTTCTTTCATTCCTTAGTTTAAAACCTCTGTTGACCATTTCTTATCATTACGTCTTGCTACATGACCAGCCCAATTCCATTTGAGCTTCTACACATGCTAAAGGGAAAGGCTATACGTCGTATCGCAGTCACGTGGAAAAGCCGTCCCTAGAGGACTGGTTCCAGTTTTGTTAATTACTTACGATGTTCTTTATTGTAAGGCTGTTATAAGCCTATGTTTTTCCGTTTTATGTTTATTTACAGTCTGACGATGAATTTTCGAAACATGTCACTGTTATTATGTCTTGATTTATAAATTACATCTTTCTTATTTGTGTGGATGGTCTTATATAATTAATTATATTATTACACACACTATGAATAAATATAAGAGAAAAGTTGATTTTTTTTTTGTGATCCTACCTCCTCCGAATCCATAAGACACAGAAATGTAATAAGGTGACAAATGTTGGGTATAGTATTGAGGATGCTCACATTTTCATTTTAATCTACGCGGGTCAACCGGACGACCCGAGACATCCCGGGCTTCCGAGACGGTTTCCAAGATGCTCACATTTTCGTTGATGGCACGTGACTTAAGATCAAACATGATATCTCCGAGACGCGCTCGCGGGTTTTGAGAAATATATATTGAAAATAAAGTAAAATAAATTAAATAAATAAATAAATAAATAAATAAATAAACCTGTTTTGCTAGCGTATTTTAAATGTTTTCAATTTGTCTAATTAACGATATAAAATTTAGTTATTTTAAACATATTTGTTTTATTTATCGCACTTTTTCTTTTAGGATTTTTTTATTACAGTGGAATTCTTTCTTTTTCGATGTTTCAACATTTTCTATCGTAAGGCATGGAAATTTGGAAGTTTCTGGTAATTTTGAGTTTGTTCAGTTTTCGTTGCTTCATTGTCTTTTGAATCTTTTGCAATAATGAAATGTGCTTTGAATGATTTGATTAATTTAAGAAAAGAAAAAAGTTTTATTTATGAATAATCGAAGGAAAAACAACATAAAAGCAAAAAAAGTGGAAAAAAAAGTAAGAAACAAATATTAAAATAAAGAAATCATAAGGCATTTAAATTAAATAAATATATTTAAATAATATATATTTTAAAAAAGTCATTACTTTAAACTATCTCATCTTTTTTATTGATTATACGCTAAATTTCATCCAGAGAATTTCTCGACTTACTCAGGCTTCTTTTTGAAAATTAATTACACATAGATTAAAAAATTAAAACAAAAAATTAGTACAGTTTTTTATTAAAAAAAAATGATAATTAAAATTACATAAAAGAAATACGTTGAAGGAGGAAATGGGTAATATTTTAAAATGGCGATATTTTAATTTTAATATTTAAAATAAAAGTCGTAAATTGTGAAACATGAGATTATTAGAAAGTGTTTAAATCTTAAATGTTTCAACTTATTCTAATTAAGAGCATGTATTTCTTTATCATTTTATTTGAAGTCAACATTATATATATTTTGTTTTATTTTTTAATTTTTGTTTTTGTTTTCAATCTCTATTTCTTAAATTAAATATTTTTTTTTTTCCTTTTCAAAAAAAAAAATATTTTCGTCCTTTCCATTAGTAGCGTTTTAAAAGCTGAACTGTAATAAATTAAATAATAAAAAAAAAAGACAAGACAAGACAGCAAATGTAGGGAATTGCAAAAGCAGGGTTGCGTGACATGTCTTGAAGATCTTTAAAAGATACCTTGGTTCATAAATTGTCAACAGACTCCTTCAATAGTCTTTCATTTCCTGACTTGTGATCTTTTATGTTGTCGTCTATTTATCACGAACTTCGCATTCCCTGATAACGAATTGTTTATTGTCCTTTTTTTTCTTCCTATTTATTGTGTTTTCATTCAAGAGTCTTGAATTTGACTTCATTAACGCCGTTGGCAAAAATAAAAAAATAAATAAATAAATAATTGAGATGGTTTTATGATGAAGAGACTCCGTGCCTTTGTTTTGCTTTTGAAAACAGACACTACAATGTAAATAATTTTATTTCCCGCACGTCCGTTCAAAAGTATAATTTTTATTCATTCGGAAGACCGTTTTACAATGTTTAATAACCCTTATTATATATCAGAGAGCGGAAGAAAAGATAAAGTTTTAAAACATAATTTAAAACTGAAATAGGAATAATCATCTGTCATTCTATGATCAATGTAATTTGTATAACTTAGAAATATACGTCGTAGGAAGGTCTCACTTAAGCAGTAAGGTTAGATCAGTGTTCCTCGTTTGATGGTTCGTAGATCTCTGACTAGTTAGTAAAAGAAATTCTGTATTATGACCTTACTAATTTTTATTTTTTTATTTTTTTTTTTTATGCTGCGATTCAAGATAATATGAAAGAGGTATCGTGCAAGATACTGTAGCCCAATGCTTACTTTATTGCCACTATATTAACTATGTTAACAGAAAAACTATTTGTCTTGGAGAGCTGAAATTTTAATTTTAAATAGATCTTACTAAATTTAGGTTCGAACTACATTTTATAGTGAAGGTACTGTATGTCAAAAACTCTCATTTTAGGTGAGAATGCTAATATACGATGTATATGCATCTGTAAAAACTTGAAATTCATTTTTACGTTTTACCACATGGATTGTCCAACTAAAATTCTTCTAAGAAAAACGCAATTTTCAAGCGTTCTATATTTTATATCATTTTATCTCTCGTCTTGTCTCATCCATCTAATATCTGTGATAAAAGCTACGTTTAAGTAAAATCACTATGTTGTATTTTTGTCCTAAACAACTTCTGAATTAGTGAAATGATTTTCTTGATATTTCGTTTGCATATTTACGAACAAGAACGATCGGGTTGTTTTTTTATTCAAAAATTCCTCCGTTCAGCTCTTTGGAGAGACTTGAATATGAAAACGGACGTGATGTTATGTAATTTATCCTAGTTCATTTTGTAATCCATTTTAAATATGCGTATTCTTTGTTATGTTTATAACGAAATGGGGTTAAGTGATTTAACGTAAAGTTATTTGCGGGTTTAACCAATATTCAGCAAATGGACAATTGGAAGCTAATTTACTTGTGTCGACGGATATAACAACTTAGAAATATGAAGGCAAAAAACCAATAAAGAAAGCCGCAACAACAATTTAGGAAAACAGCCTAAATTCGTATTATTGATCTTATTTCCTTTAATGTTTTTTAATATAACGTTTTAAAAGATTTCTTAATAGAACGTTATTAAATAAAAAAAAAAAAAAACTCGTTAATACTGTTCTTCATTATTATGAAATCTCGGAAGTTTTCATACATCCAAGCATATTGCAGTGAATATTTTTGATAATTTCTAAAATAAGAACTTATAAAATCTACGTATTCTTCGTAAAAGATTTTTCTTATTAATGTTTCTGGTTTATTATATAAACAATTAAGCTTCTCTAATATAACCCTTAATAAATAAAAATATAAAAAAAAAATCGCAAAAAAAATGCAATAATAACATCTTAATGAATTTAAAATTAAATCATTAAAATAATATCTGCCTTTGGGGAGGGGGGCTTTATGTCTAACAGTTGAAATAACAAAAAAATTAAGTCATTTTCCTGTAATGAGGTAATAAAATAATGACGTTGCTTTCTTTTTCTGACTTATTAAAATGTATGTCTCATAAAGGCGCTAAATCATATCCTGTCAAATAATATGAAACGATGACGTTCTGCCACCTCATTCAAAAGTTGTTTTTTCTCTCTTCTTTTCTTTTTTCCCAACCCCTAATTCTGCAAACACCGGATGTTTGGGTTGGATCCTTTTTTTTTCTGACGCCAAACTAAAACAGGAAATTAATATACACGGGGTGACCTACAGTCTTTCATGAGCGAAGTGATTGACACCCGGTCTTCTTACATCAACACAAACCTCTTGCTCAATACGAAAAGAATTCTAGGCTACAGAAATTACAAATCAACAGAGAAAATAATGAAGGAAATATTAAAGACGACATATCGTCACAAAAAAGAATGAATTTTAAAACAATGACGACATATGTTTATCCATCTTAAAAAAGCTTTTTTTCTTTTACTTGTAACAACCTCTTTAGTAAGCAGGTGCTTAAAGTGTAATCTACATCAGCGGTTCTTAAACCGTTGACCGCGAATACCCCAATGAGCCAGCAGTCGTCTATTCTAAGCTTCTGAGAATTTCTACGATTTCAATTTTACTATTTGCAATCATAAAAAATATTAAAGAAATTAATCAGCATACATATTAATCTGTTAAACCCCAAATTTCAGAAAACCCTAAATTTTATCTGTTCTTTAATTCTAAACGACAATAACAGTTATTTAATAATAATACTATTTATATAATAACTACAGCCAAGCTTTTTATTTATCAGTATTTTTTTTTAAATTTAATAATAACTTATCCAATGTCAAAGCTAACTTTTTTTTTTTTATGTATACCGGGTGATTCATAAAGTACTGGAAAGTACTGGTGGTTTTCACAGCCCCGTATCTTTTAAACTACTGCTCATAAAAATCTGAAACTTTTTATATGAAATCGTCAAACATATGAGCTACATTGTCATGTTATTATTTATTCATTATTATTGAAATTCATTTTATTTGCGTTCAAACACCACCAATAAATCGAAATTATTATCCAAAAAGTCATTTGTCAGAATGCATTTTCAAAAATATATATTTTTTTTAAATTAAACAAAGGAATTAATGACAAAAGTGTTTAGATTAAATTTTCCTAATTAGCTTTCTGTATCATTTGAATATTGGATCAAGACTTTAAAAGTTTAAACAACATCACAACAGTTATTTAAATATACTATATATTGGGGGTGTTTGAACGCAAATAAAAAGGATTTCAATAATAATGAATAAATAATAACATGAAAATATAATTCTTAACGTTTGACGATTTTATATAAAAAGTTTCAGATTTTTATGAGTAGTTGTTTAAAAGATATGGGGCGGTGAAAACCACCAGTACTTTCCAATGCTTTGTGAATCGCCCGGTATATTTAAGTGTAAATATTTTATTCTAAATAATTGACTGAATTTGAGAAGCACATTTAATTTTTTCAAATCCTCCCATCCTTCAAAATAAATAAATAAATAAAATAAAAAGAAAGAAAGGAAGAAATCTTAATATAAGTGCGAAAACGACCGGACCAATTTTTTTAATTATTTCTAGGGCAACCTAAAATCTGATTACAATTATTTCGGGCTTCATATCTCCCTCCACTCCCTTAAAAATAAATATTTATTTATTTTTTTATTGAAATAAAAAAGTTAAACTATCCGCCCTCTCCCCTTTAATCTCCTGGAAAGAAAGCCGGTATCCATGCTTCGGAGACCTTAGTTGTCTGGAGGTGAATTCAGGGATTTTTGAAAATCCATGAACTCCACCAGGGATTGAATCCGGCTTCTTAAGCCCGCAGTCAGACGCTTTACTCCTAGACTAAAGGACCCACGTCCTATTTATTTATGATTTACTCTTGATGTACATGTGCTGTACATGAAGCAATACTTCACGAACGCTTAGGTTAATATCCTCCGTCAAGACGCGATGGATTCCTTACCGTGCACTCATATAATATTTTTTAACATTTTTATCAAAATCCATAAATTTTATGGCTATCATTAGGAATATCAGACTTTTTTTCTTTCTTTTTGTTTTTGCACTAATTTTACAACAATTCGTTTGTATTTTTTTTGTCCCAATCAACAGCAGGCAAAGATTTTCTTTTTCCTTTTTCTCGAATTTCTAATCATTGTATCTTCTAATAATTAGATTGAGAAGAAGATTGAGAAAAATAATTAGATTGAGAAGGAGCTTATTAACCAAACAACTTAAAAGCTTATTATCGAAAGGCAAGCATAATTAGGGTTCTTATAAAAGTACTAGCCGGGTATCGTCGCTTCGCTCCGGAACCTTTGCAGACATAGCATAAAAAAAAAAAAAAAACTTATTTAGCAAATTAATATCGAGATCGTATTGTGGCCTTCTCCGGATAACTTAGATGTATTGCGGGTTGGCGCCACACATCTATCTATCGATAAGGCAACTTTAAAGCGAAAATATAAATCCTCTTAAGATTCCCTATCCCGTGGGAACTTCGAAAAATCCGACCTTATTCCTTGTCTACATCATAAAAGGAACCTCTATGCAACATTTCAGCTTTCTAGGTCTAAGGGTTTGGGCTGGGCGTTGAGAGTCAGTCAGTGAGTGAGTCAGGACTTTTCTTTTTATATAGGTAGGTTATTAATATGATAAAATTGAGAGACATTGATTAGATATTAGTTTTGTGATGAATTGTGGATTCACCGTCGAAGCGACAGTTGGTTTAATTACATTAGATCCAAGAAGTTGGAATCATGAGGAAAATTTTACTCAACTTTCCGCGTTGAAACAATTAACAAGCAGGTTGAAAGGAGTGAATCGGAAGTAACATCACCTTATCATTTTTTTTTTCAGTACATTATATTGTTATCACATTAGTGTTTCTTTTCTTTTAGGATTTTCAATTTTTTTTTCACTTTTGTAGGTTTTGTACAATTTTACAAAATGATTTTACAAATGATATCTTTAATTGATATTCGTTCTTTCAATGTGAATAGAAAAACGTATTTTTCTATTTTTATTTTTGTTTCTTAATTATAGAGAGTGCATTGTGGTTTCTATCTTCAACTAATACTTCCCCTCGTACGCCTTTTTTGGGTCTTGTATTGGCTGAGTAGCCCTGGCTGAAGAGAGCCCAAGCTCGAAACGGCCGTCTCAGGGTCGGTTGGTTGGTTGGTTGGTTGGTGTTTAATGGCGCAAAAGCAGCTGCGGCTAAGCTGCGCCAAATCTCAGGGTCTCAGCTAAAAAATGCATTTCTTTTAATAAGAAAAACGTATTATTTACATGATACTTTCATTACAAGAATAAATTCTAAAAGCTTCTTTTATATGAATTTTTTATTCTAAATTATCCAAAATTAAATTTTTTTATCTTGTTGTAAACTGTCTCTGAAATTACCATAACAAAAAAAAAACACCCTCATAATAAGTCAACCCTATGAAACAAAAAAGGCTGCTTTATTTGTAACAGGTTATGAGTTTTTTTGTAGTCTATAGGCTTATCTTGAATTGTAAATCAACATAGTATTTCAAGCTCTTGCCTCTCATTTTGATACTGCATGAAAACTCGTGCTGTCGATTGTTGTACTGTAGACAGAATGATTTTACTGAATACATACATTTATCAGACTTGTTTACAAACTGAAATATTGTAAGATAATAAAAGGAAAGTTGTAGTGAGATGATTTTTCTGTTTCACAATAGACCGTTAGTCACACCTTTTGGCATGAATTATTTTAAGAACTTCTTACCTTGGAAAAAAAACAAAAAACAATTTATTAGAGTCTTGTAACACGCATGTCACACAAGAGCAGGAAATGCGTTCAGATTACTTAATTTATTTTCTACTACTCCAATTTCTAAGCTCACACTTCTATGGACCACTGTTAGATGACTAGCGATGACATTGACGTATGCATTCTTCCTATTATGTCGCCGCAACAATGAATAGTTTAATGTCCGAATCATACTATCAACGTTTTCGTCATTTGATATCGTTGTTCCCAAATCAAACGTTCAAAGAAATGTAATGAAATGCTTCAGGTGATTGATGTTGCTTTTGAAAGCATTGAACCAATCAGCAACTTAAAACTTTCGAGTTTTAGTTCGGGTTAAAGTCACCTTTAGGCAAAGCATTTGCCAACGTATTAAATGCTTTTTTTTAGCAAGTTGTCCAAACTGTATATGTGTTGTAGTTTAGAATCTCTATTATTTAAGCGGAAGTTGTGAATTTTCGAAGAGTTTAAAGTAGTCCCATAATCCTTTGCGAAACCGATACAGCTTCAACAAGAAGTGAAAAATCTCTTGAAGAAGTAGACATCTGTATATTATAATATATAGAATCAATTTTTAATTCAATGCAAATGTTGTTTATTTTCGAAAACTAATCTTCAGACTGTGAGACGTACTTCAAAATAGCTTTGGATTCGATTGAAGAAATGGCAAAATGGCGCCGGCTACTTCCTTGTCACTGAATTTGGGGTTTTTCTCTTGTTTGCTGGATACTTCATAGCTTCGCCGCCATGATTGGCGCTCAGTTATGACTTTTCACTAAAATTCGCTGAATTGTAAGTTCTAAAGACTGTTCAATGATAAACTGTGATGCCCAAATCACACGATCAAAGAGCTTCAATGATGTGTCACTGATCAACACAATGATGAAACCTAGGACGTGTGATGTGGACATTGCGTGCCTTAAAACTAGCTATTAAGTAGTTAAGAATTCCTCTACCAAGAGTAAAACCCTAAATTCATGACAGTTTGTAGACTGGAAAATATAAATGAAAAGATTGAAACTCCTCGTGGAGTTAACCTTAATCTAATTACAATAAAACCTTCTTAAGCTATCTTAGGAGACAGAAAAAAAAATGAAAATACATCAGGTGCAGAGAGAGATGTATGCATTTAGAGGATACTTTTCAGTGCTCTCTTTACTCTCTAAGACTTCAGATTAGCCACGCTAGCTTATCTCCATAGAAAAGATTCTGAAACTGAAGGAATATGAATTAAGAAAATCTTTGGGTATTAAAACAAAACAAAAAAAAAGCGAAGTAAAAATCTGTGCCGTCACGTGACATTCTTTACTCACCTTCTTATTCTGATGTTGGAAAATGGAATAAATTAACAACTGTATAATCTTTGAGAAATATCAAACTTCCAATCATGAATATTTTTCCAGAAGTATCTGTTTTTATTAAGAAGGGCAGTCTGGTATCAATGAAATAACAACTCAATTCACTGTTCTGTAGTAAACACATCAACCTAAACAACAACGCTTGCATTTTTAAAAGTGACGCGCAAAACGCATTTATTCAAACCACTGTAAATCAAGGGGTCAAGTACACTTTCCATCACGGCTTCTCGGTACACCTGGACCAGAAATCGGATTTTCACCCAACTTCCAGACCGTGGGGAGTCCAACGAAATACATATAAACCATGGGACTCCGACTCCCGGTTTGGGCTCTGTTGAGAGTTCCACACACACACATACACAGTAACGCCCGAATACGCATTAAATATGGGCGCCATACACGAGTACAAGAAAGTATAATGATACCTCTTCCGTCCTTCTGAGATAAAACGTATCGTATAAAACTATGATGCAGTATATTAGTTAGAACTAAGTATCTGACATTATTATAAAAATAATCTCATTTTATAAGTAATCTTTAATAACTGGTGAACTACAGACATTTCAATTTAATACGATTTCTCGTAAGATTTCAATTATTGAAATTCAACAGTGAGTAGGCCTATCTGTTTCAATTTTTTAATTGTATAACAGTCGCAACGCATTTATTGTTTGT
This sequence comes from Thereuonema tuberculata, assembly GCA_023159025.1. Taxonomy (NCBI): domain Eukaryota; kingdom Metazoa; phylum Arthropoda; class Chilopoda; order Scutigeromorpha; family Scutigeridae; genus Thereuonema; species Thereuonema tuberculata. The sequence continues at coordinate 1,138,817 of JAFIDM010000179.1, forward strand.
ATTTATTCAGTTTCCTTATTCGATATAGCTATTGTTATACGCACAAAGCGCCATCTGTCGTACTTTTGGAAAATTATATCGAATTCGGACTAAAACAAATAACAATGAAATATTTTTTTTTTTTTTTTAATCCTGAAAATATTTGGGGAGAGGGAAGAATAAACTGAGAATATTAATAATAAATTCGAAAGTTATAATGTAATTTGAAATGAAATATTCTTAAAATATTCTTACAGAATTATAAACAGCAAAAATTAGATTATCAACATCAGTTTTATTATTAACATTATTATACGTTTTAAAAAATTAAAAATCCTAAATTATTTACAGTCGAATTAAACATTACGATTAAACATTTATTGTTATTGTGAACACGTATAAATCAGCATGAACATTGTTGTCATGAAGTAAATATAATTTTACTTGAAAATGGAGAATGTTAATAGTCTAACATTCTAAGGGATTGCGTCCTAAAAAAATAAAAAACAAAACAAAACAAATACATATCTTTACAAGGTAGGAAACTTATTGAAAGATTTTGAAATACAATGAGAGATTATAAAACCTCTTATTTTTCATAAGTGCATCATTATTTGTTAAATATTGCATGTAGACCTAAACCTCATTTATAAAAATTCTAGTTTCTGTTACTTTAATCTTAAGCAGTTACTGGGAAAATATTGATCCCTCACTGAAATTGCAACATAATACGCTGTGACCTTACGTGTCAATAAAGAGTGGAACGCGTTTAACTGAAGCCCTAGTTCTGTTTCGCTGTGATCTTGATTTTCTTAGTGTTCACGCAACGAATTGGACGGCAGATGATCAGAATTAGTTCGACGAAATTGCTTTCTCTCCCACTCTTTTTTTTTCCTTATCCCATTCGGAAATAAACAAACCCGAAGAGAGGATGACCCTAATTGCCCGTTTATCGCTTCCAGTGTCCTTGAGGTGGCTGTGTTGGCATCGTTGCAGGTGGCGGGCGACACAGTCTGACCCAGAAACGGTCTCCGTGCTCTACTCGGAGCAGCTCTTGGGCCTCGACTGACCCTGAGCCAACAGCGGGTCACCCCACAGCCCACGCGTGACGTCATGCGATGTCTGCGTCATCGCCACTTCTTGCGATTTTTATTGGAAATGAGCGAAAAAGGAAAGCGAAGAGCGCGGGTGAATGATGTAATGGGAATGTCATTCAGTCAATTGATTGGAGGAAACTGGGTTGAGATGTCACCGCATTGCCACTTGTTTGGGAAATGATTATATCTCAAATCTCCTTAAAGATTAAAGGAAGATCATTCTCTC
>JAFIDM010000179.1:1148591-1171500 GCA_023159025.1 Thereuonema tuberculata
TAGTTATACAGTGCTTAGTATATCTACCTTACATAACAAATATCATTTGTAGGTCTGTAGTTATTATGTATTATATAAAAATGCAAGGCCTACTTCTATTACTTAATTACAATTTAAGCTCATTAAAATTGTCTCTTTACATTCCATTAATTGAAAAATAATCTTATGAAAATACCATGAAAAAACTTTGAAACGATTTTCGTAGATACAAAAAAACAATCTTTTTAATTGTTTAAAATAAAATAATTTAAAATAATTTTTGATTTTTCTTTTGGTTTCTCGTGGCAGCCATATCTACGAAACGGTTAAATCAAAAAAATCTGTAATATCCTTATAAACATCGTACAGAAAAATGTATGTAGAACAGAAGAGATTTCCATTGCAGCATTAATTCGAAACTACATATCCAATTTGTGAACAACAAAATACAACACTATTTACAATAGGGAGATAAAACTTTAATGATTGATTCAGCTTAAAAATGCAATATTGCGAATTATTTGGATAGATGCGTTGTTAACAGCTACGGATTGAAAATCTTAGATATTGTTTTAAGAGAGTCATTATCACAGTACATCAACACCTTAGTATCCTAAGAAGCTGAAAATTTAACATTATCATTAGATAATTCACTCTTTTCTTTCAGTTGAATCTGAAACAATAAACTCAGATTACATAAGGCAGTCTGGGGCCAAGCTATAAATTACACGAACTTTATCCACACTGATATTGCAAGTTTGATAAAATATATATTTTTTTTTTCATAAATTAAACATTTAATTAGCAAACCTGTAAAGTAAATTTTTCAGTGATCACGTGACCTTGCATTCTGAGGTCATTTTCTCAGTCACGTGATCTTTGAAAGAGAGGAACAAATTATCTTCCATTTTGATCATCTAAAGTAAACGGTTTAAAAGTTGACCTTGCGTCACGTGACTTCCGGTTGACTCACGTCGATGAAAAGTAAAATGTATGCATCCTCAATAGTATACCTAACATTTGACACCTTATTTCTATTCCTGTGTCTTATGGTTTCGGAGGAGTAGGGGTCAGAAAACACAACCAATATTTTCTTTTCAATTCATAAATTGTCATTCACGCGTATCTGAATTTAAATTTAATTAGACCGTTAATAAAGTGAATGTTTTCAAAACAAATATAATTTTTAGTTCATAATTACTATTATAAATACTAAGTAAGAAAAAAAAATTAAAATGACATCTTATATTAACAAATGAACAAAGAATACGCTGTACAGTGTGTAACAATTGTTAGGGGGTTTTTTTCCCCCTCAGTTTCCCATGTCATTACTTAAAATTTTCTTATAGTTGGAGAGCCCTTTAGGCTGTATCGTAAAACTCTGATTATTTCCTCAGTATTTCATTTGTTATATTTTGAAATCCATCTCACGGAATACATGAATTTACTTATTTCTTTTATTGACACCAAAATTAGATCAAACTTATCTTTCGGCAAAAAAAAAACAAATAAAATAAAGAGGTGGAAGAAAAACAATCCAATGAGTGGGTGAAAAATTGGAATTGACGAAAATTCAAAGCACGTTGCGAGTCAATCTTCTAAATTGAAAATTCAAAACAATTTTGATTTACATGGTTAGTGACTATAACGGATTTTGCATTAATTCAGTGAAACATCCATGGTTCAACATAAAATATCCATTGGATTATTTTTTTTTTATTAGGCTGGCTTTCAAAGGATGTCTACCTGTGCTCCCCTGGAACCTTTTAAACCACTGGATACATCTTGAAATAGCGTACTAAAGGGGGGGATTGTAGGGGTGGCCGCGCGGTTGGCGTTGTCGCTATGACATCGGCCTCTCACCTCTGAGTATCGGGTTCGGTTCTCATGTGGGTTTCTTGATGGTGGACGATCCTCGCTGTGCAGGTTTTCTCGGGGTTCTCCCGTTTCCCCTGCACTTCTCCCACCAAACTTTCTCAGTCTTTCTCTCCATCTGTCCGTATTTCCGTGGGATAGTATAGTAGACATCCGGTCGCAGTGCTCGGCTTCTCTGCCACCCACCTTCAATATATAACATAACATAGAATCTTCCCCCATTGCATCCGAAAATGGAAGTTTTTTTTTTTTTTTTTTTGGTTGAACGATCATCGTAATCCACTTTAAAATCTTTATGAATCTTGGTGTTCATGTTCGAGAACAAGGCTTTATCTTAATTTTAATATATTTGAAATAGTTTCCCACTGAATCCTTGAAGCAGGACAATATGACAAAATTCCCACAGAAAAACATTAGAATTTAGACAATGGATTTCTGTCTTAAACAATTATTAATAAACCCACTTCCATTGGTCTAAAACTAATCCGACAATTCAGGCAATTTAAATAAAGGATGATTAAAAATAATTGTATCAAATAAGTATTTGCAGATTTATTTATTTTTTTAGAGAAAGAAAAAAACACCTCAAATCTCTACTGTTTGGATTCAAAAGATATTATGTTAAAAAAAGGGAGTAAATTAACTTTTTTGTTAAATTATTTTTACGAATTTTAAAATAAAAAGAAAGAAACAAAGCCGCAGGGGTTTAAGAAAACTAGCTTTCAAGTTTTTCAGGTACTTTTCAAATTTTATTAGCATAATGCCTGTGAACAGGACATCGAAATGAAAAGAATGGTAAGCATTCATGAAGAACTCTCGTTTAGCTTTTACAGATATAGAAATGCACATAAGATAGCCTTTATGATTTGATATAAACATTTTTCATAACTATTGCATTTGGATCTATCTAATACCAGTACCTAGTAATAGGCTTAGGTACATCCTGACAGAATTTAGAACTGACACTTCTCAGTATTTATCTAACTGTAGCATCTAAATTTCAAGAAAAAACAAAATTCGATGGAAATTTATAATTCAATTAATGAAAAATCATGACATTTTAATGTCCGGTTCATTGCAAAATATTTTGGGAGTCATCGTTTTGTTCGTACGACCCTCGACCCTAATACAGATAAAAGATGCAGCTGTTTTTTTTTCTTTTTCTGGTTGAAACTGCGAGGGCCATCACAGCCTTTCCCCCATTCGACATTCCTAAGCTCGCTTTTATTAACGACCTATGAGGGGTTGGGTAAAAGGTAATAAAATTGCTGTAAGTTTTCAAATAAAAGACGATGCTTGCAGCTTTCTTCTAACTTCCATCCCAACGATGCATCAACTTCAGCCCCTCACTCGCAATAGCTAATTCAATTTATTTATTTATTTATTTTAATATCTCTTCTCATCTCAGTCCTTGTAAAAAGGATAACCAAGAAACTTACTTTTTATATAAGTTATTTTTTAAAAGCAATCAATGAAATTAAATAATTTCCTATCATTTATTATAATAATAACTATAAGTTATTCCGCTATTCTTTTGTTGACGAGTTGCTTAAAACAAATCACAGACCCTTCCGCCTTCTAACTATCAACTGTTCTAAAGTATCCTGTCCTATGATTGGTGTAATAAAACAAGAAAAATAGATTGGGAATTTAAACGAAACCTTCACGATGACGTAAATCAATGGATAACAGCTCTGTTATAATTGTTTTGAATTGGGACTATTTTATTTGCAGCATTACACAAAGTAGTGAATTCCTGCAAGTCGTTCGGGAAACGAATTAAAGTGCAAAGCATTATAAATACATAAACAAATCAATTAACTGTTTTGTAGTAAACGCAACAACAAGCGTACAATTTGCAATCTAATGTTATTAAATTAGCGCGCAAATTAGCGAATCACTAAAAGGATTAACATGCATTGATAGACATTGTTTGTTTTCAAATGGGCAATGCTTGTCACCTTTTCGTGCCAAGTTCTCGACAAGCCGTCAGAGGTCAGAGGCGATGGCGGCCTTCCATGCTGCTGCTGTTTCGGCTTGGATGTTTCTTCTTTTTCAGTGTATGTTTCTCTTTCAAAAGGAGACAAAGCCTAATAACGATGCCTTCTAGATTATTATCCAAATGACAGCAGCATATCATCCCCATCATGGAATACAACTCTCTATTATAGTACAATATAGGCCTACTCGGACAGAAATTTGGAATTTGTAATACTCTAATTCAAAGATCACATTTCTGCTTGTAAATGCAACATTAATGAATTCGCTTTTTATAATTTTAGTCAAATATACAAAACACATTCAAAAATGCAATCTTACATATTTTTCTAAATATTTTAATTTTTTTTTTTTAGTTTTATAAATTTTTAAATGCATATTATTTAAAATGAACACCAAGTGCCGCTAAAACTGCAAGGAGAAATTGGTATAATCCCTACAAAAACAGAAACAGGTTCTTTGCAACAGTTTTGTATTCATTTTTGTTTTCTTTGCCTGACTAAAAAGTTCGAATACTGGAACTTTGAAACGTCACATTGTCTTAATTTTAATTGTTAATACATTATACCGGGTGATTCATAAAGTACTGGAAAGTACGGTGGTTTTAACCGCCCAATATCTTTTAAACTACTACTCATAAAAATCTGAAACTTTTTATATAAAATCGTCAAACATATAAGAGTTATATTTTCATGTTATTGAAATTCATTTTTATTTGCGTTCAAACACCCCCAATATATCGTCTATTTAAATAACTGTTGTGATGTTGTTTAAACTCTAAAAGTCTGGATCCAATATTCAAATGATACAGAAATCTAATTAGGAAAATTTAATCTAAACACTTTTGTCATTAATTCCTTTGTTTAATTTTTTTAAAAATGTAGTTTTTGAAAATGCATTCTGACAAATGACTTTTTTAGGAGACAGTCGAATAATTTTTTTGGATAATAATTTCGATATATTGAGGGTGTTTGAACGCAAATAAAATGAATTTCAATAATAATGAATAAATAATAACATGAAAATGTAACTCTTATATGTTTGACGATTTTATATAAAAGTTTCAGATTTTTATGAGCAGTAGTTTAAAAGATGTGGGGCGGTGAAACCACCAGTACTTTCCAGTACTTTCTGAATTATTCGGTATGAGTAAAGATGCATTACATTTTAGTAGATTTCAAAATTCGATTTGATTAAATAAAAATTTTGCATCCCGAAACTCATAAGAATAGCTTTGCCAGTTATAAATATTTCCATTTATATTTAAGTTGATTTCTTGGTTGAATCATAGATAAGAAAGGTCTATTTTTGCGTGGGATCGTCTTGGCAATGCTACTTAAGATTGACACCAAGCACTTGTTGATAAGACAGCCTATTTCTTCATTCCCTTGTGTTATTCTGAGGCAAATTCCCTGTATTATGTATCGTAAATTCCCCATAGGTGTATTATTATCTTCTTCTCTGACAAATTGACGCAACTCGCCAATTATTTCGACTCTTCCTTCCGCCCTTTCCTTTTTAAATGTTGTCCCACTTTTGCACAAATTAGTAAGAGGGGATTCCTGTGATGCAACGCACGTAACTCTCTTTGTATCTTTTTAGGCGTTCGGAGTTCAATAGGTCAGCCTCACAGATATTTCTTTTTTTTCTCTGTGAATGAACCTGGCATCGAGATAACGCATACCCGAGGAAATAAGCCTCAGAAATGGAGATTAGCATCGAAGATTAATTATATAAAGTGGACTGGGCTCTTTCCCAGGCGGACGCCAGAAGCGAAGAGTTGCTTTTGTAGAATAAATTGTCGGGTTGGATGACTTTCATAACATGATTTTTTTTTATGTTTATTTATGTATAGGTATTTCTCTCGAATTTTTCACAAAATATAAATAAAGTTAAATTACTCCATGTAGACTCTTTCAGGATGTTAGAGTATTATCCCAAATGATACTCGAACACCGGGATGAAGTTAACTCCGTCTGTAACTCCGGTCCGACAGAAATCCGGTCCCCATTTGACAGAGGGCTTGGTAAACCCTAGAACCTGGAGAAAATAAATTCAAGGGAAAGTCGCTGATCGCCTCTGGGAATTGAGTCGGGTTTTCCAGCCTGCAGCGCAGCTCCCATACTCTGAACTATCCTACCCTTACATGTACATAAATTTCGGTGAAAATTCAAGAGAGAGGAGATGAACTTCGTATTTCAATTTTTAAACACGTTGTAGTTGACATCTTAACTTTAAAACAAAAAGCTTTGCATTGTTCATTCAACCTTTTGTTTATTCAAACGGAACTGTTCTTTCGTTTAAATTTTCCTGGAACTCCTTACCTACTGGTCCGATTTTTACAAAATCAATAGGGATCACCGTAGAAGTACAATTTCACAAGTTAAATTTAAATAGTTATATTTTAAAATATTACCCTAAGAAATAGGCCTACATAATTCACGTGAGTTATAAATAATAAACATGGAGCTACTATTGATTAACATATAATTAGTTCCTTTTATGGTTTTCTAACGCTAAATTTATGCTAATTTATGTAATATTTTTTTCTCTGCTTGTTTGATGAATGGGGAAAACGAACTTCGGTTTCTCTAAAAAAACGGAAGAAAGAGAATCAATTTCAGGACTACAAATTTATTTAAGGATATAATTAGAGTAGAATATTATTACTATACCTCAATAATTTATTGTTTGATTTGGAAAATGTTTGCTTATAAGACTTCGTTTATTTCAGTAGCATTTTGTTTTTGTCATTAGAATTTATGCATTTTTTTTTCCGTTTCCAAATTTCAATTATCGCATTTTCACTGCAACTGAATGAACTTGCCAGGAAGCCGAACTTCAGGAACGGCGCAAAAAGAATAGAAAACATCTTATTCGAAGTGACACATCTTATTCGAAGTCCTTCGAGATACACACTTTTAACAATCAATCAGTGGATCTCGTTTCTTTTTTCTCCTTATTTTAATATTTGTCAACATATTTTGCTTAACTATCAAAAATATGAAATTCTTTTTAAATTCCATGAAAACCCCCATTAAGGTATTTAGGATCTTAATTTTCAGAAATTCAACGATGACAACAAAAGACACAAAAAAGATTAGATTACTCTATATGCAGTTTATAGCAAAACAATTGCTGTTTCAGTAGTGAACAATTAGAATTAACGGATTTTTTTTTAGGAGCACGTGGAATATTTATTTGACCTTTTGACCTTCAATTCTCAAAAGGTGAAGTACCAACTCTTTTTTACTGACGCCAATTACGTGTGCAAGACCAAATTAACCAGAATTTATATATTTACAAAGAATAATTAAAGCGAATTTCGTATCAATAATATCCCTATATGGTGTCGAACGCCCACAGGACACCGTGAATCATCTTGGAAATTCAACTTGTTCCACAAACGCAGCAGTAGCTTTGAAATTAGAGATATTATCAACTCAGCCGAGTACTCACGAACCACAATTTGTTTTAAATAAACACTTTTAACCTCCTTAAATGCCGGCTTGGGATCTGCTTCGTCATGCAGCAACCTTTAGTGTGAGAAGACATGATATATTTGCTGTGGAAATTAACAGATATCGATCGAACTGAATTAGGAAGTATTCGGTTTTCACCTTCAAGTTGAGCAACAACAAGATCGTATTGCTTTATTTATGGTAGCCCGCCTCTTCAAAGTACGAATAACTGATAAACATTCTTCCAAATAAAACAGATTTTAAAACTAACTCTATGAAATTACACATTATTAAACAAGCAGCTTATGTCTCTTATTTAATTGCTAGGAAATGGCTTCCTTAAATAGAATCGCAATAAATAAATAAATAAAATCAGTACCAGTTAATAAGCGTATACAATCGAGCTCTTATAGGTATACTTTTCTCAAAGAAAAACCATGTCAGACCTATTAAGCTAGTTGTTATTATTATTAATTTTAATTAATAATATGATTTTTCAACGCTGAATTCTCATCCAGACGGGTTCAAGGGTCCACCCAGCCTTCTGTGGAATTGATTCCGGATTTAATGGTAAAATTCAACTGTTTTTTTATTCAGCAGAAATTATAATTTAAAAGCAAACGTAGAATTTTATTTTCTGTAATTTTCATGACTTAAAAAAAATAAATAAATAAATAATAAATAAAAGAAATGAAGCCGTTCCTGCATGGCCGAGCGGTCTGGACGGCGGTCTGCCGTGTGGTTGATGCGTCGGAACCTGGGTTCGAATCCCGGCTTGGGCATGGCTGTTTCTTTTTTCTCCTGTGTTTCGTCCGTTTCTCCCTGGGACTTACTATCTCAGGGTTATTTCTGGCTGAGATGTGAATCTCGTCCCCACTTTCTTCAATTTCCTAGCCTCTCTCTGACGCTGTCAGGTAGGGCTAGATCGTGGTCCAAAGTTGACTACTGTCGATAAAAGAAGAAGAAAAGGAAAAGGAAATTTAAGAATAATATTTTAAGGTCAATAGGTTTTACGTTGTTTAAAAGAGGGTTTTTTTTTCTTATCAAATTATAAGAAAGGAATTAAAAAAGCAAAAAAAAAAAAAAGTAAAATTTTAAAACACAATTACTAGGAACAGTTTGGTCGCGGTGACATTACAACCTTTCTCTAAAAAGAACGACGAAGCTAAAATGAAAAGCAAAATTATTTTATATTTCGTTTCGAAAATCGATTGTCCTCTTTAATTATAACATTTAAAAAATACTAGCCGGGTATCGTCGCTTCGCTCTAAAACCCTCATAAAAAAAAATTAAAAAAAAAAAAAACTTTATTTATTTAGCAAATTAATATTGAGATCGGAAAATATACGAGTTCCCAGCCCGTCATGGCCTTCTTCGGATAACTCAGATGTATTGCGAGTTGGCCGCCACACACCTATATATCGATAAGGCAACTTTAAAGCGAAAATATAAATCCTCTTTATTCCCTATCCCGTGGGAAATTCGAAAAATACGGCCTTTATTCCTTGTCTACATCATAAAGGGAACCTCTGTGCAACATTTCAGCTTTTTAGGTCCAAGGGTTTGGGCTGGGCATTGATGAGTCAGTCAGTGAATCAGGACTTTTCTTTTTATATAAGTAGATAAGGGGGGAGGGAAATCAGAAATATATAAAAGTTGTGAATTTCGAAATCTCAAATTTTATTTTAATAATAAAAATCTATCAAAGTAATTTAATAATATAATTTATATAAACATACATTTAAGAGTATTTAAATTACATAAATTATTTATGCAATTTATATAATTTATGAACTGTCTTTAAGTTTTTTTCAATTTTATCAATTTATAATTGGGATTTGATCATCAAAACGTTCGGCCTCCCTGATTGGTCGTTATTAGTATATTGGTCTAATAATGTTTATTTAATTATTAGCAAAACTCGTAAAAAGGTAACAAAACAGTTTGCACACAAATCTTAGGTAAAAAAAATTACCGAACCCTGACATTCATGTGATTGGATTTCCCTTTCAACTTGTTAAAAAAAATCATCTCTGGATGAATGAGAAACATAATAATAATAAAACGCAAGTCCCGTATTTCATAGATGGCGTTAAATGTCTTTTAGTTCACTGAGGGGAAGGTGGCAATCCTACGAATGGATAAAAGAGAAAACTCAAAATTAAAAACAAGTTGAGAGACCGGGAAAAAATAGAAGAGGAAAAATCACTTACGACATTAAGCGAAAATGTGAACGATAAATGAATGGAACAGTGATGAAGAAGAATAGTATTATTCCTTTATTTACTTGTCAAAACATTAGTTTCATACGTAATTAATTAATCCTAATCTAATCCTTTGTAATAAAGCCAATTAAATACGTAACTAAAAAACAAAATAAAAATTACCCATAAAATTTTAATGAGATTAATTACAATAACTCTTAATTAAACTTAATATAAAATAGACCAATATTACTAATAATGACCAATCAGGGAGGCCGAACATTTTGCTGATCAAATCCCAATTATAAATTGATAAAATTGAAAAAAACTTAGGCAGTTCATAAATTATATAAACTGCATAAATAATTTATGTAATTTTAATACTCTTAAAGATATGTTTATATAAATCTCGTTTTATTTTCTTCATTTAAGTGGAAAATTCTGGAAATTTGGGGATGTAAGTGTGTCCATATAACAGATACAGCGATATTTTATTTCTTATCTTTTGTATTTTTATTTTCGCAGTGGAGGGGCTAAATCTTTTTAGTTCAGATTTTATGAGCTTTTCTTTAGAATCAGCAGCCATTGTGTTGACAGCTGCGCCCTCCTGAGGAACGCTAAAGAAGTAAAACAACTGTTTCAACACAGTTTCAAGGTTATATTTGATTTTCTGCAAATATTCCGATTTGAAAAAATAAATAAATAAATAAAAAGTATAATATATTTAAAAGAAAATGTACATTTAAAAGACATAGTTTGTCGACTTCGAATATCTACAAGGACAACCTTCAAATCAAAAGGGATTTGATACTGCAGCTCATATTGATTTAAAAATTGTTACTTTTTTTAAATTTTACAGTGTTCTCTTAAAATGCAAGTATTTTTTTTTTTTTTATTCTTAAGGTAAACAGCGCTACAGACATGTTCCATATCGCCTGTCCTGCTCCACAGTAAAGCTCTTACTCGTTTTTCCGTAGGGCGGCTTTAGACGGTTGTGAATTGGATGGGAAATAGATGGGAATTGGATAGCCATCACTTTTTCACCATTTTCCCATCAACTTCAAATGAGGTTGTTGTTTTTTTTTGACACGGCCATCCCCTTCCCATCGAAAACTTACGGGAAGCTCATTTACCCAGAATCCTTGGCGCCATTTCGGCAATACCGTAAAAGTCTATTTCAAACTATTTTAAATCACGTTGAATAGGTAACATATTGATAAAAACAATATTTTTATTCGAAGGATAATCTTATTTTTGTGCATATGAATGTGAAATAGCTTTTCGTTTATCAGAAGCGACAGAACAGTTGCCAACCACCATATTTCTTATTTTAGACGACAACTAAATTATCAAGACAAGCGTAGTTCGACGAATCAGTAAATTGTTTTCCACAGTGTCAGAGCAAACCTAGCTTTGGTTTTGAATATCAAAATTAAGTTATTGTGAAGTGTTGTAAATTTTAATTAATTATGACAGAATTAAAAAAAAAAAATACGGAGTATTTTTTTTTTTTAATTAAAGTTACTGAGCAGCATTTGCCGTTTATTTTCGATTTAAGTATACATTTAAAATTCAAATGCAACGCATGGAACTACGTTAAAAACTGTAATCGTTCCGCATTCTGTTCCTCACCTTCATTTAACAAAAAAGAAAAAAAAAAAACTATGACAACAGCCTAATAATAGTAATGAAGTATCGTCACGGCATTTCTATGTCTTCTTTTGTGATGTAATAAAAGTGTTTGGGATACAAACGAGATTTCTTCGTGGTCCGTGATGCATAGATTTCCTACGAATTTCTTTCATTTGATGCCTTGTCCTATATTTAGGGAAATTCTTATAATTAATTAATGTTGACTGCGAAATGTAGAGCTGAGAGGAAAAGAAAAATACCGTCTTTGATATAAACCTGTCATTACAAGAGGCATTTGAAATTATTGAGACCATTTCAATGCAAAACCACTTAGTGATAATTCGCTTAGATTAGCTCAGGTATTTTCATGGTCTCTGATTTTTAATAGATGCTCAAAGAAAAACGTTCTTTAATGAGAGATTATTAAAAATTCTAAATTTTTAATGAGGTTTCCGATTAAAAACAATAATCATTCGGAAATGAACTTAGAGGGATTAATTAAATCTATCAACATCAGTGATTGTCATTGCTTTTTAAAATCTACCAACCTTTGTACAGGTCTCAAATTTGGCGACTTTCATCTCGAAGCTCGTTTTGTAATTGATAAAAAAAAATACATGTTACTTACGTAAGAACTATTAAAAAAAAAGTTTAAGAATTTTTTTTTAATATTTTTATCAGAGATCACGAATCCTCTCCCTAGATTTTTAATCCACCAGTTTTGAGAAACGCTGATGTTAACTATGTTGAACTTTAATTCAGCCTTCGGATTCAGAAGTGAAATTCAACTTTGCCGTAAACACCGTTAGCACACCGATAATGTAATATACAGTAAAACCCCGTTATTACGCTCGTCAAGGGACCGTGACCTACAAGCGTAATAAGCGGGATAGCGCTATAAACGGGGAATGATTTATATGATGGGGAAACATTTAGACACCATTTTACAGGAAAGATACTTGATTCTGAAATAGATATAGTGCAAATGTGAGCTTATTTCCTATTAAAAAAATCTTTGATTGTGGTTTGCCGTGTGTGTATGCTACTGTTATAAATTATGACATTTTCAATGCGGTTCAAGAAACTATTAACATCAATTGATACTCCACTAGGAACAATACAAATATATTTTCGGAGCAGATTTAGTGCACTGCCCGCTATTTCACGCGCCTTTTCTTGAATGATTGGGTCACTTAATGGCACTGATGCATCACGGGACTGATGAATCCATTCAATTAGAATTTCCTCGGCATCTTCACATTTTCCACACTTTACTTTTTTACGTTTGCAACCATCCTTCGCTGCATTGATAATTCCATTCTTATTTTTTATTATTGTTCTCAGACTGGATCAGGGAATTCTTAGATTCTGCGAAAACCTTCTGATTTAGTGTAGAATTCTCGTCGTACTTACGAAGAATTTGCAATTTTTCACTTATAGAAAGAGATTTCCGCTTCGACATTTTGCACTAACTTACTGTATCACAGACCCGCACTTCAAAGAGTTCGAAGATTCCCTCCTACCAGGGAAAGAAAAGAATCGTTACAGTGTTACATTTCTTTTCGATACAAAATTTCCGATATAAAAAAGCGCTACAAGCGGGATTTGAAGCGTTATAAGAGGGTAAAAGTATACAGAGTTATATAGAAAATTCCAGGGACCGCACGAAAGGAGCGTAAAGAACGGGATAGTGCTATAAGCGGGAGCGTAATAACGGGGTTTTACTGTATTTGAATTAGAAAACAAAGGAGAATGGGCAAACTCTATGGGAATTTTCCCCACCCTCTATAGTGATAAGATATTTACCTATAGAAAGATATCCTGACATAGAACAAATATTATTAATACGACTCGTCGCAATTGTTAGTTCGTTCGGAGTAATGTACGTCTAGATATGACTTATCTCGTTAACTTCGTACTTCCCGGATGTATTAATTAATTATCATTTAGTAATTATTATTTATTTCAAATAAATGAAATTAATTATTAATTACGCATAATACTTATTAACAGTCTGATTGATTGATTCAGGTGAATGTGGATGATGGGAAGCCAAGCACCCCCCGCCTGTAGGTGGTTGGCTTCTCTGCCACTCACACTCATTACAATCAATGACTCAAACGTCATATCTAAACGTAAATAATTCCTAACGGACTAATAATTGAGACAAGTCGTAATCTTTCCTTACGTATAGATATATCTTATCGCTATACAGGGATGGGGCAGATCTGCCCAATCTCCTTTGTACTTTATCCCACGTTAAAAAAAGAGCCTTAGCAACGTTAGTGATGCATCGGGAGTAGTGTCGTTGTGATTGGTTCAGTAATTGTTTTTTTTTAGTTCTGGAAATAATGATCAAAGATTTTTATCTTTTAATTATATTTGATTGTTTTAAGGACAATTGATTATCACTTTCAGTGTGATTTTAATTTTCCTTGTTTAATTAATACAGTATTTTCCAAAAAAAAAAAAAGGCCCTTGTTGTTACTCTGTATGATTTCTACGCATCTACATGTGTCAATAAATAAAAGCTAAAATCAGGCTGATTATTATTATGTACTTTATTGCAATAAAAATGGTTATACAAAGGTTTGCTTTCGGGTCAGTAATTATTACAAAATTGCCATAATCATTGTGTTAGGAACCATTTGGAAGCTATTGAGTTTGTCCTCTGGGTTCGTCCGTCTCTACCCCCCCCCCCCCCCTAACAATTCCCGAACGGAAGGTCGGATCAGCAAATTTCATCTCTATTGTGTTCAAAGGCCTAAACACTTTAGGAATGGGGAATTTATTTCTGCCTATCAGGAAGAAAGCGGACACAGTAGATTGCGTTTGAATTTTTCCGGTTAGGCAGAAATTCAAAAAAAATATTCATTATGATACAGTAGACACTCTAAACTAAAAAAGTTTTTGCTCAAAAAGGTAAAAAGTTGTGGAAAGATGGAATTATGAAGTTGCCTGAAAGATCTCAGAAGGTCATGGAACAAATCTTTGCAGACATTGTTCAAAAAAAGTTTTGGTGAAAATGAAAAATGTGTCTTTCCTTTTTACTTAAAAGCCGAACGAACATTTTAACCAACCCAATAGATATTCGATTAATAATATGTAACTCTTTCGAATTTTAAATATTTTGCTATTTTTCTTTTTATAAGTTGAGCTTCGCATAAATCACTTTTTAAATGCGTTTTATCTGTACGTATTAAAGAAACTCTACTCTCACCGATTTATTTTTTGTGAAAACGAGATCATGCAGGATAATGGAACATATACATTCTAATAAGTGGGCCCGGTAGCCGAGTGGGTAAGGGCGCTTGGCTGCGGGTTGGAGGTGACGGGTTCGATTCCCGGCCTCGGCGGAGGACGGGAATTTTTCCACGCTTCTTTCTCCTCCAAACGGGCCCTAGGGTCTACCCAGCCCTCTATAGAATGGGTACCGGGTTTCTTTCCCGGGAGTTAAAGGCGGGCGAGCGACGGGCCGACCCCCCGTCCTCAACTTTGTCCCGTAGGTTCTGATCTCTGGAACCTACCCTCCAGCAGCATTGCGCGGTCCTCTGGGCCTGATCGCAACTTTAACTTAACATTCTAATACATTCGCTGCATTGGAATGTGATTTTCTTGTTTTGTTTAGAGAAGTAAAGATAGATATTACAGAAACGCGTTTTTTTTAGCTTTTATACAAATCTATTTTGTGATTTATTGTTAAAGCCAATGTCCTGTAATTCACATCCCTGTAAAATAGTTGATTGCTGACGTTAAGGTCCTGACTCAAGCAAATGCAGGCGACTGCAAACCTTTTATTTCTTTTATATATTTTTTTTCCCAATGCACCTAAAATTCTGAAACTTTAATTAAGAACTTGTGAAGCATCTGGGATTTCTATTTTCTTGTTTTTAATTTTCAAAATATTCTGCTATTAATTAAATTATAATTCAAAAACAGTCAATTTTTGAGTATTTTTGAGGTATTATTCGGTATTTTGAAATCAAAAAAACTTGACGAAAACCTGAAATGATAAAAAATTTGTAAAATAATGTTTTGTATTTAAAATACCGGTATTTATTATTAGTGCAACAGTTAATATTTTTAAAAATTATTTATTTTTAAATTGTTTGAGATTACATTATTTTTTAAAAAAATTAACTGTGGCCCTAATAATAAATATTTTAAACATAAAATATTATTTTATAATTTTTTTTTTCATTTCAATTTTTTTTTTAGTTGAAAATACCGAGTAATATCTCGTTAAACACCCAAAAAATTGAATATTTTGAGTTTTAATTTAATTAATTATAGAAGATTTTGAACATCAAAAACAAGAAAATAGAAATCCCAGATGTTTCACAAGTTCATTTTTAAATTTTCAGAATTTTAGGTGTATTGGAAAAAGAAATACATAAAAGAAATAAACGGTTTGCAGTCGCCTGAATTGATTGCGTCAGGACCTTAAGGTCAAAGTTTTCTTTATTGTCAAAATTGTCTCACGAGTATCTTACAAAGTCACTGAAAATTAATAAAAAAATAATAAAAAAAAAGTCGAAAGGAAAGATCGGGAATCCGTTGTATTTGTTATCAGTTGTTCTATGTCACTGCTTCGATCAATGTCTTATTTAAGAGATCAAGTATTTAGTTGCATCATTTGAGACGGTCTATTTCAGTGTCAGACCTTCGTAGTCAGGGCGTTGGGAAGTAGACCTAAGGCGAGGCACGTGTATGTGAGAGACACCGCAATCCGTTTCCGATGTGTTGATCAGGGCAGTCACCGCCAAGGTCATAGACCAGAGCCCGTTAGGCGAGGTGGTGTCATTGCTCCAATACGAGAAACCCAAAGGATTCGCTTTCGTTGCTATCTAAACACTAGAAACCAACAAAAAACCTGTAACGTTTAACAGAGCCAGAAAACCCGGAATCTGTTTATATGAGATTCCACATCTGTTGCTTAAGAAAAATCTTGTTTTTCACTAATTGTTGTAAATGACAGGTCTTCCTTTAACCAGCTTCACAGAACTGGGCGTAGCCCCCGTCTCCTTTTTTTGTTAGCATTTTTTCCTATTAGTTAAACTAATAGAGTTTAAGACACATAAATAAATCCAAAAATAGAGAAGGTCCAAATAAGAATGAGAAAACAAACAAGAAGGTTAACGTACAAGGTGCACTTTTATGAAATCTGGATCTGACTTTCTTTCTTTTTTTCCCTTTCTTAATGGAGTTGTATAATAACTGAACACCAGTTTCAAGATTGTTATCTCTCATCACCTGAACTTATTCCATTGGTCGACAGATCATAAAAATATTTTAGGCCAAAAAGATGATCTTAGGTATTTTCTTTACGAGTCACCATTGGCTCGTGGGAGCACCGAAGATGTAGGCTCCGACGTTTAGTGACCATAGAGACTTGTTGAAATGAAGTGGCAGCCAATATACGTCAGCCTTTACTGCCTGGAAAGAAACCCAGCTCTCATTTTCCAATGGACTGAATGAACCCTAGAGCCCATCCAAAGGAGAAATAACCTTGACTCCCACTGGGAATTGAACCAGCTCGTCCAATCTGCAGCCCATTGGATCACATGGCCCATGCTCTTAATACAAGCATTAAAACAAAGAAATTATTAAAAAGTCAACAAATTAATCTCACCGCCAACAGAAATTATATCAGTGCCTACTTAAGAATAAGTTAAATACCTATTCCAAACAATAGATTACTTTATTACAATTATATTATTTACTAATGAATAAATAAATTTAAAGCCAAAATGGTTAATCGCCTCACTGTGGGCTGGAAAAGCCCAGTTCAATCCCCGGAGGAGGTTGATGATTTTTTTACATGCTGAATTCTCCACCAGACGGTGCTAGGAGTGCCATAAGTCAAATTCAGAAGTGAAATACAAAGCTAAAATACTGAAAAAAAAAAGTTGCCTCCTTCACTTCCTATACTACTGCAGAAGTTGTCCTCTCAAAGTACCTGTGACCGGCTTGCTAATAGTCCGTAGATCTTCTGTAGCTGTTGTAACTACTGCTTAGCAGTTGTTCTAAGATCTCGAAACGTTACCCACGACATAGGAACACAGTTTATCAGAAATGTTTTCAAAAAACATGCGAGTGAGTCGAAGTTTCAGATACCAGGCTTCTAGATCGCAAATCTCAGATATCCAAGACAATATCTAAAGTGATTGAAGAAGAAATAACTGACTAACATTTTTTTTTTTTTGGTTGGAAGTGGATCTTATCCTTTGGTAATTTGAATTTCATTGAAATTTTGAAAAAAGAAAACAAGAAAGAAAAAAAAACTATTTTTAGCAAAAAGTTGCCATTACTGAAAATCTAGAGGTTTGGGGACTTCAAGAATGTACAAGAAATATTTCAAAGCACTGTGGCTTCGTGTCTGCTTCTGCTGAACCACGACATCACTTATCCACTTCAGACGACAAAGTTGAGACGAGTTTCATATAAAAAGGATTTTTTACTTCTTTTTCAAGACTTCAGAAATGAAAAGAGAAACTACGAAATTGTCTTTTGAGATGAAAACCGATAATAGGATGTAATCTTGAGTTCCTTGATTTTCGTTTCTTTAAACAATAGCCTGGGAAACCCCCAAAAAACTAAAAAAAAAACATCAATTGTACATTTGATTAAGTCGTTGTCATTTCTATATTAAAAACATATTTATCATAGAAAGTTGGAGGATTATTGGTAGGCGCATGACGTAACGCGAGTTCTTGTGTTACTTTCACAGAGCAATGATTGAGAATGCGCAACTCAAATATTAAAATTCCGAAAATCATTATTTTTTTTTTATTCTTATTTTGACGAATGAGATGATCAAGACTTAAATAACAGTAATCATTCTTAGAGTTGGCCCGAAAATCAGGATTTCCGATATGAGAATCGGTCCAGCTGTTTTAGCAAAGGAACAGATAAAGCGATCTGAAAGTTGAACATGCTCAGTGAATTATCGAGAAGCTATCATTAAGCATTGCCTCAATTATACAGGCCTTGGACTGCTGAACTGGAAGAGCAAAGTTCAGTTCCCGGCTAGGAATTTTCGCTAAACTATAACCTCTCCCATACAGGCCCAAGGATGCACCCTGCTCTATGTAAAATGAGAACCAGGATTCTTTCCCGGGATGAAAGGCTTTCGATTGGTCGTAGAAACGTCGGAGCTTACAGTTTGAGCCAACGGAGTCTCCAAGGCCAATAAACATACCATTAAACATTATAATTGAAGCCCTGTGATAAAAAAAAATTAAAAAAAAGCCTAAAGTCTAGCCTTTAATAAGTTATGGAAAAATATAGAACAGTGGACGAAAATATTACATTGTTGTTTTCAATTTGTTAAATCGGTCTACTGCATTTACAGACAACGTTTTTTAACTGCAACAGACCATATTGTTTTATAAAAAAACAAGATAAGATGTAATCTAAACAGAAGTAATTGAATTTCAGAACAAACATCCTCCATCCTCCCAAAGAACGTCGTCATCAGAAGTGGGGAAAAAAATAGTCATTTTTCAGATTTAATTTCAATGGACAGTTAATGATATCTTTGACACTGAGTATTCACAAGGAAACAGTGAACTAGGAAAATATTAAAAACTTAAATTAAACAGTCAAAACAACCCGTTAGTTTTACTTTCGAGCTTTAATTCATACTGGCATTTTCTTTTTCTTTTTTATTAGTCCGATGAAAGAGACAATTGAAATGAAACGTCTGAGGAAATGTATCTTAGTTCGACATAAAAGATAAGGAAGAGTTTGCTATACAGGAAAAAAACAAATGGACAATAAAGAGAAAAGAAAATCCGAGTCAACGAGTCATCTAGTGCAAAGATAAAATTTGAAATGGCTTAAAAAAGATACAGCTCATTAAAGAGCTTGTTGGGACAAGCAATTTACGACATCTTTATTATTTTTTTTTATGCAATTAGAAAAAAAAAAAGCTTCAAAATTTTACGTCTTTATTTAAAATTATGCTAGTGTTCTCCAACTTCTCAAAATACTTAAATATCACGTAAAAATTAAATCCCAAATAGATGAATATCTATAGATGAAGTTCTACTGTTCCACTTGAATGTTTTTCTTCTGTGTTTGTCTCTTTACACTCGTATAGTGTTAAATGGCTGCGTGGATTTTTATGAAATTTGGTCTAGCTTAAACATAAACATATTGTGTTGATCTCTGCTCCTCTCGTTCTTCACAGATCACCTCCGAGATCTCTCGTTTCTTTAAAATGAAATGATTTCTTTACAATTTGTTGATTTTGCTTGTTTGTGGAGCAATTTAAATTATGAGAACGAATACCCTCCCAAATCGATGCAATCTTAGTTCCCCCTATATGATATACAAGAACAAAAGTGTAATACAAAAGAACTATACTCATAGTACATATTTTATGTATAACGCAGAAGATACTAATCAAATAATTAGCTACATCGAATATTTTTATTGAAATCTGTGAAACAGATTATTTTACATGTTGTTTTTTTTCACTTATTTCCTCGTAAAATGATATTCTTTAACTTGCATATCTGGCAAACTGACATTTTGTCAGAAATGAGTAAAAAATCTACATTTACCAAAAAAAAAAAAAATTATGCAATTTCATTTGGTGAACCAACTTTCAAATATCTGTGGTGACGATGAATTCTAGTGGGATGATGAATTCCGGTACCTCCGCCATTTTTCTGTTGGACCAACTCCAAATCATTAGGAAGGACACTTTCGATAACTTAGCATTAAAATTTCAGCTTCCTAGAATAAGTAGTAGGCCTATAAAAGTTATGACATGCTTATTCTATAATCGGTGGTCAAAGTTTAAAAGAAAAAAGCATTTCTAAGATATAAAACATTTAAAAACAAAAATTGTAGTAATTTTCTTTCAGAAACGCTTTAAAAAGATTCTAGAACTGTAACTAAAATTGTAATTTGTATTATTAACTTGTACATTTATTTATTACAATTACTTACAATTTTCTTTGCTTTTATGATAACATTTCTAAATTTTGCATGAAAAGTTAATAAATAAATAAATAAATAAATTAGAGAGAATTCAAATCGAGAAGCAGCGAATTTTATCCCCTAGCGGCAACGAAAGAAATTAGAAGCGCTGTAAACACGACATTTTTACAATTTCTTATATTTAATATGAAAAGGGAAGAAAAAATCTATTTCTTATTTTTAATAGTTTAACATTTTTAACTATGATAAATCTAATGAAAGACGAATATTTTTTTTTTTTAAAATAAGATATATATGTAATGGATTAAATGATTTATTGATCAGGAAATGATATTAAAACTGAAATAGGAAGTAGTAGTTCTTTACAATATTCTTTTCAAATTTGTAGTTATGTTTCTGATAAAGTATAAATGGCCACAAAACGTTTTTGAAAAACGTTGCAGTGCTTTTAAAAATGTTTAAAAACCAAAACCATGAAGGGATTTGATTTTATTTTTTTTAGAAAAAATGGATTTTGTGACAAAAATGGCTAAAATATTATTCCCATTTTTGTCACAAAACAATTTTTTTATTATTATATTATTATTATTATTTTATTATTTTTATTATTCGATATTTAAATGTACTGTATATCTTATGGTCAGTTTCATTGTATATAAATTAAAATCTTTTATCCAGAATTTTCTGTGATCTCCTAATTATCTAAGAAAAAAAGATCAAATGGTTCTAAAAAAAGGTTTTTTTTTTTTTTTTTGGATGTCGGAAAATGTCATCTAACGAAACTCGAATTGCAGCATCACTACAAATAACAAAACCGTAGAAAAAAAAAGGACACGAAAGCGATCCTGTTTTAAAGTTGCAAAAAAAATTCTTGATTGTCGAGTGAAAGTAAAAATTAATTAATCGATAAAAACCACTTTCTTCAAGTGAAAGCTGGACTTTCTTTTCTGCCTTTGGGTTTTTATCTTAAAGGGTTTTTAACCTCACGTGAAACTTGATTAAGAATTTCTGTATTCAGACCACAGCTCCTAATATAATTAGGAAAACCATACATTCACTGAAGGATTTCCTTATTTTTTTTATGACCGCGTTATTGGATTGTATGTTCTGAAAAATTACATTGCTACAGTAGTTTTCAGGAGAGCTTAGTGATGCAAAGATCTATTTCAAATATTCGTCGTAATGTAAAGTGTTTTTTTTTTTTCTTTTTTCATTAATTTTTATATCAGAAATATTCTATTCTTTAAAAATTATAATACGTTATCTAAGGATTATCCAGCATCGAATAAATAACAGTCGTGGATTAACGACTGTTTCCGCTCCCCCCTCCTACCAAATAAAATACAAGTGTAAATATATTTTTACGTATGTTTTGTATCTACAGTACGTTAACATCAGGGTAAGGCGTAGCGGAAAGTGCTCAAAGTTCCTATGAAAATGGGCCATTGTTAATTTCTGTAAGTTTGACAGTTATGGAGAATATAAAACAAATAATATAAGAAGTTCGAAAGAACTGAAAAGTTACTTTCCTTAGAATATTATTTCTTGAATTCCTTAAAAAAAAAAAAAAAAAAAAAAAAGGGGGGAGAAAAAAAAAAAAACGTGGTTTTATTTTCAATTTGTTATCTCTGCTAAATACAACAAATTTTTCCATTAAAAAAAAAAAATTCGCATTACTTACTTAAATTGTCTAGGATTAATCCCCCTTGATTTAAGACAATGAAGTATTAACAGAAATATGACAGAAATCCTGTGCGTTTAGATTTTAGATTTTTTGTTTACACTAGGCCACCCTTCTGTCTCCCCCTGGTAAGTATAAGATAATCCAAGAAGACTCGATTCCAAGCGGTTATGGCAAAAAGTGATATTTTATTCCTTTTTGAATGAACCAGTGGCGTATATAGAATATATTTTCGGGGGGGGGCCCAAGATCTGTTCAACCAAAAAAAAAAAAAAAAAAACGCTGAAACCTATCTGTTCAACCAAAAAAAAAAAAAAAAAAACGTTGGGAGGACATACCTTCATTATTTCGGGGGGGGCCCGGGCCAAAAAATCTATTCAATCAAGAAAAAAAAACAATGAAAACCTATCTGTTCAACCAAAAAAAACGTTGGGAGGACATATCTTCATTATTTCGGGGGGGGCCCGGACCCCCTCGGCCCCCCCCTTATATACGCCCTTGGAATGAACTCATTATTTGATAACGCCATTGTTGACGGAGAGAAGCTAAAAAAGTGAACATTTGAATTTAAATTTTAATCTAGCAGGCTAAAATTAATGAGTTATTTTCGTTTTTCTCTGGCTCTTCTCTCATTGCGCCACACACACTCACAAAGGGAGTGATAAAAAACAATAATTGGAATGTATTCCACGTGGCCTAATGGATAGGATGTCTGACTTCGGATCAAAAGGTTGCAGGTTCGATTGCTGTTTCGAATTTCATTGCAGTAATTTTTTCACAGGAAATTATCAATTGCGCCCGACAGACAGACAGACAAATAAAAGATTTTAGTAACATAGATTCCAACGATTTTAAGGGTAACTTTTGTTGTTTTCTATCTCAAATATCTCGACAAGGAAAGTATTTGGAAACTATTTCAAATATAGAAGTTATATCGTATTTAGTTCTGAAATAGGCATACAGTAGAGTCCCGAAAACACGGCCTAATGTGGACTGAGAGTGGCCGAGTTTGTGAAACTGCCGGGTTATCGGGAAAGGTGTTAAAAAAAGAATAAGCACGATTTTTCGTCATAAAATACTTTTATTTGTTGCTTGAGAATACAACAGTTTACAAAGAATGCTATAAC
>JAFIDM010000179.1:1186493-1234484 GCA_023159025.1 Thereuonema tuberculata
AAATAAATAAATAAATAAATAAATAAATAAATAAATAAATAAATAAAATAAAAATAAATAAAAGGGCAGGGATACAAGGACCAAACAAGCGCTTCAATTGAGTACTGCCTCTTTTTAAGTACTTAGCATCTTAATTTTTGGAGGCTTATATTTCCCGCCATCCCCAAATCCTCAATTAAGCAGAATTATTCAACAAATCCTAATTAACTGCCGTTTTCGAATAATAATGTAAGTTATTATTTTTTTTTTCAACCTGATGTTATGCTGCATGATGATCAGCTTTTGTTTTCCAAAGATTTTTATTGGCATCACAAAGAATTTTTATTGAATACCTTAAATTCTTCGATTCTGCGATTTCCATTTTTTTTTTTTTTTTGAAATATGACATGAATGACATACGGTGGTGATAATTCATGGTCCGAGTTGGAGACTTTTAGCATACCATATAAGGAGCATACTTCTTCAAGACTACTACTAACATCTAACGTTTATTGACAGCTTTGTGTTGTGTAATGAATCATTCAACTTTCAATTCTCATTCTTCTTATGAAGAAAGACAAGTCAAGCTCCACATAAAACTGTATATCTGCCAGGTTTTATCATTTCAGATATTGTGTTAAAAGACAAATTATTGCAATTCCTGTTTTTCCAATTCTATCGAGAGCGTTATCAAACTGACCTAAAAAGACAGAAGAAGTACTTCAAGATCATTCTATGTAGGCCTAATATGCTTTACAATTTTCTGCTTCAAAATCCAGATATTTTTAAACTGTACAAATAACATTATTTACTACTAAGGATGCCATTTTTAAAAACAAAAGAGCATCAGTGGTCAATGAAGCCTCGTCTCTAGAAAAAATTAATGACGATGTTTTCATTACAAACTCTAGAAAATAAAACAGCAATACAACCTGAATGGGTGAATTTTGATAGCAAATGTATTCGAGCTCACCGTAGGACTGCATCTTTTAATGGTTAACATTAAAAAGCAACAAAGGGAAAAATGGAACACATTTCGCCATTAAAGTGAATTAATTAATTCCCAATTGAGGCCGTCCATTCATAATATCGATTTTTCTTTTTTCTCTTTTTACGATGACTTTCTATAAGGTAAAAAACCAGAAAAGGGAAGACGCCTTCTCTCACCGGTGGCGCTGTAATTATCGAGTAGAGCGGGAACCGCATCTGATGGCGCTGGGGACAGTCCACTATCACCACAAACACCGCCTGGCTTTTTCTCGCAATGGCTGGTAATCATTATCGGTGAAACGAACGAAGCGATGGAAGGCTATTAAGCGAAGAGAACCGGTTACTAATGATACTTCCATTGTACGGAAAGGGTTAAGGAACCGCAAAGAATACCATAAAAACCACTTCTTCCCATTACCCACCCCCATCTACCTCTCCTTATTGGCATTTTACTTTTTTTTTCTTCTTCTTCTTTTCTTTATAAGCATTCAGGTCTGAAGAAGACATTCCTTCAGTAACAAGACAACAAGAAACGGGCTTTCTTCAGACAGACAATACAGTGTGATTGATTTGTCTATTTGAAGACCCTAAAAGAGGTAATTCCGTTAATAACACCTCCGCGCACCTCACGATGCATTTCGAATAATTTAGTGAGCTACTGATGTGAGACAGTGAAGATATTTAATGTAATAATGAAGTTCCAAATGAAAATCTCTTGTTAACATAAATTCACAAACAAGTGCTGTGTGGGTTATAGGTTGTCTCTATTTGAAACAGAAAAACGAGACAGAAATAGAGAGAAAAAAACAAAACAAAACAAAACATTAAATTACATAAATACTATTTAAACTATCACCTCATTCTGATAACAAACTAAAAGTATTACTAGCAAATAATTTTTGATACTGTTGCAGATTAATATTGAAATAACATTTAATATTATTTAAATACCCATGATTTCAGGCTTAGGCCTATGTTTAATTATTGTAGAAATAACATATTGAAATGAAAAATTTCACTCATTATAATAATACATTTTATATAAATAGAGGCAAAAGTAATAGGAAAACTGATTTGGTTAAAAAAAACAAAAAACAACAACAACTCATTTTTTTTAAAATCATATAAATAGTAACAGTGAATTATATAGTACAGTCAAACTTGGATAATTCGAACTTGTTTAATTCGAATGGATAATTCGAATTTTTTGCTCTGTCCCTAGAATTCTGTATTAAAATAATGTTAAAAAATCTTGGATAATTCGAATTTATTTTGGATAATTCGAATTTTTGTACGATTGTCCTTAAAATATTACGATAAAAATTATTCCTAAGACTTTTCTCAGCTAAGGTGCATTATTTGTTTTAACGATCTTTCTAAGGAAAACAAAAGCGAGGGTTGGTTTGTCACTATATGGGGATTTCCGAGGATTTTTCTGTCCACCCTCTATTGTTACCTTTTCCTATGACTCAAAGATTGCATTCAATGAAGCAATTAAAAATATCTGCCTTTTTTTTTTTTTAAATGATGAATAATTAAGCTAGTAAAGATTGATTGATTTAATGAAAAAAAATGTAGCAGTATTCTTAGATAAAGTTTATGTGTTAAATCTTTGATCGTGGAGTTAATCTTTTTTTATTTATCTCTTCTATTTGAGAGAATATATGTAATTCGAATTTTTGGATATTTCGAACTTTTCTCTGGTCCCTTCAACTTCGAATGCACCTTACAAGGGAACCTCTCAAACCTTATAATCGCAGATTTTAATGAAACTTTGCAGAATGAATCATTAGATTGTGCTTATAAAATGAAATAAATCTTAGATGCGGAATCGACCTCGAAGGACCACTTTTTTTCACTATAATTAAATACTGTTGGTTTCGTTATTAAGTCTCTACAGCAACAAAAATAACTTTGACAACAGTAGGCGTCCTAAAGTATCTGTGTTAAAAAAAAGATAAAAGTGTTCCACTAAAAGGCCATGCAGGATCTTGGGTTCGCGGGAGATTTAGGCTTCCAGCGATCCTCGCCCAACGGTAGTAATTGAGGTAGGATTTGTCATTCCGATGTCCGTCAGCCTTTAATCCCACGATTTGAAACAGAGCTGGATGAACCCTACGATCTGTCTGAAGGAGTAACAACCGTATGAAATCCCTAGACCACTTCCAGGAATTGAACCCGGTTCCTTCAAATTTCTGTAAATACAAACCCTTGAAAGGGATCATCACTAAAATTTTTAATAAAAGAATTTTTTCGGAGATTTTATTAAAAAAAAGTTGAGAATTTGCTAGACGAAAATTAAACACCACTGTTAATTAAAAAAATAATAGTTATAAATTTCAGTGAAATTAAGTACCTTAAGTAGTAAGACATTTGAAAGTGGATTTGTCAGATTGAAGGCAGTGGAAATTTTTTTTTTTTTTACTTTTTTTACCGGACAGATCCTAGGGCTCACCCAACCTTCTATAAAGGGGACCGCGTTTAAAATGGCGAGCATCGAGGTGATTAAACGACCCCAACTATCCCGTGACGCATTGGACCTTTTGGCTTAAAAAGGAAATCCCCTAATTAACCCTTTAATTTTCGCAATAATAATAAGTGACTGATAAGATGGAATTGGGAAAAACATGTAGCAAGACGAACCGATCACAAAGAGACAAGAAAAATTCTAATCTAAATCAGTGGCGAAGAAGTCCGGAAACAGCGTTGTAATTCCACTCTGGATTCACTATAATGAAGGAACGCTCATCATTCAATAATGTACAATTTATTCATTATTAATATGATTAAAAAAATAAAGAATAAAAAGAAAAAAAATGTTTCACACACACAGTAATTCGCCTCTTATTCAATACAATCTCTCTTCTCCCATTGATCAAATCTGTGTTACACAACTGTACTTCTTTATAAACACCCATTCTTCTTGCATGATTTTATTGTGATAGAATGCAGAATATCTCCAATGGGGTAGGCGTTGGAAGCTTAGGACACGGTACAAACATCCGCCTAGATCCGGGCATTTTTCTTGTAGTTATTATTCTTTTTAAGGTTCACCCACCCTCCGTCCAATAAATATTTTCCTGGAAGAGCGTCAATCTAGCCATTCAACCTCAAATCCGTTTTCGGAGTCTTTACCAGAACCCTTACAAATTAGGTCTAGATAAGGGTTTCAATTACGTCACATTCACTACATCGAAAACCAACTGTGGAGAATTAGCAAAAGTTAATATTTAAAATTTTATGAAAACTTTATTCAGAAACAGTCAATAATTATTACAAATTCTGACTAAAGAATATTTATAAGACATTTATATGAGAATTTTTTTAAATTAAATATCAAGGTTTTTGGTACAATCTTCAAAATAATGGAAAATAAAAACTTCTCTACTTAAAATTTCATTAAAAACATTCAACACTATTATCTTTACTTGAATCAATAATCTCTTTTTCCTTTTAAATTAAATATTTAATTAGATTTTTAAATAATTCATACAGTTGCATCTAAAATAAACATTTTAGTCGAATGAAGACAAAGACTCCAAGAAATTCATTGGAATGGAAAGAAAAAAGTTAAAATTCCATTCATTCGCCCCCAATAAAGCATTCAGTTAAATTAAATCACTCGCAAGAAAGTTCGAAATAATTTAAATTAAACATTTTCTTAAAATGTTGTTTCTTAAAGTTGCCCTAATTTGTTATTTTTATTTTTTTTTAAAGTCATGAACTACAAAAGAAAAACAAAAAAAAACCTACATTTATATTCAACTTTCAGTATCTACTGAATCCAAACAGTTACACATATTTCATTTCTTGAATATGCATACCACGTTACAAGAGGATCCATCGAACGGTTCAGAAGTTGTTGGTGGAGGGATAAGCACACACACTGAGATTACCTGATTTGATAGTCTCGAGTGCACCAAATCTCAATTAACTTTGATGGCTGCATTGTGGACGTAGCTAAAATTAGTGGGGGATGCTGCTCCAGAAAAATTTTAGCCTTTGTTTTAAAATTGTGTGAAAGGAAACAAACATGTATAAAAAGAAATTTTTTCAGAAACTTGATAAATTTCTTTTTATACCCGGTACATGTTTGTTTCCTTTCACACAATTTTAAAACAAAGGGTAAAATTTTTCTGGAGCAGCACCCCACTAATTTTAGCTACGTCCACACTGCAGCCATGAAAGTTAACTGAAGTTTGGTGCACTCGGCCATGACTTTTCTATTGGGAAGTTGGCTAAACAGTAAAGCCAACTGAACTGTGACGTCACGTTAGGATATACACACTGTTCGATTTTGTTTACGAGAGCCTTTAACGCTTTTGCGCATGCGTCAGGTCTCCTTCGATTTCATCAAAATAGGTGTGAGGAGAAACAAAGGGGGTATGTTTTTAGTGTTAGTTTACTAGTAGTTGCGTTCTATTTCCGCTTTTCGGGAAAGAATTAAGGAAAGAATAAATTCTATTGCAAAAATAACAGGTACTAAAAGAAAAACAGGTGTTAGGAAAGTGCTCATCTCAGCATATCACCCCTTTGCGGAGTAGAATCGTCCGCCAGTGGTGATTCTCGCTTTCGAAAACGAACAGTAAATTTGTTTTTCGCATAATAAGAAGTAGTTGTTTAATGTTTTCGTCTTGCAAGAATTATGGTATAAGTGATAATGATGTGTGAAATTGATGTTACGTTGTGTTTAGTACAATAACAACCACGTAAAAGAAAACTGGCTTGTTATTTTAGTTACAATATTAGTCATCATAATAAGAATGCTGTGAAACTAATTTGAACGGTCACGGTATTACTGAAGAGAAAGAATGTAAACCTTACGAATTAAAAACAAACATAGCAGTAGATATGAGCAGAAAGACAAAAATCGCATGAAAAATATCATAGTTAATTGTTTAACAATTTATTTAATCCATTTACAAAGCCAATTCCCCTAAGGATGACAACAGAATGATTAAATAAATAAAAATCTTTTAACATAATATTGTTTAATATCTGAAACGAATTTAATCTGAGATTCACATGAAATATTTAACGTTTTTCATTGCTTTTTAAATATAATTTCATAATAATGTTCTGAATTATGAATACGGTCATAAAATAATTCGTGACCTACTAAGAATTATTAGATTTTATTCAAAAGATACCCTTTTTGAGCTAATTAAATTTTTTAATGCCCATAATTCATTAACATTAGCCCAATTTATCAGGAGAAGGTAACGAAATAAAAATACGGCAAAATTCTTTCATAAATAAAAATAATAACAAAATGTTAATTTAATTTGGTTTTTATTAAGGGAACAAATATATTGATATATGTAGGGAAGTTTCATTTGTAAACAAAATAAATAAAAAAGTAGTGAAAATTAAGTTACCTACCTAAGGAATATTGAAGTAAACCTGAATGAATATATAATTTCTAATATTTATAATTTCTAAACTGTTTTTGTAATATTTATAAATTGTTTGATATTGTTAATAAATATCTTCTTAAATAACCACAAACTTTAATCATCTTTCCGGCAATATTTCGTCCTGTATTTCCAAGGAAAGATGATTTGTGGTTATTTAAGAAGATATTTATTAATTTTAAGGTATTTATAAGAAGATGTTTGATATTGTGTTTAGTAGCCATCTTGTCTCTGTAAAACTAATTTAAAATGGATATTAAATTCTCGTTTTCGCTCACTTTTATTAATATTTAGATACTAACAACTGAAACAATTACAAATTTTATTTGAAGAATCTACGATCACTTTTGAGATTTTAAAATTTTAAAATATCAAATTTTAAATTATCTTCCACAGTATTTGCGATAAGCTTGATTTTTGCGGCGGGAATCGATTTGGATATAGAGAAAAGGTGAAATGTAGAATAACTGGATTTATCAAAATTAAATAAAATATTTATTTTTATACTTTCCTACCTTTTGCAAATAAGTTTGTAAAATTTCAAGAAGATATATATATATACAAAAATAAACTATTTTTTTTCTTTATTGTTTATTTTTTTATTTTTATTTTCCCTGTAAGAAATGTCTCTTACGTATTAACTTTTCTAATTTAATTTTTAATTTCCTGACTTAATTTTTTCAAATGTAGGAATTAATATACATATTCTTTTTTGGCTGAAGCTATAAGTTCAATTACGCCTACCTACTAAAACGGGTGTGTGAACATATTGCGTCAATTAATCAACAGCTAATAAAAATTGTTTTCCCACGAAGGACTTGATTTAGTTGAGGAATTTTGAAAGCTCTGAGACCTGCGACAAAAGGGAACGAAAATAGGAATGAAGTGGTTTTGTTCAATGGTGTTGTGAGTGTCTTTCTCAATGGTTGCATGAACTACATTAAAAGCAGACAATGAACACGAAATGAAATTAGCGAGTCTACAGTGAAAGCACGAATTCACAGAAAGAAAGCATGCTTACAACGCCCACGAGCCAAGAAAAATGGCATTTCTTTTTCCTAAAACGACACAAAACAGCAACATCATTATTCTTCTGTAATATGAAATAGATTACGGAGGAAAAAACGTTCCGGAAAAATGCGGAAATTATTAGAGATTCTTTGCAGGGATTGTACATCTACTTTTATTTTTTATTAAAGTAATAGTTTCCAAATTTTTATTATTACAATTATTGTTATTATGGAAAGGAAAGTTATAATATTTATTATTATAATATTTTTAGTATATAGAAAATAAAAAGCTGGTAAAAATGAAAAAAATTTAGATAAAAACATGCATAGAAGGAAATAAAAAAAATAAAAAAAAAACAGAGAAGAAATAGAAAACAGAAAAAAAATACTGTATTATAATTTAATATTTTTTTAAAATATTATCTGTTAGGGACTATATAATTTTTTTCCTCTCTGTATTTCTATTATAAGTACACAAAACTTGATTATAACTTTTCTGAAAGTGATCTAAAATTATAAATTTACAGATATATAATAAATATAGAAAATTGCTTTTATTGGTCATTCGAATTAATTTTTTTTTGGAATTATTTTTTTTTCTGTATTTTAATTCGAAAATCGTAGAGTTCATTTTTAAACTTACTTTGAAAACATTTATTTTATAACTTTTTAAAACCCTAGGAATATTTATTTATTTATTTTATTTATTTATTTATTCGTTTATCAAATCCAACATTCTCTACGACTTGCCTCAATTATTAATCCGTTCGGAGTTGTATAAGTGTTGATGTGACGTTTGAGTCATTGATTAGAATGAGTGTGGGTGGCAGAGAAGCCAACCATCTACAGGCGGGGGTTGCTTGGTTGTAGGTGGTTGGCTTCCCTGTCATCCACACTCATCAGAATCAATGACTCAAACGTCATATCTAGACTTATATAACTCCGAACGGACTAATAATTGCGATGAGTCGTAATAATAACATATGGTCTACATAAGGAGATCTTTCTATGGGTATATAATCTTATCACTATACACGGTGGGGCAAATTCCCATAGAGTTTGCCCATTCTCCTTTGTGCACTAAATCACTTTACATTATAATCATCGAGTTGAGTTCATTATTCCATCACTTATTAAAGATTAACTACATTCTGCTTTACATTTTTAAGTAAATGTTGGTAATGCAGATTTCGGCTATTGTAAATTTGTACAGCCTTTTCAATTGCGGAGTGAACATCTGTATAAATATTGAGAGACTGTCGACAAAGGAAACATGAGAATAAAGTTGATTGTAAATAAAACCAGTGTGTTATATATTCAAGAATAAAAGTTTATATTGAAAACTGGGTTTTATAATCTCTTCCTAGTGCCCCTATCGGCGTAATATTGTTGTTAAGCACAGCATTGAATCAGATGATCCGTTATTAATCCTGTTTATTAGTTACCAATCAGTAACCATTTAGTAATTTCTTGAATGTTAAGATTAGACAGATATTCATTTTTGATGCTCTTTTGTTTCAGGTGACGCAATTAATCATCCGGAGACCGGAGGACTTCCGGTTCCGGCCAGGAGATTACATTCTTGTAAAGATTCCATTAATTTCGAGGCATGAATGGCACCCTTTCACTGTTAGCAGTGCCCCCGAACAAAAAGGTCAGTATTTAAGCAATTAAAACAGATTCTGATTAATTTTCGTTTTTAAAACTGGATATAATAAGTTTTAAACATTTAGCTTTCTCTTGGAATGATTTTTCAATCTAACAAATTTTAGACTTTAAATGTATTCATAGTTGGTTGATTGTATTTGTTTTCTAAATAACGTAATTCCTTTTCAGTATTTTTTTTTTTATTTTTTTGCTTCCAAAAATTTTTTTTTTCTATACTGAGAAACTTAGTGTAAACTATTAAGTAAATATTATTACTGAATTATTGAACATGGCTTTTGAATATGATGACTCACTTTAAAGATTTGCCCAATACCATCTAGTTTTCAGAGTCGTTAAAGAAACCAAACTCTTACAGTAGAATGGTTTCTGAGATTGAGCTATTTAACAGTACAATATTTTGAATTTGGCGCGCAATATTTTTAAAAAAAACATATAATGTGGTCTTTCATGCCTGTGATTACTGATATAGCCGATTTGTACAGTACAAAAAGATTGTCGTGAACACTTAGAAAATCTGCATTAAAAGAGTCACCCTGTACTACTACTATAAACCTCTCAAAGTTAATGCTTTATTATTATTAAATTTATTATTGTTCCTCCAAATTTCTCATTAACTCAGTTTTACTGTTATCCGTTCGTTAATTTTCATAAAGGCACGTTCTTATAATTTTATTTAAATATCATCAGCTTCCTCTTGATAATTCCAGTCTTCAGTTAAAATAGGGTCTTTTTAACTGAAGATAGGGTCAGTTAAAATATGGTCTTTTTTTACTTAGCTTCGTACCCTAGAAGGATCAGGAGTTTCTAAGTGTAAACTCTCATCAGCTGGAATATATTATGTTATGTTATGTTATGTAGTGAATGTGGGTGGCAGAGAAGCCAAGCACTGCGACCAGAGGTCTATTGTACTAACCCACGGGAAATAAGGACAGATGGAGAGAAAGTATAGTGAGAGAAACGCGGGGGAAACGGGAGAACCCCGAGAAAACCTGCCCAGCGCTGATCCACCATCACGAAAACCCCACTGAACCCCGGTACTCAGAGGTGACAGGCCGATGTCATAGCGACAACGCCAACCGCGCGGCCATCAGCTGGAATAACTAAGATCTTCGATATCCTTGTTGACTGTACTACACCTATGTTTCTTTGTTTGGTGATATGTCAAAACAGATCTGTCCTGAGATATTTAATAGATTTGGAAAAAAAAAGGGGGAGGGGCTAAGAAGATTCCTTCAAATACTAATTACATTTACACTAACTATATTTGCATTACGGGAATTAATAAATCAAGCAGCACAACTTTGGTATTTGGTTAGGGTTAAACGCTTAATGAGATAGTACTGATTTTCTTCATCCTATGTTTAGTCATCAGTTCGAAACGTTTATTTTATCTACATTCCAACGTCTTTTCTGCCCTAGAAGATGCAAACATCGTAGCTTCAACAGTCAACTGTTCTTTTACTAATTGTACTAACATGTAAACATATTAAGAGTTTTTCAGTACAGAAAAATACATTTTTAAGAATCCAAAGTGAAGTTTTTCGCATATAAATCATTAATAAATTAAATTAATATTTTAGTTATTAGAAATTACAGTAATGTCTTTCATTTTTCTTTTAACTATTAAAATTTTGGTCTGTTAAATCTATTAATCTTTTGTTTATTCATTGATGTGGTCGGTCACTAGCGAACCTAGCGGTGAGTTTTCATTGATTGATCATCAGGATCGCTAGCAACATATCTACAAAAACCAATTCATTTTTTTATAGATACAAAAAAAGAAAGGCAAAAGGTTTGGAAGATACTGTATAAAGGCACCTTCAGGAAGCTTATTATTGGAACTTTTACAAGATTTTATATATTTTTATTTCCACTTCCACCGATAGACTCACTGAATATTTAACGGTAATCATTTAACGGCTTGCAGATTTGCTCCCTTTAATCGTGTTCTCTTCCCCCGCAATAAAGATGAAGTTTTTCCAATGAAATTATCCCAATTCTGGTTGGCAAGGTAAGATCCCGAAGCGCCATTTTGCAATCATTTCGTCCCGCCCTCCTCTACTTTCCATAAAATAACAAAACAAAAAGATATAATAATTTATGTGGTGTACTGAACTTTGACATAATTTCTCAAAGAAATTTCTTTCGATTTCATTGTTTCGGAATTATTACACCATTCGCGGTTTATCTTTCGTGAGATGTTTCCATTAACGAAATAGGCCTACAAGGAAAAATTAATTTGGAGTGGCAGTCCCAGATCTTGGAACCTACTTACTTCAAATTAATTTACTGCATATTATTCGAATGATTGTTGACAGACAAAGGTTTTGCCTACCCTTATAGTCTTATAACTGGGCCTAATGAATTGAATAAGTTTCTTGGCACACGTCCTTTCTAGGTTATTTCCAACATGTGGTCGTGCAACAAGATATTGAAGCTTCGTAGATTTTTATGTGCACTTTTATTTTACTTCAAATGGTAAATCTTATAGATCTCTGTACATCTGCGAAAGATATGAAATTTCATACATAGAGAGACCAGTCATGAATTCAGTACCACATCCAAAAAAAAAACCGACGAAACAAGAATCTTAATTTATATTCAAATGGCAAATGTAACTATAGTTGAATTAGGGTAATTTAAATTTTTTATACTCCTTGATAAGAGAGGAAAAAGGATTAGAAAATAAAAGTTTTAGAATGGAGTTTCAAATCAAAGTGCTCAAAACGCCAGCCCTTTTGATCAAGATAACATAAAGATATTTATCCTCGGAAGCTGATACTTAAGTCGTATGTTATCAATGTTTAATGTACAAACAGTGCTAAGATCGCCACTATGCCAAGCCGTTATCTTGACCTATTCATTAAATGACTATTTTAATGACTTTTAGGCTTCCGAAAGACGCATTATATCCCCGGTTTGTCTGTCTCTGGACACATATCCCACAATGCTTCGCAACGGCTTTGTTAGCTCAGTTGTAGGTGGCCTGAATGTAGGTGGCCTGTTAACTGAGTTGGTTAGAGCGTCGTGCTAATAACGCGAAAGTCGTGGGTTCGATCCCCTCATGGGCAATTCTTATTCTTCATTTTTTTCTCCTCATTTTAAATCTTTTCACAGTTTCTCAACTTAATTTTTTTTTTAAATCATTACTAGGAATTCAGTGTATTAACAACAGGTTTGAGTTAAGAATGACGATTATTCCATATAAATAGGGGTGGGTAAGATAGCATGGGGTCGCAAACAGACTCGCGCGAGTATTTTCTAGACCACCCCGGCGCAGTCTATTCTAAAGTAAAGGTGACTCAGAAGCCGTTGCGAAGCACTGTGATTAGTTTACTAATCACTATCCCTAGCTTGCTTTATTTAGTAAAGCTACATCTTATAAGCTTCTTCTTATTTAACATAGAGATCATAATGCATTTTTACACCTATATTAACAATTAAAATTAAAACAAAACCCTCTTGGCCTTAACAATATATTCCTCCTATAATAGCAAAGATTGACAAATGAACAAAATAACTTACGACAGGGCTGTGTAGATTGATATTTTGGTTTTCACTTTGTTAATCCGCTGTCAGGCGAAAGAGTATCAACTAAATCTTCAACTTTCTTAAATACTAAGAAACAAGTGAATCTAATTTTGAGATAAAGTATAAATTTAAGGGCGACCCACAATAATAACAAAATTAAAAAAAAAGGAAGTACGTTAACGTAAGGAAAAACAAAGACAAAAACAAAATTAGGAAAATAAGAAGAAAAAAAAACCCGCGCGGACATTTGAGAAAAAAACACAACAACAATAGTTGTACGGATTCGCACTGACAACCTGCAGCATATGAGTCCAATACTTTACCCATCAAGCTATAGCTGACAACTGAAATAAAATACAGTGCAACTTGGATAATTCGAAGCTGAAGGGACCACTACAAAACTTCGAATTATCCAAGACTTCGAATTAAACAAGTTACATCTTTTAACTTTAATTTCAGGTCCACTGAATGCTTGAAAAGATTATTCTGTCAATAAGTAAATATTTATCCAGAAAGATCATGGCATGAAAGACTTAAACACTATATTATGTAAACAAAATAAGATTTATATTACGTAAGCTACAGTACATATTACATTCAACGCAGAAAATTGCAATTTTTTAAAAAATTGTGCAATATCTGATTGTTTGGTAGAATTCAGTCCCTTAAGGTTAGCAAAATGATTAAGCATGTTTAGTGAAAGGAAAACAGCTTCACTTATGTTGGTTTGTCCTTCAATGTACCGACGAAATTCGGCGCTATCCCGTACTCGTTGGCAATTTGGCATTTCTTCTTCACATCCTTTTCCTCCTCGTGACATACGACGACCTTTTCAGCGAATATTAAATTCTTGTACACGCGTGGTATACTGAAAGACATGGTGACACTGACAGCAGGAAGCTCGAATGGCGTCTGAAGCGCCACGTGTCGAATGGCGTCACATGTCGAACGGTGGCGGGAAGGGGATTTCAGTTGTCACGTGTCGAATTTCTTAACGATGAAACGCCGAAAAGTCGTTATGCTTCGATATTTTTTATAAAAAACTTCGAATTAAGGAAGTTGAACTTCGAATTATCCATGATTTTTTAACCTTGATGTAATAAGAAATTCAAGGAACTAAGAGAAATCTTCGAATTAACCACGATTTCGAATTAAAGACGTTCGAATTATCCAAGTTGCACTGTAGTTGCGTTAATTTAAGCCAATAGCGGAAATGCAATG
This sequence comes from Thereuonema tuberculata, assembly GCA_023159025.1. Classification (NCBI taxonomy): domain Eukaryota; kingdom Metazoa; phylum Arthropoda; class Chilopoda; order Scutigeromorpha; family Scutigeridae; genus Thereuonema; species Thereuonema tuberculata. The sequence goes on from JAFIDM010000179.1 coordinate 1,200,307, forward strand.
AAAACAATGTCAAATATCTGAAACATGGCGGGCTTCGGCTCCTGAAAATACTACATTCCTACGTGTTTGGGGCCTCTGAACACGATGGTGAAGTCCGTTTGTCGATCCGACCTTCCGTTCGGGAGTTGTTGGGCGGGGGGGGGGGTTACAATAAAAACAATGCCAAATATCTCGATCATGGAGAGGGGGCGTTGGCCCCTGAAAATACCTGTTTCGTACGGTGTTTTGATGTCTGAACACGATGGTGAAGTCCGTTTGCCGATCGTACCTTCTGTTCGGGAGTTGTTAGGGGTGTACATTCACGGACGGACGGAGAGGACAAACGCAATAGCTACCGATTTTGGTCGCTATCCCAACAGCTCCCAAATACGATATACGATTTTAACGAAGTGCTTCCGAATTGTTTCGTCTGAATTTCAGTGGTTGGGTGTTTTGCGTAACTCCCTTATTCCTATTAAGGAGTATAACAAACATTAGAGCAGTGTTTCTCAAATGATGGGTTGCATACGGTGTATTGAAGGTCGCGCAGACTCTTGATTTAAATACAAAAAAAAATGACGTAATGTCGATAAGATCATGGCCAGTCACAAATATGGATCCTATTTAAAAAAAAAAGAAAAGGAAATTACGTTTATTAGAATTATATTTTTATTGTAAGCATTAATAAGCTTTTTAAAACTTGAAATTTTTAATTAAAACATCCTCTGTGTCTGTGATCTTCTAGATCTTTCCCTTTACCAGCAGGACTTAAGTAAAATCTCAATTTGTTTATAAAACACAGATCTTCAAATTAGAGATTTACTAGAGGGAGGCGGGCGTCAATACCATTAAACGATTGAGAAACACTGGATTTAATCAAACCTATAAAATATTTAGAACGGTGACCATGCGGGTATGAAACAGCCACCATTCAAGATAGGCCTATTTCGCCACAAATCTCATTGGAAGCTTGTTATTAGATTGATTGCTCTCTTGTTTATCGCAGCGACCTCTTTCGGTGCAACTCATTTTTCATAAGAAACCATGTTTCTGTCAATTGACCTCAAGAACTTCTGGTAAAAGAACCTGTTGAGTTAAGTGAGACATCCTTCGACCGTCACTACTGGGTTAAGAGACTCTTGAAAAAACTCTACCATTTTTAAACTCTAATGATGAAATAACCTTCTTTCATTTTTCAAGCTTTCTACTAAAAATTCTTTTCATTTGATTTCATCGTTTTTTCCTCCTCTTTATCTATTACCTACTTTCGTTAGTAGAACTTCTTAATGGATCTCAGCTTCTAGAGACCCATTTGATTTGATTTAGGGGAAAAAAAGGAAGAACTTTTTGAATTTAGTTAAATTACTTATTGTCTGATTTTAAAACTAGAAAATTAAGTTTTTATGTTTATTTTTATGTTTGTTGTATTTTTATAACCACATGGTATATAATAATGTACCTAAAAATATCGTAAATTTGGAATAACATTTGGTACTTAAGTAAACATTTGATAAAAAAATAATAAAGAGTTTTTTTTTTTTAAAAAAAAAAACTTTAATTTTAAATATATATGTCATTTACGTGAATTAAGATAAATTGAAACTCTATATAGGGAATCTGAAATTTTACTGAAAGATTTGAATTATTAAAAGATTTTAATAATATATTAAATTTATTAAATATTAATTTAATTTATTAAAATCTTCCTGTAGATTTTAGAATATATCGATCCACAGGAGATGGTCAGAGGGCCTAATTAGAAAGTTATTTCTCATATGACCCTTCGTGGCTCAAGATGGCGCCAAATGGTCTAGAATTCGACGTTGCAATGATAACGGGACTAATTGAGATTGGTGGTCAGCCCAATGCTCACCACCTTTAACCTGGGAAAAGTAATTAGATTCCCTTTTTACAAAGGGCTGACTGAATCCTAGGGCCCGTCCGGAGGAGTAGATCCAATGAACCCGGCTCCTTCATGCCGCAGCGATCTAGAGGCCTAATCATCGAATATACGAAAGTTGCCACGACAATTATAATTATTAGTACAGTTTTTACCATTACACTGTCTTTACTATAAAGCTGTAATAAGAGATTTCTTGATCCTGCCGCAAAATGGAGGAAAGTTCTTTCTACTTCATTGAGAAGATATTAGTTTATATTTTTGGATGAAGTACATAGCATTTATGAGCCTAACAAGGAAATCTCTCGAACCGTAAAAATTCAGATTTTAATGAAACTTTGCAGAATGATCTATAGATTGTGTTTATAAAATGAAATAAATCTTCGATGCAGAATCGAGCGGGAAGGTACAAAAATTGGTCTCCAAAATCATCAAAAAATCGGTCGGTTTTACTTTTCAAACCCCAGATGGCGGTAATGATTTGTTTCTAACCAAGAAGCCTTGGACTTTCCTATGCCTTTTAATAGGAAAGTAAAGCAGCGCCATCTGTTTACTCCTGATGTAACCTTATTCAAAGTCTTTGATTTAAATGAAAAGTTTTCAAATTTGGAAAAATTCTTAAACATTAATTAGAATAGAATCAGATATAATTGGAAATCTTCTGCTTGAGTTACTTATGATATGTAATAATGACACATGATTGATAAATCAATTTCATTAATATGTTCAGCATTGAAACATGGTAAAAAACAGATAGCGTGCGTTGAAATCTATCGAATTTATAGATTCATTCTGCAAAGTTTCATTAAAAATCTGAATTTTTAAGGTTCGAGAGGTTTTCTTCTAAGTTGAATTTGTTCTAAAGCAGGAACGAGCATTTATAAATAAAAATTCAAAAGAATTATATAATACTGTAGCTACTTGGTAAAATGGGATAGTCTGTTGCTAGGCAACCGATGAGTGATAGGTCATCAGAAACTGTATCCAGCGAAAAATCCTTAATCATGTATTATTTTTCTTTTAGATCTTCTGTCCCTGCATGTGAGAGCTGTAGGGGAATGGACAAATAATCTCTATGAATTCTTCGTTAACAAGAAGCTTCGAGAAAGAGACGAACTCTTTACGATCGAAGGACAGAAGTGGAAATTCAGTGGTATCGTTTGGGACGACGGAAACCCTCTGTCCCAGTGGCAGAAGCCATTTGTTTTTCGGAATCATGGGAAATATGTGCTATCTTCCGAGCAACAGTGTTGCAAAGACAACTGGCGCCTGATACAGAAATCCGTTGGCTCTGACCCTTGTTGTAATACTATTCCAATGAAGCAGATGGTGCCAATGATTGAAGCGTCACCTATTGGTGATGATATTGAGGTAATTCGTCTTTTTTCTATTTCGTCTTAGTAAAAATATTTTTATTTATAATAGTATTTTAATTTTTAAAGCGTACTTAAATGTTCATTGAGAAGGAAATGATAAGTATTTAGTAGTCTTGATTTTATTGTGGGAGCAATTACTGAAACTGAAGAATTTCTGAGATTTCAATGCTTCTCACGTTTCTTTGACATCATGTCTCTGATAACAGTAGATCGTTTAAGTGTGACGTCACAAACCACTTGATGTGACGTCACAGTTCAAGTTCAAACAACCGATTGCTGTGGATATTTTAGAATAGTCGGTTGCTACAGCAAGCGCTTGTTTCTTGTGGTTTTCTTGATAAAAAGACCCCCCCCCTCCCCCCAAAAAAAAATGTTACCTAAAAGCACTTTAAGATTTATAAGAAAACCTAACTTATTTTTGAGATTTTCAAGAAAGACATCAATAAGGACCAAGCTATATTTTTTGCCTTTTTTTCAGATTTATGCTACCCAATCACGATAACTATTAATTTGGGCACTGAAATTACGTAATTTTCAGTATTGAAGCTCATTTCTGAAGTAGGATTGCAGAAGAATAAGTAATTTCTTATTCGCCAGTGTATAATCAACAGCTTTCGTAATCGAGTGCAATGTGATATCGCAAATGCAAATCTGAAAAATATGCAAAAATTCAGCATCTTTCGTATTGATATTACTCCTAAAAATTGTCAAAAATAAAGGGAAAAAAAACCACAAAGGTGGGCCTCATTAAATAATAAAACTGATTTCGGATAATTTTTTTTTTTTTTGATTTAAAAAAAACAAAAAACAAAAACAAAAACAAAAAACAAGAAAAAAACACAACAACCAAGGACTTACTTTTGTACTTGGCTATTCTAAATATTTTTATTCATTCAAATGTATATTTTTATTCATTCCATTCTTAGTCATGTCATCTTTTGCACTTTTGCTTTTTAAATTTTAATGATGAAACGTCAGGAAATTCGAAAAATTTTCCTATGTCTGCAATAAGTGAATACTTCATTTTCTTAAGTTTTATATAGCATTACTTAAATGTTATCTCTGTATTATATTTATTTAATTATTGTTTAAAATTTCGACAAGTATAAATATTATATTTCATTTTTTTACGAAAATGGGATTAATAACAGTTATGAATAAAATTATATTTAATTTTATTACATATATATAATTGAATCATCTCAAAGTCTGTATGTATTTTTAAATAAACTAGAATATCCTTTTACTATAAATATCTTCTTTACTAAACAATAGTATTTCGTTTCTTTTTAATAAGAAACTTCTTCAGATTGAGAAGAAAAACTTTCTTTTTCTTCTAAATTTCATAATTCGTTAAGAATAAACGCATTTTTTTAAATTACAATAATACAAGCAATACATATTAATTAACATTATGCTTAGTTAATACAAATACTTTATTTAAAATTTTGTTCAAGTCGTGCTAGTAATTTAATTCAATTTAATACAGAAAACTTTGTTTAAATTGTTTAATTAACATAATAATTTAGATGTTACAATTATTTTGTTCTCCTTCTGTTCTCCATGTAATTACATATATGTAATTATTGTAGATGCTGTTGTTTTAATAAGCCAGTTAAGTAATAAAAACAATATTTGTAAAAAAAATATACTGTAATGTCATCTTTTGTGTTTTTTTATTTGTTATCAGTCTAAGAGATTCATTTATGTATTACCAAAATGTTTATGTTCAGTATTTTTCTGACTGTCTTTTTTTTTTTTTGTTAGATCTATATTGATGGTCCTTATGGAACACCAACCAGCAACATCTTCGCTGCTAAACATGCAGTGTTAGTTGCTGCTGGTATAGGAGTTACTCCTTACGCCAGTGTTCTACAGAGCATTCTTCTTCGGTATTGGAGCACACACAGAGCATTCAGTAAATGCACTGCTTGCAGCTGTCCTCTTGCCATTGCCGACCTGTCTGCTGTGCCTGGACCCATGAAATTAAAAAAAGTAAGAGACAATTAGACGTGGGCATCATCTAGAATTAAAGCATTCCATCTATTTATATATTTTCGTACTCTTATTTCTGTTATACATATCAATAGACACATTACGAAATTTATGTAAATACAATTTGCTAATTCAAAATGACTGCCAAACACTTATATGATTATTTATTATAAATTACATATTACAATATTGTGTTATGCTTACATTAATATAATTGAAATATTGTAATATGTAATTACATATTATATTTATAAATATATATATATAAATAAATAAATAAATAAATAAATAAATAAATAAATAAATATGTATATAAATAAATAAATATATAAATATGAATTACATATTATTTATATTTATATAATATAATTACATATTATATTATTTATAAAGTAAATTACATATTACAATATTACAGTTATATTATGCTTACATTACATTAATTATAATAATAGTTACAGTAAACTACATTATTATAAGAAATTGTTGCATTACTACTAATAAGCAATAATGGTAATTTAATAAATTTTAATAAATTATATTTCATAAATGTAATTATTTAAATGTAATTTCTATTGAAAACTATAATTCTTATAATGCCATTTCATCAAACTTTTTTTAATTAAAATTTGGCCCTTATTCCAATAATGAAAAGATGCCAGTTCTTTTCCATCATTAAATTATTTTTAATTATGTTTTATATAAAAATATGATAATCGGCTAAAATAATAAAAATCGCTTGGAATATAGTTATGGATTTTTGTTTAAGATATACAGAAAATCCACCAGATTTATTTGTGAACTGATTTGGCCGAGAATAAGCCAGCTTTAACGTAGGTCAGAGAGCGACCACAGACCCGATATCTATTTAGGCTTGACTTCGCCACGCTTCCTTACAACTCAGTGCTTCTGTACCAAGTTATACAATTTTGAATGATTGTTTAGCCTTTAGCTTATCTTGTAAATCGTCAGGATACAAAATATGTTTTCCATTTCTTCTAAGTTTTCAACAAATTTCTTAAAAAACATAAATATTTATTGAAATAAAACTATAATCAGAAATTTATAATATAAACACAATAAGGAACTCTGGTCATTTCAGCATTTCACAGTCACTTTGTAGAGAGAGCTAAGCGCAAAAAAAGATATTAATTGTATACACAGTTGGTTTCAAAATATTACAACACTTTTGTAGACACACCTTTTTATAAAATCGTATCGTATTATTTCACTGTCAGAAAAAGGTACCGGAACGCCGTTCCGGTGCGCTCCGGCCGAAAAAAAAAAGGCCTGATAATAAGTATTCCTCTGTAAGCAGAAGATATGAAGATAATTTGTTTTAAGAGATTGAAGAATAAAATATTCACTGAATTATTAGAAGGGTCGTGCAAACTGGAGCTTTATGAGTCCATGTCGAGTCATGCGTTAAGTAAGAAGCTAGAAATTAATAGTGCCTTCGTTCGCTAGATAGCGCCAACTGTCACATTCATTTTATTGTATAGACTTATCAAAATTGTTTTTAATAGCAATAAATTAAAAAGAAAAAAAAAGCACAATAAGCTATAATGCAAATATAAAATATTTATATATTTAATATATATTTCTATATTATATATATAAAGCTATAAATATAACACACACCATTGACGTAATAATATGCGTTAACTTACTGAATTGAGACTGACAGTCCTAAAGCCACAGAGCTGGGCTTTTATTGCAAGCGAAGTCTTACTAATCCACTTGAATATTTTTCTTTTTTACTTTATTTTTTATTTGTCTGTTTGCATGCGACCACGCTAAAACGATTAGACGGATTTTCATAAAATTTATATATTGCTATGGATCACATAAAAAGAAAGGCATATTTCTTTTGATCTCCACCCTCCAATTCCTCAAAAAAAGTCCCCTCTTCCCCATATCGCTGCATGATCAGTCTATACTATGGGATCGATTCCTGAACGTATTGCTGGTATCTGTAATATCTAAAAGAAAAAAAAAATCGTGATTTTACATAAGGAAAAAAAAAAACCCAGAAGTTTGATTGCAGAACGGCCATATTCAAATTTGCCCTCAAACAAGTTGATTTTTACTCTTCTTTATTTTTTTTAAGAGTCTGATGCTTAGAAATGAGTTCCAAATGTATTCTTTCTTTTGTGGTGAACTGGACTGTGATAAGCATTTAGTTGATCGCTCGTCATACTTTCATTGCCTATTTTAGTCGTGACTTCAGAGGCTGACGAACTTCCCCCTTTTTAAAGAAATAAACAAAGGAACAACTGCTTTTCTGAATCAACACAACAATTGATTACGTTTTACACGAACGGTAAAACACGAGGTATTTGTCGATATTTATTGCCAACTCACTGAAATAGATTAAGAAAAATCAGAAGCGTACGAGATGCGATTCAGTGAAATAATTGAAGACTTCAATATTTCAATAAATTAGCTTAGATTTTAATAGAATACAATCAATAGCTACCTTTTTCAATGAAAAATAAAATAATAAAATGCGTTTGGGCATTTTGTTTTTTGATTCTCTTAATTGCGACTACAGGTACTTCCATTTTTCGATCGTCCATCGTTTAATGAAGAAATTCAGATATGCTAAAAAAAAAAGTGCCCTAAATTTGTTCTAGTGCCCTAAACTAAAATTTTATCTTCTATAAGCCTCTTTTTATCATCTGAATAAGAATCATTAGCTTATTTATATTAATATATACATATTACACAACAGACTGCATTTCCTGGCTTTTCGAAAAGAGAATATAAGGTTCCGGGGTCCTAAACGGAAAGACTTTTTGAGGCTTTTTCAGGTAAGAAACGAACAATTAAGGCCCTAAGGTCGTGCAAGCAAAACGTAGTAGTTAGGATGTGATCTCTTAACTTGAAGACTGATATACCTGAATTTTCGAATCCCACGACTGGTATGGATGTTTCCATTCTTTCTTGTTTCGTTCCATACGAATGTCTATGGCCTGGCTTTATTTCTAGAGTCTGTTCAATAGCAGTAGTATTAATGCAATACATTTCCAGAAATGAAAAAAAAAGAACTGTTGCTTAATGATCTTACAATTACTCCTTCATTGAATTACATCCTTCAACCACTAATCCTCGCGTACCATCATACAGAAGGTAAAAAAAATAAATAAATTAAAGAATTAAAAAGAAAACTCTTCGATTAAGTTGTAGAGAATAAGATAATCGTTTAACCTTGAAATCCTAGAAAATGTCTTGTTTCATACAAAATTACCAGCTAAAACCACCAACTTTAATCAACTATATAATTAACTATAAAATAATAAAAAAAAACTAGGAAATCATAGCAATTAGTAATATTTTAATACATTTCCTTTTGTTGCTTTAACTTTTATGGTATTAATGTAGGTCTACAATATATGTAAACGTGAACCTGCACATACAGTAGAGCCCCGATTATCCGCGGAATTGGGTGGCAAGGGCTTCGCGGATAACGAAAATCGCGGATAACCCGAAAAAAGACTAAAAATGAGGTGTAAACACGAAAAAAAAAATATTTCACCATTAAAAACTACGTTTTATTGTACAAAAAACATAATATGTAAAACTTTTAAAATATGTGCAGTGAAGCAGAAAGATTTGCTCTACGTTTGCATCCACAAATTCCGAGAAGGCCTACAGGATCACGATGCACAATAATCCTGTCAGTAATTTTCGACCTTCGCACTGTAGGGCCTATTGTATTTTCCCTGCTGATGGCTTGGATTAAAATTGTTTTTTTTTTGAGGTTCGTAATTAAAAAATTTTTTCGCGGCACTCGCGGATAATCGGAGCTTTACTGTAGGCCTATATGTATTTACGCTCGTATGTGTGTACAGATATACAGAGACGTATATGCATATTCTCAATTTCACATTAAAGTGGATGAACTTTGAAATATGTAGGCCTATTTTAAATTTTTATAGGTTGTACTATGTAGATTTATAGATTATTTAAAAATTAATACTATGTAACATTGTTTTAACATTAATCTCCAGATTGACAGGTAAATTTCGCCAGTAGGACTGTAAAATTTGAATTGGTTAGCAAAATAAATAAAATAAATAAATAAATAAAAATATTTGTAAACTATTTTAAAAATAAAATACTTCACTGTTAGTGTCGTTAGTATGGATCAAACCTCGTTATGCGAAGCAAGTTTATTTTTAATGCAATTATTCCCCTCATTGCGACAAATTCATTTTTGATGCCCCGCTCACACGACTGTTTCAATTGCTTCATTCCTCGAATTTGAGAAAGCTGATTTGGCGATACGACGCTTTTACGATACGACGCTGCGCTTCCGGTGTCCAGTTGGCGACGGTTTGCTTATAAACACTCACTCACTACTTCTCTTTATGTTATGCTGTGATTAAGTGAATATTAAACTATTCATAAATTTCCTTTTCGCTTTTTTTTCAATTGTGATTAAAATAACTTAACTCTTCGGGTTCCTACTTCGCTCTCAGTCTGATATCTTTGATTTTCAGTGCGCATTTGAGATGATTGTAGTTCAGTTTATGCATCAACAAGTGGGGGAAAAAAAAAATTCTTGGTAATCCTACGATTTCACCTTACGACTGAAATATGTCGTAGTACTGGTGTGTACCTGTATACCCAAACCCTGACAAACAGTTTCCCAAAGTTCTGTTTGCTTTCGAAAGTGGCAACGTAAGTTAATATAAATTTTTCACAAACGGAATTTATTTTAAGATATTTTGTTTGAAGAATGAACCCAGACAAACAATTTTTGTAATAGAAATGTTTATAGCAATTACGTATCTTAAGTATTGCTTTACGGAGCTTTAATTAAAGATTATTTCTTTATTTTAGGTGGATTTCATTTGGATTAATAGAGATTTAAAGTCTTTAGAATGGTTTCTGGAGTTACTGAGTCATCTGAAAGGAGAATTGAACCGGAACGCCTGTCCTATACTCAGTCAGTTCCTTGGGATTCATCTGTACATCACGAGGCGGCAACAGCAGAGACTCACCCCAGAAGACCCTCTAGACACTAGTGACACCTACCTGGGGGAACTCAAGGGTAGTATTAACTCGGGACGACCCAAATGGGATCAGGTAAGAAGGTTTTATCAATTCTATCCAAGAAATCAAGCGATTTGAAAATCATCCTGTACCTGAACAATAAATTACAGATCACAACAAACAAAAATTATATCCAACAACGAAGAAATAACAAAAAAATCTATAAAAATATCGGATAATCTGAATGAAAGCGTTCCAATTCACGGCCATTTGCAGAGAGAATCAACCGTACTTGATAGGAACATTAGTGAAAAATAAACCTAATTTGAAATTTTATAATCTATTTTATCGCTTATTTACTAAATAACTGATAAGTAAAACTCTAACAGCATTCTAAAGTCTCTTCATAACAATGCATCGCTTCCGTGCCACACAGTTTGGAAAGCGCTGCATTATACAGTTCTTCTGCGTCTGTTTTTTTTTTTTTCCTCCTGTCTAATGTTCTTTTAATTGTCCCATGAAACTTTTCTTAACATCTTTTCCTTGACATCATTGCCCTCAAAGAAAACTACACCACACCTCGATTGCCGGAAATGGAATAGTTCTTTTCGATGTGTTTTCTAACAGGACCTTTTATTATTATCTTTCAAATTCATTACTTTTGCTTTTGTACATGACCTTTTACAATTGTCTTCTCCAAGATAGTAGTCAAGGCTTTCCTAAAGCTATTCGTTATAGCTCTTTCTGACTTAGCACTAAGTCTTCAGCAAACAGAAATGACTTTGTCGAAAATCTGTATTAAATCTTTTATAGCTGCTGTTAATAGATTATATCTTCTGAGAAATTCTTCTATCTGCTTACTACTCAGACATTAAATCGAATAATGCCATAGCAGTTCTCAAACTGTGGTCGTGGAGATCTAGGAGTACCTGAGTAGGCAGAAAGGGTCGATGAGAAAATTTGACGACTTATTACTTTATTATTTTGTTATTCATGAATAAATGAGTCCGAATGACAAGGGAGCCGCGAAAGGCCTTCGAAAGCTCTCGACTCTCGTAATGTACGTATTTTTAAATTTTTATTAGTAGTTTTAAGCGCACGTTAAATATTTTTTAAACTATTATTTTGTTAGGGTAGAATAGCTTAAAAATATAAAAAAAAAATATGATTTTACGTGTACTGCATAATATTGGATGAAAAAATAAAGCCATACACCTGAATGTTTTGAGAAATGATTTATACATATAAATCATTTCTCGAGAAACCGTCGCGAGACAGCCTCTTCAAGTCACTTGAAGAGGCTGTACGGCGAAACGTCGTGTATATTTATTTTTTGTGTAAATCATTTCTCAAAGATTCAGGTGTATGGCTTTATTTTTGCATCTAGAATAGCTTATTTCCATACATAATTTACTATTTTATTTTACCTTTTATTCAACAGATGTCGCCTCTTCGACTGATCCTGACATATCACAACCCTTAATAGCTTAGAACTAACTTTTAATTTTTAAAACTACATTTTAGTGTTTTTTATTTCAATTATTAATAAGCTACAGCTCCTATATTTTAACAGAGCTATTAGTAAGGCTATGCTTCTGTAGGGACCAGAATTAAAGTATCCCAATTTAGAGCTGTCTATAGCTTCAACTAATAATCGGAACGCAACCAGAATTAGGAAATAGACTGTTTTAGGATTGGGGAGAAAGATTCCGTGAAAACAAAATCCAAAATATGCCAATAGGGTGAAATATGGCGCTGTATAACAGGAAATGCTTGATAAAGTATCAATCAATAACTAGAGACAAAAATTTGAAATTTAAATTTCATCTTTGCTCTTTTCAAAAACTGAAACAGAAACTGAATTGAAATGCTACAGGAAATGCTGTTGAAGTCAAGCTCACTCCGTCGCTCGTGATGAAGTTGATTTTCGGTGGAGTTTCCATTGTTCTGGACCAGAAATTGCATTCGTTACAGTGAGTTTGAATGCAGAATGCAACGCCTCGAAAGTAAAAGTTCTACATATGCTGTTATGACGTCTTTAAGATAGCCAGGTTAGGGCACTAATAGATATTGGCCTTAAAGGAAACCCCACAGTCAAAAATCACACGATGTAAGGTCAGGCGAGCGTGGTGGCCATGCAATGGGAAAGAAGCGACCTATGACTCTTCAGTAAACTGATGTCGTAACAGCTGTTGTACTAATCGGGCCCTTTCTTGCAGAAAATTGTCTCATCCAGACATCCACTTTGCTGCAGTTGAGGAATAACGGAACTGTGTAGCATACGGTGAAATCTTTACTGTAAACAAACAGGTGGCTGCTCCTGGGTGGGGCAATTCCTCCAAAAAGAAGGGCTCTAGAATGAAATTTGAAGTAATCAAACCAGAAAGTGAACTTCGGCGAAAGTAATGATATTTCCTGAATAATTTGTGGTGCTTCTGAAGCCCCTATGCGGCAGTTTTGAGCATTGGCAGTCCCGTTGAGATAAAAATGGGCCTCATCTCCCCACAAAATGTTTCAAAGTCAAGTAACGTTCACTTCCATTCTGGCCAAAAAAATGTTAGAGCAAATGATGTCGTTTCAGGACTTCACTGATGCACTGATGCTGGCGGATAAATCTTGGGGGGATAATAGTGGCTTAATTTCCGAAGAAGTTTCCACAGAGTGGACATTCAATTACCTCGATAATTCCTTTGGGCTGCTAGTTTCAGCAATATTACCTATGGATCCGTCGACTGCAGCAGCTGCACCTTCCTCTGGTACAAACAGGCTTCCTCCCTCTTTTAGGTTTAACTTGTAAGAATCCACTTTCTCATTTGTTAACCTTCGATCTGCCGCAACTGATCTTTACATAAGTTCTTACGGCGTCGAATTCACTCAGAACGATTCCTGCATCCTTTAAGATAAAAGAAGTTCATAATTAAAGCGCATTCAGACAGACTGAAACCTATTTTTAACAGTAAAAGTACAGAATACACTTATTAGCGTATTCCCTCTGTAGCTCTCTGCTGCTGAGAAAATGCAAAATTTTTACTCTCTTAGGTGCAGTACGGCATTTTTTTTAGAAATAAAATTTCAGGCCTATTCAGTTTCTGTCTCAGTTTTTGAAAAGAGTAAAATAAAAATTTAAATTTTTATCTTAGCTTTGTCTTAGTTTTTCATTTGTTCGTACTTTGTCATGTAATTTGTCTTGTACAGCGCCGTATTTCATTCTACTGGCACTTTTGGAACTAATTTTTTTTTTTTCACGGAATCATCCTTTCCACGACTGGAATAGTCTATTTTCTAAATCTGGTGACATTCCTCTTATTAGTTGGAACTACAAGGAGCTCTCAATTAATTGTACTTTAATTACGGCCACCCTGTATATAGACAATCCAAGTGCTCTATACATATGAGCATTATTGATTAATTATTGTTGAGTATGTACATATATATCCTCACGGTGTTGTTTTTAGAGCATTTGCCACAAACTTTTTAAAACTTTTAGGGCATTGGTTTAACTACAAATAAGTAACAAAAAAGAAGACATTGTTCTACAGAAGAAGACATCTCTTCACGTTTTTAGGGGACAGGGCTTAAAAGTCGGGCATAACCTCCAAAGTTGTAGACGCAGTTTTAAACATTTTTCACTTTCTGAAAATACACTTTTTTGTGGTGGATGAGCGTCAGAGATGTTTCAAAAGAAATAAAGTAGAATCACTCACTTTTTTTTTTAGTTGTCCTGGGATTCTTAGCATAGTTAAGGAACCACTTGGATATCTATTAGCTATATCTTCATAGTAGAAGATATCCTCTCTTAAGTTCTTCTCCTCTTTATCTAATAATTTTAACATGAATTTTATTCTTTTAGTTAACGAAAGTTTGGAACCTTGACGATGTGTTAAGGTCGATATTATAGATAGACTTACGCCCAGAAGTTTTCTTGGACTTTATAATGGCATCAAAGAGTCATTTAATATGAATTCAATACTTAATAGTTATTTAAATACATGATCTTGCAATAAATTATTTGGATTATGAGATATTCACAGTAAAACTATTTTCATAAATTTAATTCATGTAACGACCCACAGCAAATTACAATATTCCTCTTCCGTTGTATTGCATTAACATTCATCTCTGATAGCATTTCTTGGAAAGATTTTTATGGCGCATGAACTATTGTGTTCAATACTGAAAAGTTATTAATTAACTGTTCGATTGTTCTGAAATAACCAGTGAACAGATCAAATTTCCTTCACTATTACACAAGTCAACTTTGGAAGCCGAGGGCGAATCAAAGTAATTAACATTTGCTTAAGCATCCAGACAATCAATAAGCCTTGCACTTGTAGAAGAGCCCATAGGGCAAAAGTTAATGTCCTTCTTTAAAGGGAAAACACGCATTCTACAAACAAAACATTTCTCAAGCCCAATCCGGAAGAATGCTGTTTCACTATTAAGAGTATTTCAACTATTTAATATCTTGAGTTTTAAGCAAAAAAAAAGATTAGGGCTATGTTAGTTTTTTACAGCCAGCCGTTCGATCTGCTAACCTTGCAAGACTTTTTTCCCCAATCATTTAATTAACATTAAAGTAAGAAATTCGTGAACTTGAGACTTATGAAGTAGCATTCTTAAATAAAAAATTGAAAACAAGTCTACTGAGAAACTGAAGAAAGAAACTGAATTGCCAGTACCTAAAAAAATATTATATTAGACTTTCATAGGAATGAACTTTCTTTTCCTTCTTAAAAAATTTCAACTTCCTCAAAAAATTCGCAGAGAATTAAAATAATTCATCTTCTTGCATTAGAGGAAAACCTGAAAAAACAAAACAAAACAAAAAAAAACTCTTAAACACTTACATGACAATCTTAAACGTAACGTCACTTCAGTTCCTGTCTATCCGTAGGAAATAGGTCGATTTTAGTACTGATTTTGATGAAATTTTATATAAAGCGTTTTTGTAAAAGTACTATCCACTGACCTATTTTTGGAATTTTCGTACCTGGAATCAAAAACAGACTGTTTCGATTTCCTATATTATTTTGTTTTTGCTTGTCCTTTGTTTATGCTTTTTTTGATCCTACTGAGTTATGAGTACTGGGCGAATCAACCTGATGAAACCTGAGAAGATCGAAACAGTCTGTTTTTGATCTTTATTGTTTCTTTCTAACGTGTATTGCATCTTAAACTAAAAAGAAAAAAATTATATGAATTTCATAAAACTTCGTATAATGATAGAGAATTTAAAAAATAAAAATAATTTTTATGAAATTTCGTTCGTTTTAATTTATTTATTTATTTACTTATTTATTTATTTTTATTTCTTTGTTGTCATAAATTAGAAACAATTTGTTGATGGATCTCAAATTCAGACACCGAAATGGTTGGTTAGGCCTAATGCGCATTTCTTCAATTAAGCATCGAGTTACCTTGAAATACTTAGGAACTTTAGATCGACTTTTATTGAGGAGGAATTACATTCATCAAGCAGTGAAATGGACTCTTATCGAATGAAATATCATCTGAAAATTACAGGGCGATCCAACGGATTGATGTAGGGAGGAAACGCCCTTTGCTGTGGCGCTTTATTCAGTCGACCTTTGGTTGAAAGGCCTTTGCTTTCATAGGAGCTTCAGCATTAAGTAGCCTCACCAAGATAAAAGCACAGGTTATTTGCCCGCTACATCCATGTCACTAACCAAACGCAAAGGAATGGATTTCTTTTTTCTCTTTTCCCTAAATAAATAACTTTTATCTAAGTTCTCCAAGGCTAACTGATTAAAAATAAAAAGGAAGTAATAGTAAAGCTTCGGAATAAACAAGTTGAAAGGAAATTTACTTAATTTATTCAGATGGATTTTTTTTTTTAAATGTAATTTCAAGGATTAATTTCTTTATTTGAGATACTAAAGGAATTTATTAATGGATTTATTTCAGATACTAAATCCATCTATTAACTGCTGGATTCTTTAGGAAAAGGACTATTTTAAAAAGAACAGGCAGATGAAAGAATTTTCACTCGAATAAATAAAAATGAATGGAATTGTTCGATATATTTTAGAGTCACACAAAAAGTTGCAGAGAAATAGATCGCTTAAAGCAAGATATTTTGACAAATGAAATAAAATATTTTCTATAAATTTGTTATAGAAAATCTAATCATTCACTAACTACAGTGGTGCTGGTCTAGTCACTTTTTTAATATTTTTTATTGAAGCGTCTTATTCTCCTCCGAAATATATAAAAATGTTATTATAATCTCAGCAACTACACTACTGATGGTTTCTGATACTTGTCACAGAATTAGAGGATGTGATATTTTTGAAAAAGTGAAATTAGAGATTTTGTATGTCTGAATAATTTCTGAAAAGTCCTTTTTGCCACCAACAGCCTGAGACGAAAAACATGAATGATACGAGAGCTCTCACAACTACTCGACCGATGTCCGTGATTTTAAATACATATGTTTATAGATCATCAAGTCATTTCTTTTAAATCCGAGAATGGTGCATTCACGAGGAATCTAATAAGTAGATGACAATATTCTTGCTTATATTTTGTAATTGAAATAAGAATTGAAATTTGTTTCATATCTGGATTATAATAGGGCAACTTTAATCGCAACCTTAAGAACGTTATTTTTCTTTTTTTTAGTTAAGGGTTGTCATGACAAAAAAAAAGGTTTTCCTTTACATGTGTCATTTTTCCGGAAGATTACTTTTATTCATGGTCTTCATTTTGCAATTTTTTGATTAAAGCTTTTGGCTAATGGCGTGAAACTTATTTACAATGATAATCGCATCAGATAATCGAAAGTTATTAATTATTAAGATATATTTGAGTTCTCTGATTATTTCAGAATTAAATAATTAGGATCTTCACGATACTAATGTTAATGTACAGGGTGAGGCAAAAGTCGCGCACCATAGGGATTTAGGGATATAGCAAGTAAAGGATGGTGTGTGGTACAAAACACATAGTTTACATAAATAAAAGGTGTTTATAAGTTAGATGTTGTGCTCCTTCAACTTGTAAACACTTTGTAATTCTTTGGTGGTATGATGCCTTCCGATCTTATAAAGTCCATCTGGTCCAGAATTTGCATGGGGGTGACACATATCGTCGACAAGAATTTTGCGAATGGTTTCTGAAGTATGGCAATTCATCGATATTCTTCAGTGATGAAGCCATGTTTTATCTCAGTGGATATGTCAATAGATATCGCCATTGATCGGACAGTAATCTTCAGTAGATGGAAGGTAGTCAAGTACAAATGATTCTAGGGTATAGTATGGGCTGGAATAAGGGAAGAGGTCCATACTTCTTTGACGTCACAGGTGAAACATATCTCCATCTGCTGCAAACCTTCTTAATGGTTGTTCTCGTGATGTGTTCATTAGCAAAGAGACGCAACATGTTTTGTTTCAACAGGACGGCGCGCCTCCACATTTTGCAGTGATTCTGCGAATGTTTCTCAAGCGTGCGTTTCCTAACAAGTGGATTGGACGACGATATCCTGTTGAATGGTCCCTCAGGTCACCGGACCTTTAACCCTTAGATTTCTTTCTGAGGGGCCATTTAAAGTCTGTTGTGTATCAAATGCGCTCAAGAAGTACTCAACAACTGAAAGACAGAATACATTTGGAATGCACAAACATTACACAAGAAACGCTCCAACATGTTCAGGAATGAAACCAGTCAAAATTACAAAGTGCATACAAGTTGAAGGAGAACAGTTTGAGAACACCATCTAACTTATAAACACATTTTATTTATGTAAACTACGTGTTTTGTATCATACACCATCCTTTACTTGCTATATCCCTAAATCCCTAAGGTGCGCGACTTTTGTCTCACCCTGTATAATAATTGTAGAACGAGGGAACGAATTCAGGGAATTAGAAAACAGCAAAATAAGTTTTCATTTCGGTTTAACATTACTAATTTGATAGAAATATCATTAAAAAAAAGAATAAAAATTAAGGAGAATGTGTATGCTTTTTATTTGGCAATTTTCTTTACTTTGATTGTTGTAGTTTATATGTTAACAATTGAGCTTTTAATTAATATAATATAGTGTAGTGTACTTTAATGTAGCGTAGCGTAGTGTAGCGTAATATAGTATAGCTAATATTGTATAGTGTAGCATAATAGTGTAATCTAGTGTAGTGCAGTGTAGCTTAATGTAGCATAGTTTCGTGTAGTGTAGCGCAGTGTAGCGTAATATCACTACATTATGCTACACTAAACTACATTGTCTAGTCTAGTGTAGTTTAGTGTAGCGTAGCATAATATAGTGTAGTCTAGTATAGTTTACTGTAGCGCAGTATACTGTAGTGTAGTATAGTACACTGTAGGGTAATGCTACGCAGTGCAGTATTTGCTATTTAATAGGCGATTATATTATGATTCTGTGATTCTATATGAAAAATCATACAAAATAGATTTTTTTTTCTTTTTTTATGAATTTGAGATATATTTTGATTAATTTAAAATTATGATGCTTTCTCAATTTCATGATGTATAATTATGATTACAAATCTTGGCACAGTATAACTGTAATTTGTTGCCTACAGAAGCTAAGTAGAAGTTCGGCTTTAATCTGTTCCATTGTACATATTAATTATATAAACCTTAAGGTTGCATAGCATCTATAATACGTGTAATCAAATGAGAAATCATCTTCTCGCTAAATAGGCCTTCTGTAGTAGAATTTGTCCCGCTTACAAAACCTTAATGTCGTCTTCAATTATTATTAATTGCGATATTCATTTACTCTCGGCGTGAAGGTTTTCATTTGCGATGTCTCCTGCTGGGTTTAGGGTCGTCCTACAGAATAACACCATGAAAAGCGAAAACGGGTGTCTTCAAAACTTCGCCTACTGAACTAAGACGCGCAAAGCCTACTTGAGAGTACATCCTCGTCCTAATTATCTTTTACTCATTCGATGTAACCTATTTCCTCTCATTCCATACGAGAAAGTTTCCGCTCGCCCTTTCCGAGAGATAGTCTCTGTGCCCCGAAGGAGACACATCCACCGGTCTTGTCTTTCCCGCCTTACCAGTCCTATCCCCTCCCGGTGGGTGAACGGCCTAAAACGCCTTAACAACGGCACTTCTTACCACAAGTTCCGCTTAGTCATAAGAAAATTCCAACAAAGACTAATTTATTATGAGTTGGAACATTCCAGAAAAATAAAAGTTCTTAAAATATATGCAACAATCTGTAAACAATTTCGATTTCTAACTCTTTTCTTTTAATATAATAATAATAAAAATTATAAGAATAATAAATAAATAAATAAATAAATAAATAAATAAATAAATAAATAAACAGCATTTAAAATTTTTAATTGTTCTAAAATTTTTTGTTTTCAATTTTAAATTCAATTTTTATATATAAGAATGTAGTTACAGTCTAGTATTTTTTTGTAACAAAAATTATTATTGGAAGATAGTTGTTCAATAGAAAAAAAGTAGTGCTCAAACAATAATTTTTTAATTGCATGATAGTTTCTTTTAAAGATATTTAAATAAAACTTTTATTTATTAGAAAATTACACAACAAATAAAACATTACTACAATTATATTCTAAAAATCGTCAATAACAAAGGCGAGTATTCGAAATAACCTTGATTATTATAAGTGCCGTACAAAAAATCATAGCACCGTCATCCCGTAACGCTCGAAGGTGAATAGTCATAAACTATTGGTGTTATGCAATTTTATTTTTTATTTTTTTTTTTTGGGGGGGGTTAATCACTATCATTCTAGTACGTCCTGTAGATTACTATTTTATACTAGTTTTTTGACAGTTGAAACAGCTGATCAAATTTCTACTTATAAATCGGTGAATCTATCATTATCACCCCGTCATTTTTGACGGGAATATATACTAGCATTAGAATATTAGACTTATAATAATTCCTTCTATCATTCGAAATATCTATTTTATTGTATTATTGATTTCAGGTACATTAAAAATTTATAACATGTTTTATAAAATTAAAAGTTCTTATAAATGTTGTGATTTTCATCTGATTTTTTTAATATTATGCGTCGTATAGCAACAGTTCTTCTTCCATTGATTTTAGAATGTGATTCTAAATGTAAACAATCATTTCCATCCCTCTGAAGGCAGATTAAGTGAAAACTATTTACATTACATAGCTGAAATTCAATTGATGGATTCCTAGCAAATTTGTCCTAAAAAAGAGGATAAAATAGTTAAAGATAAAAATATAAAATGCTTTAAAAAGGCTATTGAAACAAAAACCCGTATATATCTTTCAGCTTAAGTCTAGCAAATTATTCCTTTCCATTTCATTCCAATTCCTTAATCATGATTAATACATAATATTTTTTGTATTTTATAAAATAATTAGAAGTTATACAGGTTGTTTACTTCGCCATTTACGATTATTTTTGGTTTGTTTAATTTACATATTGCCCATTTTTTGGCTTCCTTTATATGCTTTTCAATTCTTTTATCATTTTTGTTTTTATTTTTAGTATTCGATTTTTGTAAGAAATTAAGGCGTATTTATATCATTTCTGTAGTTTGAGAACTTGATAAATGTTTATTTATCTTTTAATTGTTTGTTTTCAGTCGTGTCAGTTAAAACTTCTTAAGATATGTTTTGTTAATCAGGACAGTGGTTCCTCATGCCCAGAAAATAAAGATAAACAATTTATAGCAATACATTTACCTAAAACGACCTGACCCCGAATTTCTGGAGATTAAAACTATACTATTTGTGTATAACAAAAAACTGGAAGAAAAAAAATTAGAAAGAAAAGAAATTAAACATACACAGAAAATTAATACAAATTACAGACGTCCTGATTGTCACTCAATCTTTTAAGCATTTATAATCTTATGCCCTTTATCTTTTTGTTTCTATGGATTATCTGCCCAATTCATTATTTTTTTTTTCCCTGAAGATGCAATTTCAAACCATATCATAGAACTTTCTTCCATTTGAATTTATATTTACACAGGTTAATTATGTTAATTTTGAAGGAGATGTGGTAAAACTAATAAATTAACACAAATTGCTTTAAACCTGCTTCACCTGTAAATATTATTTATTATTCAGTTTGCAATGTCAAAGACACAAAACACAAACACTGCAATGTTTCATTGCAAAATTGTTGTTTTGAAAACATAAATTATCAAATAAACGTCAATTGAATAAAGAAATGTTTATTCATTAAAAATTGAACTCTACATATGTTGTATTATTTATGTTGTGGATATAAATTATTATTCACTTATATTCTTAATCAAAACAGTAGTTTTTCAAGCATAGGAAATTTTAAAAATAAAAAATTTACAATCGTATTTTCACTTAAAAAGGAAAAAAAATTGCAAAAAATCATTTGATGCCAGTTTGACGAATTAGATCTATTGTATAAATTATGTCAGCGAACGCATCGAAATGAATATATCTAAATGATCAATTTCGTTTTCCCAAAACACCGACATTAAATGAGTTTAAATAGATTGGAAAGTTCTAGATGGTAATTCATCTATTGTGATATTTCGTCTGTTGTGAAATCAAATGTAATTTTAAATTGAAGTTATCTAATATGCAGGAACACGAAAACTTATTATTCCATTATTATTTCTAAATTTAAATAAATTTTAAAAATATATATATTGGTGTATTTAACGTGTGTGGTAAAACTAAGAATTGAAAGAAATACTTAATAAACACACTGAAAAACATTTTAAGTTATATAATGAAAAAATGACAAAAAAACATACATTACTTAAAATGTATAATCTATATAACTTAAAATGTTTTTCAGTGTGTTTATTAAGTATTTCTTTCAAAAATATATATAGATTTTTTTTTTTTTAGTACTTTCAACTACTACCGATCCTAAATTCAAAATTCGCTGTCCTTAAAGGTGGATTCTCTTCTAAAAGAGTAGATTTCAGAGTTATACTTAAAAATCGACATATTGTGATTTTTAGTTCGCAGTTTCAAAAGAAATGAATATTTTAAAACTTATTATTCTTACAGACTGTGGATATGAAGATTCAGATTTGTTTTTCCGTATTCCACATTCAATAAGTAGAATAAAGAATAACACCTGGTGGCAAATTCATGCATTAAACAAAATAGCGGACAAGTCTTAAAATTTTTAATAGTTTTGCTTAATTGCCTTTATCAATTAAATCCTAGGTAAACTTCTTTATTGCAATGTTAAGTTGTTATTGAATTGATTTTGATTCACTAAAGACGTCAGTTTTCTTTCTCGGGCGTGCAACTAAATAATAAAGCAGATCCGGTTACGAAATATTATGAAAGATAAAGAAAATAAACTTTAAAAAGAGTCAACCAGAATAATGGACATGAAATCATTGATTTTTTTAACTTTCAGTAAGTTTAATCAGAATTTGAATGCTAAAGCAGCATTTAATAAACAATAATTATTGAGGGAGGTAAAGGTTTTTTTTTTGGTTGAATATTAATCTAAAGGGCATATTTTTTCTTTGGGCAAATTTTTGAAGTTTTTAAGTCATTAAGGGTATATTGTTTACGACTTAAGACTTTTAGATAAGAAAATCCAGGCCTTAATTACGACCTCTTCTGACCACGAAGTCGCAGCAGAGGAGTTGTCTCCACAGACAAAACGAATTTCGTCAGCCTAACTTAAAGCTCTTAAAAATGCTTCGTTTTCAAGTGACATCAACATATTAATTGTCAGGAATTTTCTCATTAAAGATAGTATTAAATGTCAAACAGTACTGCTATCTTCGAGAATCAGTTTAACAGTACTGCTATCTTCGAGAATCATTCAGTAGGCGTTTAGGGAGCAAAGAATCTGCCCTGCACTCAGTTCGCCGAAGAGGGGGTGGACAGTACATCACGTATTCGTTCATTATTATGTTAGTATTATTAATTGAAAGACGAGTACTTTTTTTTTTTTTTTTTTTTTTTTTTTTTAAATCCTGCTGTACGTCTTCGGTTAATGACCAGGAACTTGTTTACAAGGATTGAATGGAAGGATTCTTTTTCTGTCTAAGCGTAAATAAGCAGCCAAATCGTAATTATTATACATGACTTTGCGAAATAAAAGTTTCATCCAATTTCTCGAAGCAACAACATTCCATTGAGCTGAACTCAATGAAAACAACGATCACATTTTTAATTTTTCCTTTCTACTATTCTAACATTGTTTATTGAATTTATTCAAATTATTTATTTATTTTAAAGAAATAAACAAAGAATAGTTGGAAAGAAATGCAAGAAAAATAATTATACGTTGTTATTTTATTGAAATCTATATCTGCTATTATAATGTGTTCATTAGTTTTTGAAAAATAATATTTTAGGTTTTCGGGCTCCACAATGATTTCGAAGTTTTCTCACATAGGCCCGAGTACCGAGACCTGGTTGTTTACTGATGACTGCTCCTGGCTGATGATCGCCATATTAGTGTGAAACAGCTGTACTAGGATGTCATTTAGTAAACAACTTAGTATCACCCTTTATTTTATTAATAATTAACTAAACTTCATCCCAGATTAAAAAAAGTAAATAGTAGTAAATTTACTTTTACTGTGTTATCGTTGGGTGATGGATTTTGTGATGTCAGTCATGGTGTATTTTAGGTTAGGCTAGATGGGGGGAGGAGTTTGTATTGATTCTACCAGGAAATTGAAGAGACCGTTTCACCCTCCCTCTTCGCAACTTAAAGATGTCGTCATTTTCGAATATTTTTTGGGGAAAAATTATGTAAGGCTATTTACACTAAATAGTAAAGTTGTTCCAAAAAAAAAAACATTATAGAGTTATCACGTGACTCAGCGTTAGAGTATTCAGGTAATTTGTTTGCTTTTCCTATTATAGCAAAGAGATGGTTTTTATTCACCTGAGGTCTACCTGAAAATTTTCATAGATTTTTTTTTTCTTATTTATTCTGGCACCTACTACGGTTAATTAAAAGTATAAAATTTCTGCGAAATATTTTTTTTTCTGGAATATCAGTTTGTTTTGTGTACTATTTTTTTTAACTTTTTACCTGTTATTAAAATTAGTGTTTAAAAATTATTTTAATAAGAAAAAATGTCATATTGAGAAATGGACATTAGTATTTCACGGGGAGAAATCACGCTGTGTGTATCACAGATTGAATCCCCAGTGTTGATAATGATAGACTGTTTATTGCAGTTTTGGCTTATATTGTAATTATAATTGTTTGAAACGCTCATTAACGAACAATAGCAAACATATAAATAAATAATATTAATAAATAATTAATAAATGTTAAAAAAATAAATCATATAAATAAGTAAATAAAATTTGTCAATTTTCGAATGACAGAAAATTATGATGTAAAATATGTCGTAGTTTTTGTACGATTTGATTTATATTAATAATATTTGAAGTAGAAAGTAAAATACGATTAAAGAAAAAAATATGGTTTTTATCTTTTAATTTAAAAAATAAAAATATTAAATAAATAATCTTATTTAAAAAAAGATTTGATGCGTTTGTTATTAAATTTTGATTTTTTTTATTTTTTAAAGTAATTATACTTAATTTATTTACTGTCATAATGTATTGCATTTTTTGTTACAAAGAAACTACAGTATTGGCGTAATTGAGTAAAAATAAAGTAGCCCCTTTCTAGTATTTGTATTCCTTTGAATCTTTCAACGCTGGATACTCCTGGCTGATGAGAACCTATTAGTTGTCGAAGGATCTGAGGGTGACTCGAGGCTCTTTATTGGTTTATAAAAGAACACATCAACCAAAAGAACCTATAACCATGGAACTGAAAAAGTTGTTCATTTATCAGTACAGCAGGAAGCAAATAAAGGAAATCGTGAAATCGGGGTGGGGATAGGAGTAATGACCATGAAACTTGCATATCTTCAACTCTTTCATCTCGCAAAAGTGCGATGCAATTCTGTGATACACAAAGTGTAATATCTCCCTTCAATTCTCCCCTGTGAGAACGAATAAACATTGAAATCCTTTAACTTCTAAAATCCTAAGTCTTTTAAATATTATAGTGAAATTGAAACAAGTAGGAATAGGATCCTAGTTTCCTAGATCCTTTTCAGACAAACAACCGAGAAAGAATTCACATTTCTTTTTATCAGTGATTTTTGATAATACATTGACAAATGATCAGGTTTGGATTTTTCCCACCAGATGTCGTATTCAACGCTTTTCAGATGTCTGGGATGAAAGATTTTGTAGATTTAATAAATTGTTCAGCGAACTATGGGTGACTAAAGACAAAACTTCATAATTCATTTGGTAATATTTCTTAATGTAATTAATTTCCCAGGAATGGTTGTATGAACAGAAAGCAGGTATTTTCGTAATTAATCATCAAGTTCTTTAGCTGAAAAGGCGTCTTTGCCCCTCAACCCTTTAATTAAGTTCTTATAATTAACGGAGTATCTAAGAAAAGGACAAGAATTACCTCTAATATATTAGTAAGAAACAGAACAAAAAGAACTTTAAATTGCAAAGAAGATGAGGAATAATTGCAAATTGATATCATTCGGCGTTTCATATCATTGACCTCTACTATTACCTCTACTATAACGAGAAATAAAAAAATAAACGTTTACTGTTTTTTTAAATGTATTAAGCGTAAATATTATTTTATTCATTTTGTTCTTCAAAGAAAATAAATTATTAAACCGTTTAAGCTTTTTTTTTTTTTTTTTAATAAAGTGTAATAGAACTTATTTAAAATTTTATTAACAGGTAAACAGTCTCTTTCAAATAGAAATAGTCGAAATATATAATATTTTAATAGTCGAAATAATTTAAAATTACTTTCAAATAATGAAGCAATGTGAATAACCTACTGTCGTTTCTTGAATCATGTAATGTTTCTTGAGTTGATTGATGAGAACGAATTAACGCACATATTACCGTAGCTTCTGCCACGTTTTCTAGTTAACCCTTTTTTAATTATATATTTCTTTTCGGCGTATGTTTGGCATTAGCATTTGATTGACGTATTCTTGAAGTTTGTTGTTATGTTTCTTGTCTTAATATTCTTTCCTGTTTTTTCTAGCTCTTTCCATAGCTAAATAATGAAAGACTAAAGTATATTGATATTACTGTATCGAAAAAAAGCATCGTTCGTCTGCCAGTTATTTATAAAAGCGCCTACAAGGATAAGGCGCTACAAAAAAAGGGACACAGCTTCAGACAAAGAACGTTAATGTTTAATGTATAATAGATAAAATATGTATTTCAAAGCCCAACGTTCTTTCGTGTGTCCCAAGGATCTCCAATCAGTGTTTAATAGGAAAATATTGCTCACAATGTCAAAATGCTACTCTTCTAAAATTGAAAAGTTGTTCATTTTTTTCTCTGCTTCGTATGTCGGTTCAAAGTCTATGTAACTTTGAATAACATGTAGCCTTTTATTAATACAGAAAATGCCCGTCTTCATGGGACAATTCAAAAAAATTATTCATTTTATCCTGCCTCCATTTTTAGGCATAAGACTGTAAGAAAAACAAATTAATGGGAGGATTTGGACTTTCAAATAAAGATTTAGGAAACAAATTTATTACAATTCATAGATATTTCAATATTAAAATTTTATTTTTTTTCGTTATGTATTTATTTTATTTTTTTTCGTGTAATAGTAATCGTAAGTTAGCTTGCACATTTTAAAGCACTTCAAAAATAAATTAATATAAAATAAGACAATAACGTAATAATTATATCCTTTACAATTACATAATCTCCATTCGAAAGTACGCGAATCCGAATCTCTTCTTTCAGACATAAAACGAAAGATTTCACTGTGATTAAACAGCCGGATGTAGATTAACTTAATTGTTATCGGGATTAAGGATATAAATTAAAATATTTCAGTTACAATCAGGAATTTTAAATTGACAAGATATGAGAAAAGTATTAGGAAGTGCATTTTTTTTAAAGAGACATTATAATAAACGATGTTTACTTATTATTTTTATTTATTTTAATTATTTTATCAATAAACGTTGATTCAATGTTTTATTTATTATTCTTTATCAATAATAAATAAATATATAAAACAACATTTTGTAATATCTAGCCATTTTAAATGCTGTTATTTGGGACATCAGATACGTTACTTTGAGTAACATCTATCTACACTTGTATTAGTATTAAGTTATTTTATTGGAAAGAAAACCCAATAACGTGTTAATCTTAAACTCAATAATAATGAGGGATGCCTTTGAGCAGTATTGAGATAGACTCCAAAGTTATTTTTGGAAAAGAAAAGCCTTGAAAAAGCGAAACGATATGGTTTCGCGAAATATCACCGAATATAGAAGAAAGAAGGGTAAAATGGTGTAATGTTATATATCTATACTTAAGTTTTGAAGACCAGTATCTGTTTATTTATTGTACTTACGGCGCTTAGGGAAATGTATTGGATTGCCCAAAAAGTTCGTTCGTTTTTTAAGTAAAAATAAAAGACATATTTTTCATTTTCACCATTACTTTTATTGAACAATGTCTTTAACGGTTTGTTCCATTATCTTCTGACATCTTTCAGGCAATTTCATAATTCCATCTTCCCACAACTTTTTATCTTTTTGAGCAAAAAAATGTTCGAGGTACCCTTTGTGTCGTCCAGTAATTGATTTTTTTTCCATTAAGAGAATTTTGTAAAGACAGAAATGAATGAAAATCCGAAGGTGCAATATCTGGTGAATAGGGCGGATGAATCAGAACTTCCCAGCCAAGCTGTAACATTTTTTGTTATCATCAAAAAAACATGCGGTCTTACGGCTTGTTGTCTTCCATCTTTAATATTAAACTGACGGCACAAAATTTAACTAATTTTGATCAGTTTTTGTTTTAAATGACGCTGATATAACAGCTATCACAATACATTCTAACAAAATGATGTCAAAGGACGTTAAAGACACCTAAGCGCTACTAGAGCCAACGTACGTAAAAAAAAAACCAACGAACTTTTTTGGCCAACCCAATATAATAGTGAGTTCATAATCCATAGTTCTTTATAAATATTGTCTAGTCTGTACCAAACCTAAAGGTGATCGAGTAATATCACTAAATTTTCAGCCTTGTAGGATAAACTGTTTCCACAGTTTGTGTAATTATGACGGATACCGGAGGAAGTAAAGGCTCCAGTGACCAAGAGTCTAAAGCAGGAGTTCTCAACCGGGGTCCAAATGGACCCTGGGGGTCCATGTAATATTCTTCGGGGGTCCACAGGATCTCATTGAATCACACTTATTTTAAAATGGTTTATTATGAATTATTTATCCAGTGTGCAGAATATGTATTATTTACCACTGCAGAATAATTTATTTGCATTAAATTAGTTTTTATTCAAAATAAAGCATAATCATTTACTATTTCGTTGATTATTAATATAATCCCTTTATTTTTTAGCTAAGAGGGGGTCCACCAAAAAAAAAGAAGGGAAAAGGGGTCCATGGGTAAAAAAAGGTTGAGAAACCCTGGTCTAAAGGATCGACGTGGAAGTCAAAAGTTTAATCCGACCTCACTTGCCGTAACCTCCGTGAAAGAAACCCGATATTTTATTAGGCAGAGAGTCGGGTGAACCCTACGATTCTTTTGGGAACCAGAGGGAAATCTCCGACCATTGACGGAATTTCCAGCCGGAAACAAGCACCTTACCACTTGAACTATCATTTCTGTAAAATTATTACTGGTAAAATGGGAGGAGCTTACTTACATTTAGAGCAGAATTGAATGATGTACAATCTAATATCCGTACAGTGTAAAAATCAATCATTTTTAATCCTTAAAATTCTCCTTATACAGGCCTTTTTTATATATTCAAAAAAAAACATCACATATTTGAGAAAACATAATATAATGAAAAATTTTCATTAGTTATTAAAATGACCATAGATGGCAGGATCTGCTCTTCTTCTTCTTCTGTTGACCTGTTTATCATTAAATAAAAGGATAAAACAAGACATAGAGCCATGTGGAAAAAGGAAAGTTAATCAAAAATGAAAAAAGGTAGATATTTAGATTGCACAATATTTCTTTCACGCCTTGAGTTATCATCGACAGGAATCTAGGACAGCTGTTTCGTCCTTGTTTGGACTTATCAGTCAGATCCACCCATCGATGATAAGCTCAGACGACGTGAAAGGCTATGGATTTCGCCCCCTCCCGAGAGTGGATCTCCGAGGAACAAACGATAATAAGAAAATCCCTCTAACCAGTATATGCGAGAATGGAAAAATTGTGCGTAGTTGTTTTTTCTTGTTTCATTTACTTCACATTAAACTTAAGACTACATAAGGATTTCTGTCATGTTTTCTTCTTATATATACTTCATTTTTGTGCCTAGCATTTAGCTGGCTAAGCTTCGGATACACTTTAATCGTTCTTACATTTTCTGTTATAAACTGTAAATCCATTAGAGCAAAGTATCAAATCCGTGTTTAAACGAACATGGCACGGCTTAAGACAGTTGAACTTACAAAACAAAATTATATACAAATAGCGGTCGAGACTGTGGTTTCCCCATGTCACTAATTAATTAATTATCGAGAATTCATATCATTATTTCATTGCGTCAGTCCTAGTTAGAATTTTGCGTTTTCGTGAAGCATAAGAAGGTATAAATATATCTATATATATATATATGTGTATATAAATATAAAATATATGAAAGAAGGTTTAACGTGCATTAAATGTCGTCGTTTGCTTTTGTGAGTGTTCCACTTCCGAGAGCAGGAGAAGGAACCATAGGTATTCACGCGTTCTGAGCTTGATCATCGAGGCTAAATCTGGCTGATGAGTCTTAAATAAGGACGAAACAGCTGTCCCAGACTGCCGTCGATGATGGCTCAAAGGCGTGAAAGCAAAACGAATTTGTACATTTCTATATTTTTTCCGTTTTTCATAAGAAAAATAGAAATAAATTGCAAGCCTTAAACGAGTGTTGGTATCGAGAGTGCAGCCACAATCAAAATTCGTGAACTTCAAAAAAAAAAATAACACGGAATCTCCATTGGCAAAACTTTTTCCAGTAACTTCTTAAAGGTTTATTTTATTTTGGAAACTAACCTATTAAAATACAGCAAAGAAATGAATGAGGTTTTACCTTTGACCCCTTTTATAAATTCTTTCTTTATTTGTACACTTCTGCGGTGACTGAGTAACTGTTCTTTTCTCAAAGAAATGGAAGAATTGCCGTTGGTTTTCTTTTGTAGTTCATCTTTTGTATTCCGTTGCCTGGCTTATTTCTTCCCCTTTTCTTTTTTAAAAACGTTCTCCTCATTCTTTTCATTCTTTTTAGTCTTTTTATTCTTCTGAATTAAAATGGAATTGAAAAGTTTTAAAATTTCTTTGAAGCCTGTTTCTTTACAAAAGAAAAATCTTTCAATTTATTCATTCATTCGTGTTTCGTCTTCTCTTTTCTTACTTTTGTTCATATTTATTCGTTTACCATAAAAAAATAATATGTAGACTGCGAAGTGTGAAGAACGCCGATATATGAAATACAGGTAACCCCCGAACAACACGATATTTGAAAAACACGAGTTTCGAAGAACACGGATACCTTCCCCCGAATTACACGGTTTCAAACTACACGATTTTCGAGTAATTCTTTTGAAAAAGAATAAAATACATATATTATTTGATATAAAATTACAGTAGTTAAAAATTAAGAGTAATATTCTCATCAATTACGTCAGCGATTAATGAAGTTTTAACCTTTTTAATACTTTTAGTGTTTTAGAATTATATTTTTCCTAATTAATTTGACTGAATAATTTATATTTTATATAGTTTTCCAATCTTAAACCAAAATTATTATTCAATTTATTGATTTGAAAGATTTTTAACTAATTGTATCTAGTTATTTTTTCATTATTTTGATTATTTTTTATTTTCACACATGAAACGGAATCCCGTTTTTTGTAGTCTCGAACAAGACGGTTTCAAAGAACACGGAACCAATTAATCGTGTTCTTAGGGGGTTAGGTAATATATGAAATTTTCACATAAATAACTGTAGTAATTATCCTAAAGAAAATAAAACCCTTAATAAATAGACACAACACTATTATAGATAAAATGGCCGTAATTAATTTCAAGTCATATGCAGCGAGAATCACTCGACATAACGCAGCAGAATATAATAATAACATTTCCCAAAACATAGAATAAAATGCAGATTAAGAAAAAAAAATACTTCCAAAAATTATCACCAGAGCAAAATGTGGCGCTGCAGTACTTAATCAGTTTTCAATGTTAGGAGTAAACATGAAAATTCATCAACTAAACATAGCATATTGCTTACTACAGTTGTTTTGCTAATTTCAACCTATAAAGTTCACACAACTGCTGATTTCCTTTCGTTCGCGACGCTACTTTTCCCATTGAAGGATTTATTTATTTATTATTATTTTTGTTTTCTGGGTAGTGTTTTTTACAAATATGGCGGCGTTTCGTCAAACAGTTCTCTCTGCAATTGGAGCTGAATAGGAAACTTTAAGATACGAGTTTATTATAAAACAGCTTTAACTAAATACATCCAAATTATAATAGCATATTATATTTATTAAACGTTAAAATGTCATAAACTCAAATACATAGATAACATTTTTTTAATTTACAATTTTTTTAAAACGTTTTAGTATGTAATAAAATTGTGTATCACATTTCTGTTTAGAATTAAGAATTTTGGAGCATGTGTTTGTTTGTTTGTTTGTTTTTGTTATTATTTCCACAGGAACTGCGTAGGATTATTGCAAATCAATAATTAGAGATTTATTATTGTCCTCCCAATGAGAGTTGGCCGGCGGAAGTTTGAACTGCGCAGCCCTTCCGGTAGCTTATCAATTATGTTTTCCTGTCAAAATGGACGACGGCGCGGCGTCTGTTCTCACTGAGAAAGTATAGGCTAATGCTAATGTTTAATTATCGGAGAAATTGTAATTTAGAAAAATACTTGTTTATTTAGAGAATTTCATTTATAAATTATGTCTCTCAGATTTTAGGTTTTGAAAGTTATCCCTTCACAGAGGCAAGTATTTCTCTTGCTTGACGACGAAGAGTCCTTCCAGGCTGATTTTCTCCGCTGACATGTTGATAACGCAAAATAAAACTTCTCTCTGACATTTAGCATTATTTCAATACTAATCGCTAATAATAAATATTTTAATGATTTATAAATACAATTCCTTTTGATAAGTAACCAGCGATTAGCAGAAGGGCAGATTCTTGTCAGAAGATCAGACGGAAGTGCCTGACCAGACTAATCGATGCTACATGCGCAGATCTCACAAAAACAGGGTGGCCAACTCTCATTTGGAGGACAATAAGTATTTTTTTTTTAATTCTTAGTGACCTAAACTTACTTAAAAATCAAAATCTCAAATATCAAATTTTCGGTTTCCTAAGATATGTGGTTATTCTTGTGTTATAATGATTTCCAGGGAACTTATGACATTTCTTTAATTGTGAGGAATTTCGAATTCTGGAAAATGCTGGTCTTCTCTACGTAACTTTACTGTCGTGCAGGTAAACACAAAAGGGGAACTATTTGGTTTCATGTAAAGCTACAATTGTCTGTTCGTATGTCTCCTATCGTTATCATTACGAGAAGACATTAAGTGAAGCGCTGTAAAGGCGATTTACGTTTCGCAATAGTTCACATTCATTTAGCAATTTCGCATTATAAATAATAAAATATAAATCTGCAAGTCATTACTGTTAGCGCTGTAATTGGATGTTTCTATTTCAAATGTAAGTGTTATTTAGGATTATATTATTTATACATCAATTAAGCATTCAGAATAAAAATATAAGGAAAAAAATGATTTGAAGCGTATATAAAACTCAAAGAAATTATAATTCTCGAAATTATAAACGTATTTTTATTGTCCTTTCGTTCCATTGCCTTTCGAGAAAATATTCAATCCGAAAGTTCTCATCCGAAAATTGGCTTAAATTTTGAGAGATAAGCCTAAAGAAAAATTAAGTGAAACACATAAATCAACTCTCACTGGAAAAAGTCGACTTCAATCATTTCCCGATAAATGGATAAACATTTAAAGCTGGTAATTAATATTTTAAATAATTGATGTTTCTTTTTTTTACTTATTTTCTCGTCTTAATAAGTAGCTGTGATTTCATTGAAGGCTTGGTCTGTTTCTACAAAAATGGTGGAGTATTATTCGTTTCAGAATGCATCTTAATTTCAGGCAAGCCCATTCCATTCCTGATCTTTTTTATTTAGGTAAAAACATCTTCCAGGTAATTATTGGGCGAGATAAGTTGTTTACAAAGAAGCAGGAATTGATTTCGAAGATGTCTCAGAAAAATAATCCTTTTTAATAAATTCACAACTTCCACATATTTCTGTGGGTTTATAAATTTAGATGGAACACTTGCTGTATTTATGTTCGTCTATTCCTTACGTTGCTCTAAAAAAAAATAATAATCTGAAAGTCATTTTTACATTTTATGTTTTCTTTTGAAAATTACCTAAAACAAAATAATATTAAAATCAAGAAAAAATCCACAAATGTGTAGTAAATATACTTTCGCACTCTGAGCCAACATCAACGGAAATCCTGAACAGCTGTTTCATCATTATTAGGAATCATCAGCAGAATTTACCCCTGATGTTAGGCTCAGACTAAGCGAAAGTTAAAGGGAAACCATTATCGCTCCCGGGAATGGTCCCCGAGAACAAAAACAATCAAATAAAAATTAATCCTGTGAAATCCACAGTATTAATCGCTTGTCCTTTCACTAAAATAATTATAATTCCTTATTTAATTATAACAAGAAAAACATCACAAGTGCAATGAAAAGCAAAATTTAACATCCATAATAATTTATAAAGCATATTTACTGTCCATTTGTGTTTTTTTTTTTTTCTTGATTTATAAATTATTATGGACTATAAATTTTACTTT
>JAFIDM010000179.1:1240039-1256993 GCA_023159025.1 Thereuonema tuberculata
TTTTTTTTCTTGATTTATAAATTATTATGGACTATAAATTTTACTTTTTAAAATTATATTCAGTAGGACAAAATATGATGCCTCCACAAATCTTAAATTAAAAACAAAATACAAATTAAAAATAAAATAAAGGAAATGTACACCTATTAAGTACATTGATAGGTGGAAAAAAAAATATAATAAAATACAGTATATTGCTTACGGACACGTTTCGGGACTTATAAGTCCGGGATATGACTGTTAGACGTCAACTTAGGTAATGGTTTTTGAAACTAACGTGTCCTAATATTAATTTACCTCTAAGTGCCAGATAATCGAGATTATAATAAGTCTTTTTCAGGTTCGATATTGTTGGGAGAAAGGATATCAGTAATAAATTCTCTTTTGTTACTTTACAGTGTTGCTTTAATGTTAAAGCTGATACTGTATTTACTTCCAAGAGCTTTTGATTTTTTTTTTTTTAATTTCTTGTTATTTTTCATGCATTTTTTTGTTTCTTTTTGTAATATGTGGGTGTTTGGGAGGGGAAGTAATTCTTGTTATGGAAACATGTGGAGCATGAACTGAGGTTGTTGCCGTTTTTCTTTCAGGTACTACAGAGGATCGCCTACGAGAAGCGCGGGAAGGTCACTGTCTTCTGCTGCGGTCCGACGCATCTGAAGCGAGAGCTGCGGGAGAAATGCAACAGGTTCGGTTTCGTTTTCAAGAAAGAGGCTTTCTGAAGAAGACGACCTTTTACCACTGCAATGAGCAGAAACAACCTGAAGCTAAATTCCTTAAAAACAAATTGTGTCACTAGTGAAAACCTGTGATTTTTTTGTTTTGTTTTTATCAGCCCAGTGAATTCTCCGTCCATAAGTAGAATCTCGACATTGCAGATGCACAGGAAATTATCATCAAATGTGTCAACAACGTACATAAACTTCTGATAAATGTTTCGTAATAATCAAACTACTGAAATGGACGTTTTATTTTTATACTAGGAACTTCTAAATAGTTATTTGACATTAACTTGTAGCTTACGAACATTACTTTTTTTCTTTTTTAACACGACAACTGTAGATTGTGCTATAACGGCAGTGATGTCAAGTTTAATTGTCGACAGAGTGGATTTTTTTCCGAGGTCTTCTGTGAAGCACTTGGTGGAAATAAATACAGAGACATAGCACAACAGAAACGAAGCATTTCTGTAACAGTTTACTATCTTACTTCAACATGTACATAATATTATATTATTATTTTAAAATATAAAATATTAAATCAACATTATTTTCAACTAAGATTTTTTTAAATTAGATTCTAAGTTTCATTTAATTCCTTTGATTTTCTTTTGTTTTCTTTTTAAATCATTGTTAAAACATCAGTCCTTCAAGAATGTTCGTCGGTAAATGTAAAATTTAGAAACTGAGTTAAAGAAACACAAAAAAAGCATTAAAAATTCATTGTCGAATTAATTAATTCCAGCTTAACCAATTGCTCTATTCATACAAAAGTATTTATAAGTGTAAGTTCATTTATTTTTAAAATACCTTATATTTT
Organism: Thereuonema tuberculata; assembly: GCA_023159025.1. Lineage (NCBI taxonomy): Eukaryota > Metazoa > Arthropoda > Chilopoda > Scutigeromorpha > Scutigeridae > Thereuonema > Thereuonema tuberculata. Next base: position 1,241,579 of record JAFIDM010000179.1, read on the forward strand.
AAATCTATATACATTTGACAATGAGAAGAAGTCATAATAAGTTGCCTTCATACTACATTGAAAGGAGATCAAAGTACAGTAAATTAAGTAGGATAAAAATATCTACATTTCATTTACGCTCCATACTATTTTCTTTGTAATTTTTACAGATTGAAGAAGTAATTATTTTTACTTATAGTTTTAAAATATTCTTTAAGTTGCACTGATTTTAGCAGATCAAGAAGTTTCTGAAATTCTAGCTTATCTTATTTTCTCTTGCAGTCTAACGAAGATATCCGTCCTCACGAAACCATTTTATTAATTAAATATATCTGGATTAACTATATGTCGGTTTATCTTTTTCGATATTATCGGGCAAAAGTCCTGGTTTTGTATTTACTCTTAGTATTTTTTTTGTCTGATTCCTTCCCATTTGAACAATAGTGTTTAAAACACGACACCCCAACTTATATTCGGATATCACGTGACTTAGACTTGAAACATCAGACCATGGGATAGTGAAGCAGTACCTAAGACTACAGCTCAACACACCTAGCTTTGAAATTCTTTCAACTTTTTAAAACACAGACGGACAGAGTTAACGATACAAGGTTCTTTTTCCTAATAAGTGAAAATTATTTTATATTTCACATTTTTTTCTATGTTTATACTCCTAATGCATTTATTATCACAAAATGATATGATCTTTTCATATCATTTCTAGTGACTTATTTGATCCAAAACGAAATTTATATCTATCTATTGGATTTCAATAAAAGAATCATAGGTTTCACTGTTAGTCTCAGCACAACAACTGGAAGCTTCTTAAAAATGGAAGAAAAAAAAAATCGGTTTTAACTAAATAACAACATCTCTGATCGTCTGTTTTTCCAGGTACGTCCTCTTAAGATTATTCTCTCTCTCGCATTGCGAATAATAGCTTCTGTTACGCAACAATCATAATGATAATGGTGGCTTTACCTTCTAAAAGACACTAAAAATATATCTTTAAAATCATAATCTGTCTATTAAAACTTTGTTCGTAATTTTTGTTCTGAAAGAAATATTCAGCATTTGGCACAAACAGGCTTTTGTATAATTTGCATAATTTAGCCATCATTTGCATAATTTATTCATAATTTGCATACTTTATTCATAATTTCCATAATTTATTCATAAAAATTTAATTAAGAAGACAAACCTGTAGAGTTTTTCGTTTTACAGTATCGAAATGGAAAAAAAATGCTCCATTTTATTTTAATTTTAAAAGCTCATAGTAAAATGTGGAATGAAATCCGTTCAGATTGTACTGTTGTACTGTGTACGTCACGAGTTTTTAACGGAATGGTTTCTTGACTGAGGTGCCCACTGTCAGTTTCAATTGAATTGCCGTCTGAGGGCTGCATCAATTCATCCTGAGATCGCGTTACCAAATATTTCAACTCAAAGACTGTAATACGTGAAATCCCTCCTCTTAAAAAAAAAGGCTACCGGCAGTTAATATAGATAAAAAATATTGGAAATATAAGTAGTTTAATTTTGTGATGTCTAATCTTTATAAATTAATATGTTTGCTCATTATTAATTATTATCAGAATTCCTGTGCTTACTTTTGATAAAACTTCAAATCCGCGGTTATTTTTGGAAGTTCGTTTCATTTAATGAATGCAGCCGATTTGCTTAAAGGACGTCGTGTAGTCTTCCGCATTCAAGCAATTCTGTGCTGTGATTGGCAGAAAATAAAATCGATAGTTTAATACGAAATTACAATTTTCCCCCAGATGGGTCCAGGGCTTACCTAGCCCTCTGTCAAATAAACAGACACCTAGGAGGTGCGTTTAACCTAGACTGGCGAGTATCAGACAGTCCCTTCGACCTTAACTTCGTCCTGTTCCGTTAATGATCGCAGTAGACTTGCCTCCTGTTCCCCCTATTCTCAAAAAAGGATAAAAACATGATGCTTTGACCTTTTTTAACGGTATTAAAATACTTTTCTAAACGGCTGGTAATAACTCAACGTGAATTAGGAAAATATAGTATATATCTTTAATTGCAAAAATAAACAGAAGTTTCTATAGACAGAAAACGATACACGAGCAAAACATTGCCTTTAAAATTTTATTTAATCATCTATAATTTCATACTTAAACAGCCTTTCCAAAGATGATTTTAATGTTTTGCTGTATGTCTTTAATAGAATGTGTAGAAAGGTAAATAATTATAAAGGGCATACCAACAAATATAAATAATTATATATAGACTGTAAGAGATTTCAAGGTAATAAATAAATAAATAAATATTTTTCGTAATATAATCAAATATTCTTACTGGATTGCCTTTGGAGTAATATTTCTCTATATCCGTTAACATAACTTCTTAAATTATTTTACGTTTTGTTCTATCTTTAAAAAAATAAAATTTATAATTGTGCTTCAGAATTACATAAAATACCTCTTTGTATATCTTTAATCAAAGAGGAATTATTTTTTTAGTGATTTCAAATGTTGTTTGATTGTATTCACGAAACATGTTTTCGAAATTGGCCCCTGAAATTACTTCTTATTAGGTATGAGTTAGGCCATGAGCTATTTTTTTTTCTTCTTTTTTTTTTATGAATTCATTATATGTAGGAATGTACGTGTATTGAAGTAGGCATTGAAGGAGAACTACATCAGTCTCTGACTGTTGATTGACAGCATTTAGTAATTAGCTGAAGAAGGATAAGAATCCCAAAACAGTGTCCCAACAATAGTGCAAAGAAAACTTATTTTTTATCGTAAAAGATATTTTTCTTTGCTTATGAAGAAGAATACTTAAATCAATTCCACGCACATTATTGGAGTGCAATAAAAATAACTTATATTATCGTAGCTTCTCGATCTTCAGATACAAGTTTACTGTAATGAAATAAAGTTTTATAATATCTTCAATCTGTAAATTTCATTTGTTCATTTCAAACTCATCTCCATCCATCTGCTTTTCAATATATAACCCTAAACAACCGATACCAGATCATTCTCAAGTAATACCTTAGGTTTTAAAATAAAAATAATTAAAAAAATAATCAGATCTATAAGTTTCGAATAGTTTCTCTCTCTTCTTTTTATACTCAGATATATTCTTAAAAAAAAAAATATATATATATTATTAATTTTCAAATACCAATTGCCATTTTTGATTTATCATATTTTTGATGTACATGATTTGTTTGTATATAATGACGATATTCATCAATATGAAATCAGTATGATTACATAATCATTAATATTATTTTGTTTAAAATGTTCATATTTATTATTAAACACTTTGTTGAATTTTATGAATTTTTTTAACTGATGAAAATCACAGTAACCATAGGACTGTAATTTTGTTATATGTTAATAAATTCTTTTTTTTTCCCTTGATTCTTTGAATTTGCTTTATATTTTGAAAATCATTGCATTAAATGTCCTGGATAAGTAATTGGGATTTTTGAAAAGATCAACTAGGATGCGATTTGTTGGGTGGGGGGGAATCTCATCCACCCCACTGGCTTGGACCTTCCCAACCTCTGAATGATGTATTCCTGCCAGGAATAATTATTTCCCAGCCACTGGATATGTTAAATTTACATAAATATTTAATTGTTAGATAACAATCTTTGTTTCGCTGAAACAAAATTAAAATGTGTATTTTTCTGGAATAGGAATTTGTCTATCTTTATTTCTTCTGATCTTTATTGACGATCAAAGGAACAAGTTACAAATTGCAACACATTCAAATCTGATTTTTATCTCAATAAATGGTCCTCCAGTACATTGCTTCAGTGCAGAAAAGTTTGCGACAAAATGGATCAAGTCTAAACAGCATCATATTGCCCTGGATAAACCAACAGGAAAACCACCAAACCAATATTCATCTCGTCTCTTCAACTGATTTATTTAAGTCTCATATTTTATTACATTTTGATTTCAGAACTTCCAGGACAAAAGAATGTTATTTTTTTTAAATAACTAAACCATTAAGTATATTTTAAGAAACCATGATTTAATAAATTAATAATCTGTTAGGCCTATCCTATATAGTCTAATAGATAAGTGCCTGTAAGTCAGTTTTCATGGGGCATGGTAAACATTAAAATTTTAATTCTGGTAATGAACCCATTAGGCATCCCTCCCTCTGGTAAAATCACAAATCGCACACTGTGATCAACTCAAAATGTTAGAATAGAAAAATACATTACGAACTTTTTTAGACCTCTCCGATCTTCTTGCAATTTTATACTTGACTTCCTATCAGACAACTGAAAAGTGGAATTGCTTTTCTTTAGGTATTGTTTAAGAAAATGAAAACAACTAGCTGTTTCATACAAATTCAGTAGAGGATCTTCCAGAGAAGCCTCCTTGCCGGTAGGTTTGCTGTTCGCCATCTTTAAAATCGAAACAGAACTGAAGGTAACGAGAAATGGAGAGAGAAGACTGAAGCAGATGGATTCTCTTTTGGGTGGAAACCTTTCGAAAGATTAAGGAGATTCATTTAATTTTACGAGTTTCAAAATTCTCTGTTTTATTTTTTCATTTAGAATAGATATACATTTCTTATATATGTATCGATGTATACATAACTTATATTTCTGTACAAATTGTTATATGTAGATTTTTATTTTGTATAATTGCCTATAAATGCTTTATTGTATGCCGCCTTCAGAGGATACAAATGCACTTTACAATAAAAAAGAAATTTGTTTCAACCTTCTATCAAAAAAACAAAAAATTACTTTTTCACGTGAGAGAAGAGAAAGCATCGAGATCGTTCCAAGTCAAATCAGATTTAAGTAAAAGAAAGGATAACAAGTTTTAAGCATAAATGGAAATACTCACACTGCAGTATCCAAATTTCAAAAAAAAATATCGCTCTGAATTAAAATGAACTAAACGCAATTTATGACTTTTTTTGAAAGCACTGAACCCTTTCGTGCCATCAGTAGTGTAGTTGCTGAGATCAGACATTTTACCGTTTTTTATTTCATTCAAAAGTGCCCTATGTACTTGGGATCCACTTGCTTCACTTAAAATAGTATAAAACAGTACATACCAACCTGATTTCAATCAGGAGCGATTATAGGAGTTTATTTCTAGGGGAGGGGAAGCAAGTTAGGAAGCCGGGGGGAAAAAAAGGCAGTCTTCAAAATTTTTGGGTAAGCGGGCAAGATCCCTTCAATCGACCATCCAGCCAAAGAAAAAAAAAACTGTTCAAAAACAGCCAAAGAAAGAAAATATTGCCGCTCTTAAGCATTTAAGGATCTCGGGAAGGGTTTCAGGAAAATTAACGCATAAAATTAATTTCGAAAAAAAAAATCGTTCGTGTGTTAGAATTCCGTGATTTTTTTTTTTTTCCAAGTTATTTCCTCATTTGCGTTCAAAAAGTCCAGATTTATTGAAATTCCAAATTATGCAGCATTATTCCTCTTTAGGCAGGCGATAAAGATATTGACATAAATTAGCAAAAATTGTGAAATTCCCTTCTATCTTAAATAAGTACCAATGCGTGAGAACAAGTATTTACTAAGTAACATCCTAGAACAGCTGTTTCACGCTCTTTGGCGATCGTCAGCTAGGAGCAGTCACCAGGAAACAGGGAAGTCTCGGTACAGAGGCTATTAGGAATAATCGACCGAATCGCAGTGGAGCCTCCAAATCTTAAATAAAAAACTATAAAAAATATTAGTGAGAAATGCGATTAAGAAAATTACGAAATAAGTTTTGATGCTTGTTCAATTAATAAGTCATCAACTGCATAAATTATAGTCAGCAGCGCCATCTATTAGTCAGAGTGGGAACCTCCAACAAAAATCAGAATTACCTACGGTCGGCCAAACCAAAGAACGACCGTGGCCACCAGATGTCGCAATAGTAGAATTTGAATCGATTGTATATGTCGGTGTTTATGGCGGGAAAGTGAACATTTAGGAGTTTGAAGTTTACGGAAAAAAGACGATATTTATTTTCTATTCTGATTTCTCATCAAATTAATTTTAAAATTTATTTTTATTCATTCATTCGTTTCAATCGTTCAAAATCAGTCTCCTACCTTTCCCAATTGTTTTTTTGACGAAATTGCATCCCTGAGATCGACAACACGAAGACGAAGATGGAATTCGTTGACTTACGTCTTGTCTAAAAAAACGACACTGCGATCGAAAACAATTTCTCTGATGTGCCATAAGTAAGCAAGTCATAAGGCCTTTTCGAAATAATAAGTAACGTTAGCAATAACTTCCGTGGTTTTGCTTCCAACGGTTTTCTGTGTCGGAGAGTCGCCATTTTTAATCTTCTATCTCCACACAGATTCAGTCCTGGAATGATTAAGAGATCATGGGTGTAGTTCAAGGTCAGAGTCGTCCTTTGGTTTGGAGAACTGTAGTTCTTGTGTTCATTATTGGAGCAATGATCGAGTCACAATCGTGCATTAATAAAGAACCAGTAACATTAAAAAAAAAACAACTATACGATAATATGATGTTTGCAATGACAATTTCTTTTTAACTGCCAATTCCCATCTTTACATCATTTACTACGGGTTTCTTCAAGAGGAACAATGTATAACCTGTTGTTTATTTATTTTTATACAAACCCATGAAAATTAATGTAAATATTATTTTTATTTACATTAATGAATTTTCGCATAGGTAAAAAATTCAGAGAAAAAAATATGATCCAAGTTTTAAATAAAGCTTCAAATTTAATCATTTTACAGAAATTTAAAAATATGTATATACATTGAAATAATAATATACGAGCTTCAAAATTTAACAGAAAAATGAAGCTACATGTTTTATATATATAAATGGCAAAGAAAACATCACAGAATTTGAGCAATTAATTTTTTACAAACACAAGTTAACAATGATTAATTTATCAGTCTGTCTTTCTTAAAAGTATTTATATTATTTATGTAACATTTAAAATTAATATAAATAAAGATTAGAGTGATAACAGTGAAATTCACTAAAATCTGGAGCTTTTAATAATTAATGAGATTCTAGGTTGACTGTTGCGATTAATTATTTCTTATCAATAAAGGATAAATTAAGCTCCTTTTAAATAATAGTGAAAAACTGTTAAGTGGAAACATTTGATGACATTTTATGTTTAGTTGCTTTTCTGGCATTCTCTACTTACTTCAGTATCATATTTGTTTAAAAAGTCAAAGTTTAATTTTAATCGATGGAGTTTACTCATATACTTGAATGGCCTTTAAGTCTCTGCGCTAAAACGACTTTTGTTTCGGGAAGCGACTTTGGCATGGCAAGGATATGAGCTGCAAAAATGTCATACGAGATAATTGGATATATTGCGTTCAGCACATGGATAGAACTCACATTCTTTGACAAATTCTCTATTACCATCCAAGAGGTAAAAAAAACTCCCTGGAAGACGTCCTAAATACTGGGAAGAGACTAAAATAGGCCCCTCGGCCTAATACGTGATAGGAAGAAAAAGAGTTTACTTGTTATATTCAGAGCACTGTCAATTTGAGTTTCTTCATGGAACACATTCTAGAGGAGAGTTTTTCAATAAACTTTTAAAACCAAGATTATATATACATATTTAGTTACGTTAAGAATTATAACAGCGGTTATGTAGGGTCAAGTATTTACATCTTCCTGTCATATATACCGGGCTGACCACGTAACAAAATCCAGAGAAATGTCGGTTTTCAATGAGAGGGACAGATGTTCTGTCTTTTGTGACCCTCTTTCTTTTCCCATTCTCTTTCAAAATCCACTATGCTTATATAAACATCAGGAAGATCTCCAGAAAATTCAAATGAAGGAATCTCATTGGTCCTTTTGTTTGACACACCTATTTCAGATAGCTCAGTCTAGTTGCTTCAAATCCAATTCACATAAAACACACTTAGAAATTTCCCTGTCTTGTTCATTCTTTTAAAATAAATGTGTTGATGTCATGTATAATTCTGTATTAATATTCAAAACTGTTAAAACATAATATAAATAATTAACATTCACAGTTTGTAAATCAACAATTAAAGACAAGAATATCTATAATAAATAAAATGGTACATTACTGTTCTCTTTCCAATCTAAAATGCATCTATGCTCATTAAACATTATAATTTATGTAAGGTAAAACAAAATCTGTTGGTCAAGAATGGCTGGGAACCTAAACCTCTCATGCACCCCAGGACCTTCATAGTCTCTTGTAGTACAATTCAACAGTTTTAAAACAAAACAAACATTTTTTTTTTTCAGTAAAGTAGTAAAAAAACAACAACATACATTTACAGGAAAACCATGTAGGTTTCTGACGGCCTCTGCAGCATCTAAACAGAATATGAATATGTTCCGAATGTGAAATTGGTAATTGTGTTATTTTGTAGAGGGGTGAAAGAAAAGAAAAAAAAAAGCACATCTGAATGTGAGAGAAATATATTTCATTTAAAAATTTCACATTTAAATTGGGTAAAACATTTAACATTTTGTAATAAATTTATTGTTAATCTTGGATGTTACAGGCTTTTTTGATTTGTTTACAGAGTAAAAGGCAAATAACTTACAAAATAAACTTAAAAGAATATATTTACAATGTTTATAAATGTATCGATCAAATTGTAGTCAAACAAAAGTATTATTATCTGTTTAAAATTAATTCAATTATGAGATGTAAGAGACCTGAACTGACACCTTCTAATGACTGGAACTGACTAATTGAGAGGCTTGGAAACATCTATTATTGATAAGACGGCCGTACGTCTCTCTCCCAATTCGTTGTCAGCTGAATAGTCAACCTCAATGCCTTACTATTCGAAGTAGGATCATTAAGTGAAACACTCACTTATATTCTGCATTTGAACCAACAATATAACAGCCAATGCTACTGGAAAGAACAGCTCCTACAAAAGCAAACTGGCCACAGAACAAGAATAACTCAATATGAGTTACAATGGAAGTAAATAAATAGCAAGATGGGAACTATTTCAATTTTATATCACAGAGCAGTCAAAACATATTGAAATTTTTCTAAGGTAATACAGAATAAAGTTTTGAATAACAGAGCTTTGAAACTTTGAGTTACTCAAATAACTAAGCTGTAAGAATGCTTGATCTTTATTCTCTTCACAGGACAAATGGGCACTAAAGTGTTTTCAGTATGGATAATAAAAACAATAAATCAAAATACATTACGTACTGTTTCAACTGCATTAAGAAACAACAAAACAATACACGAGCAGATTTTTATTTCTTAATTAATATATCAATTTGTAAAATATTTTTTTTTTCTTTTGTCAATACCTGAATTGTCTTAAAAACTGTTTGCCCCTGTAAATTCAGCTCTGGTTATTACATTTTCCCACTTGGTTTTTTTCTATCGATTCTTGGTACTTTGTTTACAACTAAATACTGATTCTATCCATTTCCTCTAACATTACAAAAAAAAAAAAAAACTTTGATCAAATCAAATAAGTTTTGAAAGGAATTACTTTTAACTGATGTTAACGTAGCAACGTAACAATAAAGCTAACACAGACATACAGTACTGAAAGTAAATAAAACCTTATATGAGTAGAATTTCAATTTTGAACTTAAAAAATCAATGAATACATAAACAGTGTATAAGAAACAAAAGTATTTTTAATAAAAATAAAAGATTTCATTAATGGAATAATATTATACATTCACTACACAAGCATGAATATTTAAAATCGTGGTACGTGATTCATTATCTGCAATCAATTATCACAGATTTGAAGTGAAGTTTTGAATCCCTGTTGAAAACGAAGACCATACCGCAATGTTTACGGAAAAAAAGATTAATATATATTTTTGGCTTAAAAAGCATCTTTGATTTAGAAAAGCTCTTCAGTCCTTTTTACTGGCAAGAAGGGATATCATTGCTATCAAGTTATGTCAGAAAAACTAATTTCTATCATGAATTCAATTTTAAAATTTACAGTTACAGACAGAAGAAAGACATTCTAAATAAAGATATATTGTCGTACTATTGTGAAAACCACGTAAGTCAACATTTTTCAAAAACTTTTTTATTGCAGATGGAAAACCTTGTATGTCACCTATATTTAATGTGAAAAACGTTGGTAAAACTGAGCGTTTATGCACTATAGTGGTGAAAAAAGAAACCGTTTATGCACTATAGTGGTGAAAAAAGAAACCATGTAAATCAACGTTTAAAATGAAAATCTTGGATATCACATACTAATAGTAAAAACCTTGTAATCAATTAATTTTGTGAAATTGTTTTAAGTGTATGAAACACCAGTTGTTTCATGTTCAAACCTACTAAAATGCCATTACTTAGAAAGTAACATAAGAAATAGTTTTTTGTGCCTACTGTAAAATGTGTGTTTTTTGACTTACCTGGTTTTCACAATAGGACGACATGTGCAAATTAAAATATTTTAATTTATATATGCTGAACTGTGTTTTAAACTTGAAATTATTAATTTTGACTCATTTACTTATACATGTTTCAAAACTTATAAATTTAAACAAACGGTACTTATTTCTAGACGGCTTTAACAATGTAATTCTTAAAATACAAAAATTATTATTATGAGAATTCTGAAAAAAAATACACACAATTATTTCTTTCTTCATTCTATATAACTATTTTTTTTTTTCAATACTAATATTAAAATGCTGAAATTACTCCATAAATGAACAAATATTTTGGGTGGTTTTGACTCGTGTAATTCTGTCTTTTTGTTCAAGTACAAGTAAACGTCATAGTCGAAAACAACAACTAGAAGAAAAGCAACATATCAACAGAAAGCAAGAAGAAGGAAAACCTGGAGAAACAGTTCTAACAAGAGGATTATGAGAAAGAAGAAGATGGTTTGTGCAAAATGATAACAGTAGTTCTCGACGTTATTTAACACTGAATGGTAAGGAAACATATATACAGAATCAAATTAAATGAGGAGTAACAGATTAATTTTATATCATTAACAATCAATTTTGATTTGGTTTGCTAAAATAATTTGAATCTTAGGTTATTAATAGCCTAACAAATGAAAACATTTGTCCAACAATTTATACTATCATTTAAAAATGATCAATAGAAATAAAAAAAAAAATCTGTTAACAATTATTACTGCTATATGGTGATAATGTAGTATATAACAGGGATGGCCAAACTGCGGCTCTTTGACATATAATGTGGGGCTTTCAGAAATATGTTGGCCGAGCTCCTTTTTTGTATCAGAATTGATATAAAACGTAGAAAAAAATTCAAGCTTTATAATTATATACCAGGTATAAACTTCTGGATTAAAACCTAAATTTTATGTTCATGCAGTCCCATTCAATGACAATGAAATACAAATTTGCATATTTTTCTGAGTTGTTTCCTTGGTTCAATACTGTATTACATAGACTGAATAGAGTTAAAACAATAATCAGTCAGGGTTTTGGAAACATTCAGTATATAAGTGTACTTTAAGTTTTAAACTATTAAAAATTAAAATTAATATATTATGGACAGATACTTCTTAATATTTATATAAAACTTTTATAACAAAATTAAAACGTGTGTAATATTTGTTCATGTCTTGTGGCTCTCAAACATCTAAAGTTTGTCGTATTTGGCTCTTACATTAAGCAAGTTTGACCACCCCTGGTATATAATAAATATATATGGAATATATACATCATATAGGATGTCCCAAAATTAGACCAACAAATTTCAGATGGTTATCAAGAATACCAAAACAAGTAATTTTTGACAGCAAATCCCTTTCAACAAATCAGTCATTTTGTCATGAGATTAAATCAAAGATTAATTACTGTTGCCCAATAACTGAATACGTACATCATATCAGCACTGTTGTATCTGATCCAGGTTTATTGCTACCTCTTAAGAAAAAATCAGTAGTAAACATTGTTTTATCAAATAAACAGTTGGAGATTGTAAAGCAGGTGCAAAGACAGTATGTACAGTTAGAATTGGTCATTACTGATTTGCGAGCTCAGTATCACAGTGTGTGTGTGTGTGTGTGGTATAATCAACATTCGATGAACCAACAACGCAGTCTCCATATTGAAGCAAATGTCCAACACATCAAACAATTGGCGTAAATCTATCGCTCTAATGCTAATATGAAGTTTCTCTGATTCCAAAGAAACAAAATGGCTCATTTGCTGACATAGGTTTACTAACAAAATTTACTTGTTTTTGATGTCTTGATAACCACCCAAAGTTTGTCAGTTTAATTTTAGGACTACCTGTATAATAAACACTGTACTCATTCTGAAAAAGTCATTGAATAGTACATAAACTGTACTTGTCCAAATTTAATGAAGAGTAATTTTTATCCAACTACATAAAACTTCTAATCATACTCTACCCATGTAGTCACTTACTTCACAGCCACTACATGGCAACAACCAAAATCACTTTTAAATTACTGGAAAGATCAATAAATAAATTTAGGACCGATTCTACCCATTTGCCTTATTGGAATGCAGGTATTGTAAAGATGTTGAAACTTACATTAGGATAATAAAGTACATATGTGAACTTATGAAAAAATAACAATTTTAGACTAAGAGAGAAGCAACACAACCGGCATAAAAGTATCAATGCTTTCGGAAGTCAGAATTAGTATTATCTACATTTTCCAAACTAAAAAAAAAATATCAGTCAGTGAAATTCAAGAATATTTTCAGTGTTTCAAACTACTAATGGACAATATTTTTCCATTTGAAAATCAGTCTATCAAATTCATGGAATTTAGATTTCTGAAGTTTCCAAAAATTATTCGTTACCGGTAAACCTGTCATCGAAAAAATTCATAGTTTCCAAATAGGCCTCTCATCAAAATAGCAAGCGACTCCAGTACTTCCTCCAATGAAGAAATTATTGGTAATTCTGCCAGTGAAATAATGGCTCAGGAATCTAATCTTCCTAATCAAGAGGCCTTGGAAGAGGTACCAGTTAACCTCCAGCTACTAAGCCTGTAGTTAAGATCAGCGATTTGGTTAATGGTGCCATTCTACAGAACAGGAAACGTAAAGGTGTCACCGTGGATGAAATCCAGGTTGAGATTGTTAAAAAATGCCAGATGGAACCCAGGGCTGCCAAGAAAAAATACGAGGGCATTTGAAGCGAGCAGTGGCACAATCTTAATAACTGGAGGAGATGGAAACAGCAGAACTTACAAGTTGGCACCATCCACCAGGTCTGAGATAGTAATGGGCAATTTAACATTTCCCAAAATTATCATTTTACAGTAATACCTGGTTTCAATGGAGGAAATAAAGATTTATTAAGAATTGATAAAGAAATCAAGGTAAGTAGAAATCTTTTGATTGTGTATTTCTTTAAATAAAATGAAAAGTTAGAGAGTAGCACATGAAAAATTAGCCCTAAGCAGAGTGAAGAGCACAATATCAAGATACTTATGTGACTTTGAAAGCCTCACAGACAGCCGAGATTACCACTAGTATTCTTGTTAGTTTACCTGTGTGGCCAATCTGATCTCCACTTACTGATTTTTAACTCTAAAAAGGAAAATGAACAGGAACAAATCTGCTAACCTTGGAAGAGTTGACTGATGCCATACCTCAGAATACAAACAACATTTTCAGCTGCTGAAATGAAATCCGTTTCCATTACCATGTTATAGCAATGCACTCTTACTAGGTAAAGACCTTTTTCATAACACAGCCTTTAAATAACACTTGTTTTAGTAACAATACAATGGCAAAATAACTTTTCCGTGTTATAACATTTGTTATTTTCTTATTACTAATAAAACTTCATGACATTTGACTACTTTTTTTCATCTGCCACCCATTACCTTCAGAACTTTTTTCTTCTTTTTATCTACCTATAATGACTTTGAATGTTTCACTATAAAGGAATGGACTGACGATCAGGAACTCAAGTCGGCTGCTTCCTGCTTAAGCTGCATCAAATATAATTCATTTTTGAATTTCATATCTGAAATCAGAATAGATTCTCATTCTGTGACAGAGATAAATGATAAGCAAACAGAAGGCAAGAATAGATATTTCTCAACTGGCTTTGGATCTTTAACCGAGGACAGCAGAATTGCACAGTAAATTACGGCACTTCTTAAGTGAGCAATAAGAATGTGCTCCAATCAAACATATGCTACAAATGTCCTCATACTTTGGTTTTGGTATCTGTAAATCAGAAATGGTTAAGAACATACATCAGTAAAGGGGTCTTGCATGAAGATTAGATATGCCGTAGTGTTAGTTTAAATTATGAGCATACAAAATATGCTCATGCTTACATGATTTGCATTGAAAATCCACTTAAAGCACATCAGCAACATTACAATTAACTATATATATAATTAATCAAATTGCAGTTAACTTCTCATACGCCATTTTGAACAATTTTCACTTCTGTGCAAATTGATAATTTCCAATGCTATCATGATAAATAATGAAGAAAATTCATCCACAAAAAAAAAAAAACAACCCTGTATAACAGAATAACAAAATTTCAATTAAGACTATACAATACTTTTGACAAATTCATACTTAAGTAACTTTAGCCATTGTTTGACATGGGTAGAGATTTAAAAAAAAAATCTTATTAGCCGGAATATGGAAAAAGTTTGAATTAGTTAAAATGAACTAACTCGAAAAATTCACTAATGAATTATCAAAGATTTCTGAAAGGCTTTCTCAGTCAGTTACCGAATCCATGCAAGTGTCCAGTTGCACGAGATTCTTAAATCATGATTTTTCTTCCTCTTTTTTGAGGAAGAATCTTTCCTTCTGAAGAGGGTGATGGACACTCTTGTAGCTGGTCTTGAATACAATATTATTTTCTTGCATATAAATTCTAATTATAAATATTTAGGCAAATATGACATAAAACAAAAAAAAAATCCATTAAAATAATGGCTTAAAAGAATAAAGTGATCTAAAAATCCCCATTCAACTTTTGAAAAGATCAAAATGAGAGAATAAGCAGACAGTTTTTGTTGACTGTATCAGTGAGCTATTAATGGCTTTGGAACACAGCTCAAATGGTCTTTTGAAATATTTCAAATATTTTTAGAAGCCTAAATAAACAATTTAGGTAATTGTTCACAATTATCCTTTAAAATAATAAAGTAACGCATTTAAAAGAACTATTCGGGCTAATCATCCTGTGAATGAAACTTAATGTTCTGTAAAACACTGAAGACATTTTTCAACTGTGTTATTACATACAATAATTTTAAGATGGTCAGAGAAAATGATTTCATTTTGCTGCATTTTTAAAATATTTCTAATTCTGCTGTAAAGAACAACTTTAAATCAAAAAAAGTTAATTATATATTGGATAATGTAAAAATGATGACTACAATTTACTGCTGCTGCTACTGCTCAGTTTATGTTCTTTGTGATCCTTATGTTTACTTTCATCCCTTGTCTTAGAAGAGCTAGAAC